>JAPKIE010000006.1:600000-959937 GCA_026725045.1 Vanrija sp. TS_01
TAGGTCGTGTGCGGCGATGAGATAGCGGGAAATGACTGACTTGCGCAGATGGGCATGGCTCGCTTGTTGTACGTCTTGGTCTCATCTGCTATCAAACTGACAGTCACAGTTACCATCGTCCAGCTTACGCTGTTCTGGACGAAGCTACTTCGGCCGTCTCATCCGATGTCGAGGGCTTGATGTACGAGCATGCGAAAGCTTTGGGCATCACCCTCATCACCATTTCGTGCGTCACTTCCTTCTGTCAAGATGCCGTGCTAACGTTTTTAGCCACCGCCCGTCCCTTCTTAAGTATCACAATCGCCATCTGCGTCTGGGTGAGCCTACTCTGGCCCCCTCGCTGTCGACCGCCAATCTTCATGCCAACCTCGGTGCTCCGTCCACTCCTCTGGCCTCGCAAGGCTGGCAGCTGACGCAAATGTCGTCGCATACCGACGAAGAGAAGCTGGAACTCGACAAGGAGATTGAACGACTTGAGCAGGTCCTTGATGGAGAAGTTGAACAGTGGGAGCGTCGTCTTGCGGAGGTCAACAAGGAGCTCCAGGGCAAGTGAACGCCCTTGGCGGCAGATCGTAATGTGTGTTGATTGTATGCACCCACTGTATCCGTTGTGTTCCATCGTCAGAGTAGGTTGATACTGGAACAAACTGCAACAAAAGGATTACATTCGGCGGAAGTGGGTAAAATCTGTGTCCTAATGTATGGAATTGTACCAAAAACCGCGAGCATCATTTACATTGATTACGGGTTGAGGACGATACCGCCAACGTACTTGCCTGAGACCGTAGCGCGCGAGACGTTATCGAATGAACCCCAGCCGGCAACGGCAGCTGCACTGTCGCTCACGACCTCGATCCCAATGCCAGACACAAGGTGGTTTGGCAGGACAAAGTGGGCATCCACGCTGCTAGGTGGGATGCGGCTTGTAGGGCCTGTAATGAAGCGGGCAATAATCTTGCCCTCTGTACCGGCTTGGACTTGAGGGGGGGTCCAGGTGATGCGGCGTTCTGTCGAGCCATCCTCTGCACCCCAGGAGCCGGACAGAGGCTTGGACTGGGTGCTAGTGATGACGGGTTCGGCAGGGAAGTGAGCTGAAAGGCTGAAGTTGGATATCGGGCCAGCGTTGGCAGCAGAGCGGTACTGAAGAATCATGCGCGTTTCGCCATCCTTGACTTGGAACGCAGGGTTAAGGACAAGTGGCGCTACAGCGGTTTCTTGTCCAGCTGGCACAAGCACATGGTACTTGAACAACACTGGACCGGCAGATTTGGATCCTGCTTCTGGGTGGCTTGTCGCTTGGGCAAGGGCATCCGTGTTGAGGTAATATTCACCTGGCGTATCAGGCACCTGAGCCAAGAATGCAGGGTTGGGTGCAATTGACTCGAGGGCATCGAAGTCGGTGAGGCGGATGTGAAGGGCGGACCCGGGTTGAGGTTGAGCGCGAGTTGCAGAGGCCAAAAGTGAGACGTAAATCTCGCCAGAAATGACTGTACGCTGGGAGGAAAGCTTCTGAGTCCAAGCGTGAACGGTCTCGATCAGCGACGCGTTCAGACCAGGGACAATAGGTTGGGACGTGGGGGCGTCGAAAGGCGAAGTGACGGCGGTCGAGGGGGATGCCACTTGGGAGGTGGCAGTGACTGGCGAAGTGGGAACCGAAAGGGGAGACCTCGCTTGTTCACCACCAGACGGCACTCGCGGACTGGTAAGTGATTCGGGCTCAGAGGACAACGGTGCCCCGGAAATCGAGTTCTGCGACGTGTGCGCGTTCACAGCAGCAGCACCCACGGCGGCTGCCGCGAGCGCTCCGGCGCCGGCGACAACAGGCGCGGCGTAGCCAGCACCATTGGCTGCCCCATCAGCTTCCGGTTTGGGAGGCTGTGCCAGTGATGTGGGGGTCTCCACCGATTGATTGGCAGCTGGCGAGGCTTCGTAGGCAGGCTCCTTTTGGAAAACGCCCCCAGAGGTGACAGAAGGCGACTCGAAGGGGTTGGATGACGAGTTCACGCTTGAAAGTGAAGGACGCCGACGGTCGCCGGCGACAGGAGCTGACAACTGAGATGCTAGGTTACCGCCAGTGAGACGAGCCTTGGTGTCGGCCAGGCGCTCCTCGTCTTCACCCATTTGAGCCAATGCCCTGACGTGCTGCTGAGGAACAGGGCCGTTCTCCTTAGTAGAGGCCTGAATGGTGTTGCGCACTTCACGTCGACCGCGAGCAACTGTGCCCCGTCGGGTCGGGGCCTGAGGAGCCATCTGCAGCGTTTGCTGCATTTTGGCAAGCGCGGCCTGCCTTTCCTCCTCGCTTTCCTGGATGACGTTGGGAGCCAAAGCAAGATTGAGGCGAGGAGTACCATCGCTCCCACTAATCGATCCGGCGGTGCTGGAGTGGTTGTCTTGTACGTTACGCTGGTCTGCTGCTAGGATGGCGGAAGGCAGGGCGACGCCGCCAGCTGCAGATTGCCCCTTAGCGGACGCAGGCGTGGGGATAAGGTCATTGGGATCCTCCCAGGGGTTGCGATGCCTGTCAGCTGGAGCGATCGAGAAGCCTTCCGAATCGACAGGAGGAGTCTAACACATCAGTCACAAGCAAACGGGAGGTGCGTACGTGGTTAAGGCCAGGTCCTGTTTGGCGAGAGGCAGGCTCATGCGATCGTTCGTTCTCTCTAATGTCTGAGAACGGCGCGGACCTCTCGGGCGACTCGCGGTTCTCACGAACAGACTGACTGTCGAGAGCGCGCTCGTTGATACGTTCCGACTCATCAAGCGGCTCAAACATGTCTCCGGTTGGTCGCCTTGAACTCCTGATCGAGGTAGTCTCGCTGCCACTGCGTTGGCGAGTGGTACCCTTTCGAGAGAGCATTGACTTGAGGCCACCGAAGCCTCCGCCACCACCTGTGCTCAGGTTGCTGTTCGAGCCGTTGGCTCTCTGAACACGAGGACTGAAATCACCGCCTTGTGTTGACAGGGCTCCTGGCATTACCGAAGCTCTCTTGTTCGCTGTATCGATGTCAGATCAGAAGACAACAAATCTCTGTAGTGACGCACCAATTGAAGTAGTGTTGACGGCCGGCGGAGGAGGGCGGGACGCGCTGGGACGACCAGATCCACCTGCGCCAATACGGTGACCGATAGTAATCACCTCGTCGGAAGTCTCCCACCCCAGCAAGCTGGAAAGAGTAGAGGCAGCTCTTTCTCCTTCCTTGTTGGCAGCATCCGAGCGTAGGGTAGCGAAGCGAACGACGACCTCCTTGAGTGCCCGAAGTCGCTCCTCGTCAAGCCGCTGGAAGGTAATCCAGGCCCTGGGCGAGGAAGACTTGATGGTGTTGCCAAGATCCGAGAGCTCTGAAGACAGTTGCTCTGTTTTGGCAGACTTGCCTTTGGTAGCTGCCTTCTCGTACTTGGCGTGGACCTTTTCTTGATCCTTGAGCGCCCGGTCCAGAGACGACTCCAGTTCGCCGATATGGCGCCATGGCTCAATCTTGTTTGGAAGCTCTCGAACAGGCTGCTCGAAGTCGCTCTTCAGCTGCTGTGAGAGACTGGAGTGGGCAGTGGCCGTCTGAAATGGGGTGAGCATCCCTGATCGTAGCATGAGCCAGAATACTCACCTCGTTGATGTCGGAGAGGACCGAGTTGAAGAGTTTCGCCTCACCTCCACTTCGATCCCACTCAATCCCACCCTTGCCGTTCAGTTGACCTGCTTCGGCCGCACGAGCCAGCTTCTGGAGCTTCGTCGCATACTCTTGCTCGATGACGGCTCGCTCGCGGAACAGCTCGGCCAGCGCATGAACGTGGGTTTGCGAGGCGTGCTGCCGGCGCTGGAGGGACGACAGAAGCGTTCGCGGCGATACACTGCCAAAGGCATTGATCCAAGTATCTTGTGGCAACGAGTCGGCCATTGCGTAGGAGATACGGGATGGGGAAAGGCGGAGAGATTGCAGCAATAAGGCTCAACGGCAGCTGGCGGTAGCTCGACGGTGAATCACCGAGACTTGCAGGAGGCAACTATTGTTTGCAACGGAGGCCCACGTGTTGGTTTTTGATCCAGGTTGGAGGTGAAGGCCCAGAAGCTTTCGTGGGGGAGGATTTCGGGGTGTGGAGGAGGGAAGAAGATGGGGTGGGGTGAACTGAGCGGTCCTTTGTAGTTGGATGATGTGGTTGGAGAATCAAGGTGGTTGCGAGGTTGAGCGTGGATGTCGGCGTCTGCCGTACAAGGATTACGTAGGTTGGACAGAAGAGGAGATGAGAGCGAGGAGGGGGAGGATGTGGTCACGGTGGTGGTGGTGCGCGGCGAGTGAATGTGTGTGTGTGCGATTGTTGGGTGGTGCAAGGTGCTGCTGGCTGGCTGGCTGGCTGCGTCACCGCTCACTGCGGTTCATGCCAGTGGCCCGATACAAATTCCCCGATTTGGCAACTCTGACGAGTCATGTCATGGACCATCCCTGACAAAGAGGACGGAAAGCGACGAGACACACACGCGGGCCTGCCACCACTAGGCAGGCCACCAGGCCACCGCTTCCAGCTCGCAGGCAGCCAGCCAACAGACAGACAGACCAGACCGCCCGCCGGCCACAGCCACGGCCACCTCCAATATGTACAACACGACGACATCTCCACTTGGCCTCAACTCATTATCTTTCAATCACTCAATCACACTCATACACATTCAATTACACTGCAGCGGTGTGACCAGGCCATCGACAAGCCAGCTTCCATTCGCACCGCATCTACTGCCCAATCCAGTTCATAACACGTCCATCTCGTCCGCCGTCTCTTCCAAGCTCCACCTCCACCCCTCAACTTAATCGCAATGAAGGTCTACTCGCTCTCGGTGCTCTCCGTCACTGCGGGTACCCCGTCTCAGGCTACCCTCCTTGGTACTGCCCAGGACCTTGCCAGCTTCTCCTTCTACCAGCGTGGTAGCGTTGGAGAGTTCATGACCTTCTTCACAAAGGTGAGTGCGCACGGCCCATTGTCCGGGCGGCGGCCATCCGGTATGCTAACTTGCCACAGACTGTCGCCGAGCGCACACCCCCTAACCAGCCTTCGTCGGTTGAGGAGAACAACTACAAGGCGCATGTCTTCCGCGTTCCCGGCCGCACCCCCGGCGGCCTCGGTTTGGCCGGTAGGTCTTGGGTCTAGGATGTGCGATGGCAATGCTGTCGATCGCTGCCTGCCTTTGCTGACGGCTCATCAGCGGTCATGATTACGGACATGGAGTACCCTTACCGCCCTGCATTCTCGCTTCTCACCAAGCTGCTGGATGAGAACAACTCGCTTCTCGCTCAGCTTCCCAACCCTTCCGCCGCCCCATCGCTCTCGGCCGCCTCTGCGTCCGCGTTCGGCGGCAACCCTTCCCAGAACGCCGCCGGTGGCCTTCCCCCTGCGCAGAAGGGAAAGCTTGAGGGTACTTTGGCGACGTACCTCGCAAAGTACCAGGACCCCAAGCAGGCCGACACGATCATGAAGGTCCAGCAAGAGTTGGACGAGACGAAGATTGTCCTGGTGAGTGATGAGTGCTGCGTTGTCGGCACTAGCGTTGAGTGCTGGTGGATAGGTTGCTGATCTTGGCGCAGCACAAGACGATCGAGTCGGTTTTGGAGCGTGGCGAGAAGTTGGACAACCTTGTTGAGCGCTCCAATGCTCTGTCTGCGCAGAGCAAGATGTTCTACAAGACTGCCAAGAAGGTATGTTGATGGGAGAGCCTTGCCACTGGCTCTTTGCTAACCTTGCCTCCAGCAAAACTCGTGCTGCATCGTCATGTAAAGAGACGTTGATCCAGTTTGCCCATTTAGACGATTACTGGCCGGCGTCCTTCTTACCGCCCCCTCCCAGGACAGCCGGATAACGGTAGCTGTTATGTAGTTGTACCCGTTTCGAGACATGTGTATCAGCCTCGATCGGTGCTTAATGCCAGTGGTACCGAGCTTGCATCATGCGCAGCAAGCAGTGACTGTCTCCAAGGAAGCGGCATGCCAGAGCAGACGAAGCAGACGCGGACTTGGGGTGCAATACCGTCGAAACGGCCTTGCCACGCGACGTGACGCCTGTATGCATGTATGCGCATATGCGCGTTGATGTAAATACTCCGTGCCTGGATTGCAACCCCTGTGCAGTCATCCGTGGTGTTGTCTCGCATTTCAACCATAACAATCCACAATCCGCACTCGTAGCTTTGTGCCGGCTGTTGCATCTACGGCAGGTCACCTTCTAGTCGTCAACCAACCGCTCCACACGGCCAAATGTTACAGCATCAAGGTACACCCATCCAAGGAGCTCATTGCAGTGTGCTGACACGGCGCAGAGATCATTGTGCTCTCCGACACGTCCGACTCGGACGACGACATTGCCATTGTCGGCTCGAAACGCGTCCGCTCAAGCTCACCATTGTTCCTCAGCCAGCGAGCGCCAGAAAACGACATCCAGGTGGTTCCGTCCTCTGATGGGATCAGGCCACCGTCTGAAGGGTACGACCTCCAGACAGCGTTGAGCCTCTTGGGAGGCGACGACCTCGACGACCACCCGCCGTCTGCGGCACGCACCGGGCGCTCGCGGCTCAACCCTCCAAGAGCTTCTCCCCCTCTAGACGTGGACTCTTATCGGCCAACTACCTACTATCGCAGTGCCACTGAATCGTTGTTTGGCCCCTCAACCATCGCCGGACCGTCTCGCCGCCCACCTCAGAAGGCTGGTGGGTCGGTGCTGGCTAGTGGATCGGTGCTGGCTGGTAGACCCGAGCACCGTCGAGGTGACGAGCCGCAGCCTACGGTGAGGAAGATATCTATGATCTCTTGACACTTTCTGATGGACAGAAACAAACGAGACCAGCCCTCGGCTCGCTCGACCAGTTCAACAATCGCCTGTCACCGTCCCCATCCGCACAGGCCGAGAGCCGGACACCGACACCGACGAAAGGGAAGAAGCGCAAAGTGCCAACTGATGGCGTGATACAGGTGTCGAGGCGTGCGACGGCTCACGATGATGAGCCCGACACTGGTGAAAGCCCGCGGGCCCGTAAGAAGCGAGAACGCGAGGAGGCAAAAGAGGCAGCCAAAGCAGAGCGTGCTCGAGCAAGAGACGAGGCCAAGGTAGGTGTAGATGCTGTCATGACCGCTAAACCTTCAGGCCGCGAAGGAAGCAGAAAAGTCGTACCAGAAGAAGCTGAACGACGTCAACAAGCTGCGCATATCCAAGATGGACGCGTTGCGAGATATCGAAGTGCACCTCGCGCATGACCTCTCTATGCCGTCTGCACCCTTGGCAGGCGCTCTCCCCGAGATCACGGCTCGCCTCGCCGCCTCAAACTCTACGATCCACACCATGTCTGAAACTGATACGGTGGTTGGAGCAACAATACGATTTTTGCGTCACATTCGAGCTGAATGGGACAGTGACACCAAGCGATTCATTCCATTGGACCAAGAGCGCACAGAGTGGGACTCTTCGGTGGTCCTTGTCTGTTCAGCCGACGACGTTGTCGACCTTGTCGCTGAGGGAGGCGAGGCGCTCATCGAGTGGCTTGCGGATCTCCGCCTGACTCTCCGCCTAGGCAAGGAGTCTCAAGTGATCCTTCTCGTCCGAGGTCTTGACAGATACCATGCCAAGACCAAGTCCATTGCCGACCGTGCGTTTAGAGACGCCGCGCGCGCTGGCCTCTCGGGTGTCCAGTCCGGCTCGTCCTCGACCCTCGCGACGCACGGGCGTGTGGACAAGTCCATGGTGGAGGCGGCGCTTCTAAGGGCACAGCTTGCGGAGAGGGTCCATGTCGTCCAAGGTAGGGAATTGTGCGGGGAAACAGCTGACAAGACAGTGGAGAGAACGGAAGAGATCGAAGACTGGGTGTTCAACCTCGCGTGTGAGGTTGCTTCCCGACCTGTGAGTTGGGAGCGCCATCACCAGCCTTTCTAATGTGGCAGTTCAAGCTCCTGTCCAAGTCGCACCTGCCGTTCTCAGCTCCAGACCACCCTCGCAAAGCCACCGAGCCGGCCGAAACCCTCGAGCTGATGCTGCAGGAAGTGCAGGGACTGACCTGGTCGGCTGCCAGCAGCATTGCTGATCGCTTCCCATCTTTCCGCAGCCTCATGGAGGCGTATGAGGATGCAGAGGCCGAGGGGCCCATCGCGGGTGAAGACATGGTCGTCGAGTGCGAGGTGCGCAGCCTGAAGAATGGCGCGCGGACCGACCGCCGAGTTGGCAAGGTGCGTCCACTGTCAGTGCGTCGTTCGGGACTGACCCTCGCCAGGCGCTGTCGAAGAAGCTGTATCATGTCTGGCGCGGCTTTGACCCACTCGCCTTGACATAGTGAGTGGGGTGCGAGCATACAGCGCTCTGCAATCACACCACTACCACCTGGCAACTGTCCTCCTAGACAACCCGTGAAATGCCAGTCCATAACCCTCTATGTATCCATGCGTTGACCAACCGTCCGTCTACTCGTCTGCCGTCTTCTTCTTCTTCTTGGACGGCGACGCCTCGTCGGCGCCGCTCTTGCGCTTCTTGCGCTTACCGTCCTTGTCCTTGCTCTTCTTGGGGCTCGCCGTCGTCTCACCCGCAGGCGCCACTGGCGACGCTGGCGCCTCCTCCCTCGCCTCGGCGGCTCCCGACGGCCCGGGGGTGTCGAAGCCCGACACGCGGTTACGGAACTTGAGCAGGTGCTCGGGCTGAACGCGCTTAACCTTCGGCGGGGCGACGTACTGCTCCGCCTCGTCGCTCTTGTCCGCACCCGCGCGGGGCGTCAGAATGAGCCTCCGGCCGAGCTTGAGCGGGGCTGCGGCGTCAGCTCGTGCGCCGTGCGCCGTGCGCTGTGCGGCCACTCACCTCGCTGGAGCTTTCCGCCGACCGACATGCGCGGCACGAGCAGCGTGAGGCCCGCCATCTCGGCGCCGGCGTTGTCCGTGTCCGTGCCGAGCACGTACGTCTTGCCGTGGGTCGTCAGCTCGCCGTGCACGCTGGTCCCGGGCGTCTCGAGCGCGAGCGACGACAGGCGCGACGTCTTGAACTGGGCGTTGTCGTCAGCACGGCTGGCACGGCGAGGTTAAGCCATAGTTCCTCACATCGGACGGCACCCGGATAGCCCACAGCTCGACGTCGGCGCGGCGCGCCAGGGCGTCGTACTCGAACGGCGAGGTGCCATACGACACCGAGACGTTGACGGGCTCCATGCCCGCCGGCGGCTGGTAGCGCCTGGCGTGAGCACGGTAACGCGGATTCACACCTACGACAGTGATCTGCCTCTTGAGCCGTCGGTCGCGCGCGATGCTGGCGCCGCCGCCGCGCTGATGGGCGCATCGTCGTCAATGTTGTCACTGTCGGCGCTGGCGTCCGACTCGTTGTCCGACTCGGAGGGTGGTGTCGGCACGCGCGCGGGCGTCTTGGACGCCTTGGACGTCTTGGACGTCTTGGACTCCTTGGAGGCCTTCTTGGACGACGAGGGTCCTGCAAGAGCAGACATTGTGTGATATGTTGTGATGCGGTTGACAGAGTCTGGCTTGAATGCGATCGTGTGGACGTCTCCGGCCGACAAAATGTTGGTGTGGGTGTAAAACTTTCCCACGGTGCACCGTACCCTATCGAGCTTGATCTCCACCTGCATCCGCGACGTTGTCCTTGCAACAGAGGGCGCTCTACACACCCGCCCCGCACCACTAGCTAATAAATCACTTCCCATTGCATCTTTGCCAATGGCAAGTCACTACAGCATCCAATTTTACACACAAGGACACTAAATTTAAGCGTTGTAGGTCGACGACGAGACGTTGCCCGAGTTGGCAGTCCACTTAACGTGGATGTCCTCGCCAGCCTTGAGGTGGTCGTTCTCCTTGCCGGGGAGGACACGGAAGGTGTGGGCACCGAAGTAGTCACGCTGGGCCTGGATGAGGTTGGCGGGGAGGATCTCGGTGCGGTAGCCGTCGAAGAACGAGAGGGCAGTGCCGAAGGCAGGGATGGGGATACCCCAGAGGGTAGCCTGGGCGTTGACGCGGCGCCATCCGGGCTGAGCCTTCTCAAGGGCCTTCTGGAAGAAGGGAGCGAAGAGGAGCGACTCGAGCTTGGGGTTCTCGCGGTAGGCAGCGGTGATGTCACTAAGGAAGACCGACTTGATGATGCAGCCACCACGCCACATGGCAGCAATGCCAGCGTTGTTGAGGTCCCAGCCGTTGACGACGGCAGCCTCACGCATGAGCATGAAGCCCTGGGCGTACGAGATGATCTTGGAGGCGTAAAGGCCCTGCTCGAGGTCGTCGATGAACTGCTGCTTGTCGCCCTGGAAGGGCTGCTTGGGGGGACCGGGGATGAGCTTGGAGGCACGGACACGCTCGTCCTTGAGGGCCGAGAGGCAGCGCGCGAAGACCGACTCGCCGATGAGGGTGACGGGGATACCCTGGTCAAGGGCGTCAATGGCAGTCCACTTGCCGGTACCCTTCTGGCCGGCCTTGTCGAGGATCTTGTCAACAATGGGCTCGCCGTCGGTGTCCTTGAAGCGGAGGATGTCGCGGGTGATCTCGATCAGGAACGAGTCGAGGACACCAGTGTTCCACTTCGCGAAGATCTCGGCGATCTCGTCGGTGGGGAGGCCAAGGCCGTGCTTGAGGATGTCGTAGGCCTCGGCGATGAGCTGCATATCTCCGTACTCGATACCGTTGTGGACCATCTTGACGTAGTGGCCCGAGCCCGTGCCACCGACCCAGTCGCAGCAGGGCTCGCCCTTAACCTGGGCGGCGGTCTTCTGGAAGATCTCCTTGATGGCGGGCCAGGCGGCGTCCGAGCCACCGGGCATGAGCGAGGGGCCGTTACGAGCACCCTCCTCACCACCCGAGACACCCGAGCCGACGAAGAGGAGGCCCTTGGCCTCGAGCTCCTTGCAGCGGCGGATCGAGTCAGGGTAGTGCGAGTTGCCACCGTCAATGATGATGTCACCCTTCTCGAGGTAGGGCTCGAGCTGGGCAATGAAGTCGTCAACGGCCTGGCCGGCCTTGACGAGGAGGATAATGCGGCGAGGGCGCTTAAGCTTGGAGCAGAGCTCCTGGATCGAGTGGGCGCCGACGATGTTGGTGCCTACACCATCAGCTAGAGCTCATGCCTAAAGGGCTGGTAAACTGACCCTTGGCCTCGTTGGCGAGGAAGTTGTCGACCTTGGAGGTGGTACTGGTTAGGTCAGAAGCCGTCCTGCTGACCAGTTCCTCCTATTCTTCCTTCAAGGTTCATCCCCGGCCCCCCAGCGAACTCACCGGTTGTAGGCGACAACCTTGAAGCCCTTGTCATTCATGTTAAGAATGAGGTTCTGGCCCTGTTTGCAGAAAGCGCAGGGTAAGGCATTGGAGAATGGTAGCGAAGAGGCGGTTTGGTAGCATTACGGAGGAGGGCGATGGTCAGAAACGCAAACTGGCTGCGAAGCGCGAGATGTACACACCATAACGGCCAGACCAATAAGGCCAACATCGGCGCTGAGGCAGAGTGTCAGCACGTTTATTCCACCAGGTAAGCCCCATTGGCTCGACCAAGGCCGCTGACAAGACCTCTTCCCAGCGAGCTCACCGCCAGGCGGTAAGAACGACTGGAGAGGCCTTGCTGGCTATGGAGAGTGGTAGGGAGCGAGCGCAAGATACTTACAGCTGAGAGTCGTTCGACATTTCTACTTTGGTTGTATTTTAGAAAGATGAGAATGTAATGGAAAGAAGAGAAAGATGATGTCGATGAGGTGGGTTATGAGGGGAATGGATGCAGCCGGCCGAAATGGGGGGCTTGGGGACTGACTGGGTGTGGGAGCGAGATGGTGGGGGCGGCAGCCGGCAGGGCGGGCCTAGCAAAGGGACAGCGAGCGGCCACCAGCCAGCGATGTGTGTCGTCAGGCGCAAAGAAAGTGCCGTGCGGCTGCGGTATTGGGCGGCCGCGGTGGTGGTCAGCATTCTCGTCAGGGGGCGGCTACAGCCCTGGGGCCACAAGCCAGTCAAGTGTCTCTCTGCGTACGCTCTAACCCGTGTGTGTGCGCGCTTCTTGTGGGCCAGACTGGCTGGCGCGCGTTGGTTGGGTTCTTGGGGGGAGGCTGTGGATGGGGAAGCCGGCCCCGTTGGGACAACGACGACACTGTGCTGCTGCTGCTGCTGCCGCTGCTGCTGCTCTGCTGGGCTACGCACTCAAAGAGTGACCTGCTCAGGGACAGAGGCAGTCAACTGCCGCGTCATACCCTGACTCCGGCAGCAATGTCCGCTCACTCCGCTCCGCCACTCGTCACCTCTCTCAGAGCTTAGCCATCATCACCCACAGCATAGTCAAGAGCAGTCAGTCAGCTGTGACGGGCGTCATCTGGACCAAGCGAGGGCTTGCGTATGCTGCCTGCAGCTAGCTTCCAAGGCTGTCATCGGGTCCAACCTTGCTTTCACCCTCGCCTCGTTCAACCAAACAGTTGCCTCGATGCATCCTCCACCGCTCCTAGCTGCCGGCGTTGCATCTCCGCATCTGATCGATGCATCCAGTGTCCTCGACGCCTGTGCCGTCCTGTACCGTCCCTATCTCTGAGCTGCATGAAGCCGCCCCCATTGGCGGTAAGGACACACCCGCGGCCCAAGGATAAAGCGTGGCTTCGGGGTTCCGGTCCGGTGCCAAAAGCCGCTGTACCGCTCGCCATCACACGGTAGTCCGGCCCGTCGTTCCTGCCTCGCTGCCCTCCACATGCGGGCCGCCTGTTGCCAGAGATCCAGAACCGTGTTTCCTCCCCACACTTGATCAGCTGCTCTAGCCGTGATTTACCACCCTGTCCCATCTATTACCCGATGCACATCGTGCTTTCTATGGGATACCACATGACCGAACTCGTGCTCGGCCGCGCTCTTCATCGACATGCATGTCCGCCTGGAGATCGGCGTTGGCGTCTCGGTGCAAATTGACTGCTTGGCAGGCTGGCTTGGGGTGTAGGGCAGGCAACCGCTCATCGTCTTGGAGCTTGGGTAGGATTTGGCTGTTCGGAATTGAGAAGCCATGGCGTGCGTTCTGCCCGTCTGCTGCTACTAATCAAGCCTACGACCGAGGCCGGCGCATATGCTAGTGACCAACCGATGCATGGCAGGCAGTACGCCCATTGATTCACTGATTGTATGTCAGCAGTCGCAGAGTCTGCGGAAGTGGAGGTCCGCTTTCGGGAATGAGTGGTCCGCTCCTTCAGGTTCCGTGCACGAGTGACCCTGAGATTGTATGGCGGCCTGAGTGGTGGGCTGGCTTTGGCCGTGCTCGCGACATCATTCCAGCCATACGTCACTGATCTCACTCACTGGCAACCGTTCGTTGGCTGTGACTGCGAGCGAGCACCATACACTACCTACCAATCCACAACCACCTTCATCTGTCACACGGTCAACTCCATCAACAGCAGTAATCATGGGCGTTGAACAGAACGACAAGTCCATCATCCTCACCCACCAAAATGTCTGTCGGGTGTCCACAGTCGTCTTATAAATCACTCTTGCTGACAGACACCAAAGGGCTCGACCGCAGAGATCTAGTACGTCGACCCGCTGCAGGAGGCAATCCTCATGCCACATTGCCACCGCAGTGTCCACCCTTTCAACCAGCTGTGAGCCCTGGTACTGACCCCGTCAAGCCTCTTCGGAGCCACCGTGACCTCGTGGAAGGTCAACGGCAAGGAAAACATCTTCCTCTCCAAGAAGGCCGCCCTCGACGGGTCTGCTGCGGTACGTTCCCCTGCAGATGACATCAGTAACCGCTTCTAACCCTCTAACTAGATTCGTGGTGGCATCCCGGTCGTCTTCGTGAGTAGCTGCTATCGACGCCCCTCCGACGCAGTGGGCTAGCTGACACGCCTAGCCCATCTTCGGCCCTCCCCCGTCGTCGCCCCCCGAGTACGCGGCTCTCAAGCAGCACGGCTTCCTGCGCACGCAGACCTGGAAGCTCGACAAGATTCTCCTTGACCGTGAGGAGGGTGTCTCTGTGCGGCTTGTCGCTCCGCCGCCCCCAGAGTCGTTTGGTCACCAGGACATCAGCGTCCACTATGTGGTCACGCTCGCCGGCCACCAGCTTGTCAGCGACCTTCACGTTCGCAACAACGGCAAGGAGGACTTCAAGTTCCAGGCCCTCCTTCACACCTACCTCGCCGTTCCTGATGCCTCTAAGATCTCCATCACTGGCATCGAGGCCGGCGTCAGCTACAAGGACAAGGTCCTCGGTGGCCAAGAGTTTAAGGCGCCTGGTGGCTCCTTGGTCGTCGACCGTCAAATTGACCGGTACGTTTGGATGTGGTGCAGCGAGGGAGCTTCTATTAACCCCCACCCAGTGTCTACGCCAAGATCCCGTCGCAGGAGATCAAGGTCGATAATGGCCAGGACGGCGGCTACAAGGTCCGTTTCCGCGGCTTTGAGGAGTACGTTGTGGCTGGTTGCATTGCTTTCGAATTGATCTGACTCGTTCAGCGCTACGATTTGGAACCCCACGGAGGAAGCTGGGAGCAAGATTGGAGACATGGAGGCCGGAGGATGGGTGAGTGACGTGAGGGAATCAAAATCGCGCTGACCATTCAGAACCACTACATCTGCGTTGAGCCTGGTTTCGTTAGCGAGTGGAAGAGCCTTCCTCCCGGAGAGCAGTTCATCGGCCAACAGACCATCAGCCTCGTTTGACTAGCAAAGCTATAGCTGTGTGGTAGTGAGTCGAAGCCGCTCGGCTCGCCGTCGTGCTCTCGTAGGTGACGAGTGAGGCCACCCAGCGTGAACAAGCTGTGCAGTAAATGTCAGTTTGAAGCAGCAGCCAAAGTATTATTGCGCTAGGACCATGTCAATAGCTTAATGTCGTCAGCTTGGCGGCTCGAGCCTCGGGTTGTGCCGCCGACGTCGTAGCTGTTATCAATCGGGTGCTTGATCTGACGCCATATCACGGTGGCTATCAGTGCCCATGGGCACAGAGCGCCTCCGGGTCCATGTTTCTCGGCCCGGTGAGACTGTCCTGAAATGAAGAGGCACAATGTCTCGGCCATTGATAAGATGCTCGATGCGAGCTTGTCGCAGGCTCGTCGCCATTGCATTGCCCACTGCGCTGGCTGAGGTTGTTACCTGTTGTATGAGCCCAAAAGAAGTTTCCAGGCTGTTCGAAATGCTTCCGCTTTATGCTGGCTGGTTGGCGGTGATGACGCTGGCTGGTGACGGCCCGCCCGGCTACCACGACCACCACCTCCAGCACCCACGCCCACCTCGATCCTAACCGATAATAACATTTCCCTCGACACCTACATCTCTTTCGTTCGCATTCACTGTATCAACCTACACGCGCATAAAAAACATAGCAATAATGGCCGCTACCTTTGTCAAGCCCTTCCACCCCGAGATCGTCTGGGCCCAGCGCTCCTCGGCGACTGACGCGGAGAAGGTGTGTGTTGGACCAACGGATCTGAGGTTGTGTGGCTGCAGCACTTACTGACCATACCAGAACATCCTCTATGTCACCATCAACACGCCCGACATCCAGGGCACCCCTTCGCTCGACATCACCAAGGACCAGCTCTCGTTCGCCGCCAAGACGGGAGAGTGAGTTGGCGCAGCTCGTTTCCTACACCGAGATCTTGGGCTGACATGAACAGCCCCTCAAAGAACATTCCTGTGAAGGAGTGGGCCTGCGACCTCGACCTTTGGGCTGAAGTTGACCCTTCTGTGAGCCTTTGTGCTGACCCTGAAGATCACACAGACGCTAACCGTGCCCCCAGCTCACCAAGAAGGTCCAGACCTCGCGCGCGATCGTCCTCGTCCTCCGCAAGAAGGAGCTGAACGCCGAGTACTGGCCCCGCCTCACCAAGGAGAAGCCCAACCGCAACTGGATCAAGACCGACTTCGCCAAGGTGGGTAGCTCTTGCTGAGAGCTGGCCGTGGAAGAAGCTGACCCTCGGTACAGTGGGTCGACGAGGACGAGCAGGACGGCGAGGAGTGAGTATCATCGGCGATGGCTCTCACGCGCATGCTAACACCACGCAGTGCCAACGTTGACATGCCTGATGGCATGGACATGGGCGGCATGGGCGGCATGGAGCAGATGATGGGCGGCATGGGCGGCGGCATGCCCGGTATGCCCGGCATGGGCGGAATGCCTGGCATGGGCGGCGGCCCCGGCGGCATCGACTTTGTAGGTATCCGCTGTTGTGTGAATGCGCACACGCTGACGCTCTCCCAGGCCAAGTTGATGGAGCAGATGGGCGGCGCTGGCGGCATGCCTGACTTCGGTGCTGGTGGTGAGGACGACGACGAGGGCGACCTCGACGACGAGCCCGCGGCCAAGAAGGCCGACGAGCCTGAGGTGAGCAGTGTGCAGTGTTGCGAGGACGACGGCTAATGTATCAGGTTGAGGAGGTCGAGTAAAGCACCGAGTTACAGCAAGCAGTTACCTTATGCATTGATAACATCTGTCTGGAGGGAGGTTTGAGGTGGCTGGAATAAAGGGGCGAGGGGCGTGTGGAGTGTGTGCTTTGAGTCTGCTCATCGGATCAGTCCTTGACAGGCTCGTGTCTGCCCACAGTCACAGCATCAGAAGAATCAGTAGTTGCTTTGCACATGTGTGAGAGGCGTTGTCTGTGCGGTAGCCATCAACAGCATCAAACCGCTCCAAGGTTACTTAGTTTCGTCAGCCACCGAGGCAACCTCTGGCACCACAAAGCTCTCGCCGGCCGATACAACGTCATGGGCCCACCAAAATAACCTAGCCACAGCAACTTGGTGCAAACCCCTCACGGTTTCCTGTTGCATCCATCCTCCATCCAGCCACTGACTGATACGGTGTAAACTTGCGCGTGAAACTCACTCACTCACCTGGCCCCCTTCTCGCACCGCCGCCATGTCGCCCCCTCTCCTCGAAGCCTCGGGCATCACACTGCGCCGGGACAACGGCACGGGCAGCGCAATCTTGAACGCAGGTGGAGTGCCCGCTCCGCGCGCTGACGCCGCAGCACCTCGATCTCCAGGTCGAGCCGGGAGAGGTGGTCATCATCAAGGGCGAGAGCGGCTCGGGGTGCGTTCCGCTGCCTGGCTTCACTAACGCGGCGGCAGCAAGACGACGTTCCTCAAGTGCATTGCCGAGCTCAACGTCTACCAGAAGGGCGAGATCCGCCTGAACGGGAAGTGGGTGGCCGTCTGTTTGCGCTCGCTGATGACACCAGGCCGTCGTCGTCGTACGGCATCCCCAACTTCCGCACGCTGGTGCAGTACATCCCGCAGCGGCCGTCGATGCTGCCCGGCACGCCGGCCGACTTCCTCGAGCAGTGCCGCTCGTTCGCGGCGCGCAAGGCGCGCGACGCGGCGCTCGAGGCTGAGGGCCGTACATGGCCCGACCCGCATGACCTCGCGGCCGAGTGGGGCATCGAGCCGACCTGCTGGACGCGCGGGTGGGGCACCCTCAGTGGCGGCGAGTCGCAGCGCATCGCGCTCGCCATCGCCATCGGCCTCGGCGGCGCCGAGGTCCTCCTCCTCGACGGTGGGTGTTGTTGATGTGTGATTGTACTGATGGCAGAACCCACGTCGGCGCTCGACGAGGTCACGACCAAGATTGTCGAGAACTCGCTCGTCAGCATGCTCCCTGCTGCGCCGATTGGCGCGCCCAAGGTGAGTTGCGGCGGGACGAGGCCCGAGACCATGCGCTGACCGCGACGCAGGGGTCAAGCATCCCACGACGGGGAACCGGCCCCAAGGCCCTCGTGTGGATCACCCACTCGCCCGAGCAGGCAGATCGCGTCGGCACGCGCAAGGTGGACATTACGAGGCGGTCATAGAGGAAACGCAGCGGGCTGGTGGACGGCGTCGGACCTTGGCTAGTGTCTAATCAAAGTGATGCATGAAACCGAAGCGCGTACATGAGATCCCTAAGCCCGTTCTACTCGTCCCCCTTGCGCTTCTTCTTGCGCTCGCCGTCGGCCCCAGCCTCGGCCTTCCGCTTGGCGCCTGTGGGGGTAGCCTCGTCGTCGTCCTTCTCGTCCTCGAACTCGCCGCCCTCTTTCCTCGCCTTGCGGGCGTCGCGCTTGGCCTTTTCCTGCTCTTTGCGGAGCTTCTTCAACTCGCGCGCAGTGAGGTTGCTCTCGTCGATCGCCGGTGCGGCGGCCACGGGCGCCCGCTTGGGCTGCGACACGCGCGCAACCTTGGCCGGTTGTGGGACATCCTCCAGCTCGGGCGAGAGCGACGGCTCGCGCGCCACAGCGGCGGTTGTGGGCAGTTCCGGCGCCTGCGATGGGTCCTCCAGCAGCGAGCCGGTGAGCGAGAGCATGTTGTTTGTGACGTGCAGGCTGGGATGTTAGTTGGGGACGTTGTCGATGTGTCGGTGCCACTCACTCAATGACGGTGAAGCGCACACGCTCACCGCCAGCTCCCAGCTGGCTGCCGGTCGCCGTCTCCTTCCACCTGCCGACCTCGTGCACAGGGGACGCGCCGAACATGTCTCCATCGTCCTCCTCGTCGCTCGACTCGTCGTCCTCGTCTGGAGAGTCGGTGTGGTCAAACTCGTACTTGCCGAGCGGGATGTGGTTGAGCGGGATCGAGACGTTGAACGTCTTGGCGAAGAGAAGCGAGATGTGGGATGGCGACGAGAGCGAGTGCGTTCCGTCTGTCATAGGTAAGCTACACGCCCGTCCACCACCACGACGTGCTACTCACACAGCACCTGGCCCACCTTGGGTGCCCAGACGATCGAGTGGAACTGCACCTCGACAACACCGAACGGGCACTCGTTGATGATGCGCACCATGTCGTCCACGAGCTCGTGCTTGGTGTGCGCGAGCAGGACGCCGCCAAGCTGCGGAACATAGCTGGGCAGAGGTTAGCTGGGCTTCAAGGCTTATGTTGTTGCCCACACCGCCCACTCACCGCATGAGCATGCCGTCGAGAGTCTCACACACGCCCTCGAGCCAGTCGGCAGAGAACTTGGGCGGCACGCTCAGGCGCATCCGCTGGACACGGTGCTCAAAGGGGCCATCGACAGCGCTGCGCTCCGCCTTGGGGAGCTTGTTCTTGTTCGACTTGTGCTTGTGCTCCTTGGACTTTTTGGACGACTTGTCCTTGTGCTTGCGGTCCTTGTGCTTGGACGAGCTGGCGACAGCGTTGGGCGCGGACATGGCGGCGGCTCCGGTTGTGTTGCTGAGCTGAGCGCAGGAACAGGGCAGACCAGTAGGCAAGTAGTGTTGACGACTTGTAGCGTTGTCGAGTGACGGTACGACGGGTCTGGTGATGGAGTCGTCGAGATGGTCACAATCTCAATCAACTTGATGGATCCAAAAAAGTTGCAGTTCGCAATTCAGGCACCGAATCCACCCATCAGCCTACAATCACAATCCGGACCACGACTGTCCATGCCACCATGCACGTCCGTTCTCGTGCTCTGCTATCATGACCGTGCTATACATGCATACTGCTAAATGCTCATTGAGGCCTATTGCCAGCTGCTCGCCGATCTGACGGCGAAAGCAGCTCCAGAGCGACGCTCAATGTCTTCAGGTGGGCTTGTCCCTCGTGCCGCCGTCCTATGCCTCAGTCTTCTTGGTCTCCGTCGCAGCAGGCTTGGCCGCGGCCTCAGTAGCCTCGGTGCCGGGAGGAGGTGGCGACCAAGGGTGCTGCCAGGGGTGGGGGGTAGTCAGAACGCCGCCCTGTGCCGCTGGTCAGTGTCTGGACGTCGCGACTTTGGTGCCAACTGTCACTGGGCTCTTGGCTCGCTCTACTCACCCGCTCAAGGAGCTTGACCACGGAGCGGGTTGGCTGGGCACCAACACCGAGCCAATACCTTATCCTCTCGACGTTCCACTCGATACGCTTCTCCTTCGGGAGCTCCGTCTTCTCCTCGCCAAAGACGTAGGAGGACGACGGCAGCTTGGTGCCGACAGGCACTCGTGGGATCGGGTCGTACTCGCCGAGCTTCTCAAGGGGACGCGCATCGCGCCTTTTGGAAGAGCGGATGGCGACAATGTGGAAGACGGGCGTGTGACGCTGGCCGTGACGGGCGAGGCGGAGGCGGACGGGCATGGTGGATGATCAGAGAGAGGCGTAGGGGAGAGTGAGGGCAGCGTCCAGGCGCTTGAACCAAGAAAACCGGATTGGCGTAAAAGGTCTCGGGCTTCTCTCAGCGCTGACCAAGAGTGCGCGTTTTGTTGATGTGTTGTTGTCTAGATCGTGTGTCGCGCCTGACGAGTGCTTGTTGCCGACTTTTACGAGGTCGACCGACTGGGACATCCTTGTAGACCCGACCCATCCACCGCGCACTGATACCACCAAGGGCGACCAGAGTGAGGAGGGCTGAGAAAAAGTACACGCATTAAATCTTGATTTGCTTCCGCTTGAAGCCTCCCTCGCCCGTCGTCGTCACTCCCACTGACCTCCACTCTGCCGCGCCTCGGCTGTTGCTGCCGCCGCCGCGGTCAGTCGGATGACCTGTGCAGCCATCACTGCAGCAACAGTCCTCGACGTGACGCGATCGGCGGCAGCGGACCACCATTGATACCACACTCACCACAACTCCTTCCCCTTCCTCATCTCGTTCTCTCAACCTACCTCTGCGTTGACAGCCCCGAGATAGACATTTAGACATAATGTCCACCTCAAGGCAGGCGCTCAACGCCTTGGTCACGTCCCTCACGGACAAGGTAAGCGCCATGGACACCAACATTGGGCTTCCTTGGGGGCTGTGCTGACTCGAGCGTCCAGTTCAAGTCATCGGACTCGGACCTTCGGTGAGTGCACACTGCCGCTGAGAATATCATACGTTGCATTCACTGACGCCGCAGTGTTATGGCCCTCATCGACCTCAACAAGGAGCTCACACGGATCGTCAACTTGACACCTCCAGTCTCGAAGACGACGAGCAAGGGTCCTGACGTCTACGCCGACGAGGCTGTGGAGAAGCTTCTCACCTCTCACGTGCTCAACCTTCTCACCGACTCGAATGCCGAGGTCAAGAACGCCGCGGTCGCGTGGTATGTGCCAGACTGCAGCGCTGCGCGAGAACACAGTTGACAACAACACAGTCTCGCCAACATGTCCAAGAAGGCACGACCCAACTACCTCCGCCAGATTGTTGTCTCCATCACCGATGGCATTGGCGCCCCCGACCAGAAGGTTGATGAGGAGGTCAGAGACATCTCGTGCCTTGGTGAGCACTAATGAGGACATCAGAGGAAAACCCTCGCTGACCCGCACCAGCGCTCAAGTCAGTTGTCGCCGAGATTCCGCCTGAGGGTGCCAATGTCGACGCTGTACTGGCAATCATTCTGGATCGCGTCCGCCAGAATGTGGCTCATGTGGGTGTCCGCCGTCATGTCATCTCATCCATTTGCTGATGACGCATGCAGCCAAGCACCAACCCCCAGCTTGCGTCCGAGCTTCTCCAGATTCTTACCGACGTGTATCAGCGCTTCCCCGCAGCGGTGGCTGGAAGCGCTGATCTTCAAGAGACGTCGTACAGCAACTTCAACCATGTCCTTTCCACCTCGCGCCTCTCGATCCGCAAGCGCGCCGTCCCAGCGCTTGCGGCGTTCATCGCCATCTCTCCTCAGCGCTTTGAGCAGATTAAAGTGGACTTGGCAAAGGGGTTGGCCGCGGGTGGAGATTCTGCGAAGGCCTGGGTTGCGGCCGTTGGTGGAATAGCCAAGACGAGCGCCGCTCAAGCCATCGGAGATCTGATTGCCGAGGGTGGCCTGCTGGAGGCCATTCTGAAGCAAACCGAAGACCTTGAGGACAGCGAAGCGGTTGAGGGTGCCCTTACGGTGAGTATGAACGGGGAACGTTCGCTAATTCTTTCAGACGCTCGAGGTCTTGGTTCTCCGAACCCCTGCTACTGTTGCTCCCTACGCCGAGACCATCACGAACCGGGCTCTGCAGCTCGTCAAGTACGACCCTGTACGTCTCCTTGGCATCTCATTGACAGCCCACTGACACTGATCCAGAACTACGTTGACTTTGAAGACGACGATGTTGACATGGACGATGAGGACAACGACGATGATGACGATGATGACGAGTTTGACACGGAAGCGTAAGTACTGTCGTTGCCTCTCTTACCGGCACTGACCAGGTAAAGCTACTCAGATGATGACGACGACTCGTGGAAGATCAGGCGCTCATCAGCGAAGCTGTTGAATGCTCTCATCAGCACTCGGATCGACCTTCTGCTCGACTTCTACAAGGTGGCGGCTCCTGTTCTCATTGCTCGTTTCAGCGAGCGCGAGGAGAGTGTTCGCCTTGAGGTTCTTTCGGCATTCGAGGCTCTGTTAAAGCAAACCGCCAATGCCCGGACTGCCGAGCTTTCAACTAGTGGGAAGAACAAGCGCAAGAGAAGCGATGACATGGACCAGGACGCGTCAAGCGAAGAGAGGTGAGGCGCCCTCCTCGACGTGAAGACTAACGTCACCAGTGTTGTGCGCTCCCTGCAGGAACTCCGCCCTCAGCTAGTCCAGGCGATCTTGAAGCAGACTACTGCCAAGACGGTCAGCACTCGCCAGCAAAGCTTTGTTCTTCTTCGCCAAGTTGTCGAGGCCCTGGACGGAGGTCTTGACGCTGAGGCGGACGCTATCTGCTCTGCGGCCCAGAACGCTCTGCGCACCTCGGACAGCACCACTCCGTCCTTGACAATCGCCGCCCTCACCTTCCTCGCGGCATTCTTCACGCACCACCTTACTCGCAGCTACTCGAGCCACCTCGTCGGCCTGTCACAGTCCATCGTTCGCTGTATGCGGGACAAGCTGCAGCGAGTCAACTTTGAGGCCTTCGCTGCGGCTTCGGCCTTGGCCAAGGCGATTCGCCCCTTGCATAACAATCGTGGCTCCCAGTCGCCCCTTCGCTCAAACCTGGACCAGCCTATTCAGCAAATCTTCTCGGCAACGACAAGCGTTCTCGGTGACACCTCTGTTGATGGCGATGTTCGTGAGAAGGCCCTGAACACCCTCGGCGATCTTCTTGTTCACGAGGGCGATGCCCTGTCCGCCCAGCTCCCTGAGGCTCTCAAGCTCATCACCGCCCGTCTTGCGAGCGAGAACACCGCGCCTGCGGCCGTGGTCGTCATTGGCCGGGTGGCTGAGTCCGCTTTGATCGGCGGAGCCGCTTTCGATGCCTGGCTCCTTGACGTGCTGTCCGAGGTTGTTGTCTTCGTGCGCCGCAACAAACGTTCGGTCTCAAAGACAGCAGAGTTTGTGACTCTGGGGCACATTTTGAACCGCATCGGCCCCAAGCTCCCGGCCGATGTCGCCTCCGCGATTGTTGGTGAGCTGGAGGGTTTCGTCTCTACTCCTGGTGCACTGCGCATCATCTCACTCGTGCTCGAGCACCAGCCCGCAAGCCGCACTGCGGTGGAGAAGTCGATTCTGCCTCAAGTCTTCCAACTCATCCTGTCACCCAGCAGTGGCCCAGTGACAGACGAGCTGCCTCCCTTCTTCGGCACCTACGTGGATGGCGATGTTGACTGTGTCACTCGTCTCGTACCCACGCTGGTTGCCAACCTTCCCAAGGCGAGCATTATCCCTGATGCGACTGCTGGAGGCACCTTGCCCTACAACACCACTGCAAAGGTCATCGGAACAGTTGTCGAGCACAGCGAGAGGAACCTCGCCGGTATTCTGTCTTTGTTCCAGCGCCCGCTCAAGGTATGTATCCTTCAGTCCAACCCGGCCGTACGCTGACCCCACCATCAGTCGTTCAAGTCTTCAGAGGTGGACCTGTACCTTGCGCTCCTGGTCATTGGCGAGGTTGGACGCAACTTGTAAGCTTTGAGATCCTCATTGCTGAAGACTATCACTGACCCCGGGCAGCGACCTCTCAACCAACGCGGGTCTCCTTGAGAGCGTACTCGCTCTGTTCCAGCATCCCAGTGAGGACGTCCGAAGCGCGGCTGCCTTCGCTGCCGGTGAGTATCAAGCCCGACTGCATGTACTAACAGTCAAAGGCAACATTACTGTCGGCGCCTCGGACCAGTACCTCCCAGTGCTGATCAAGCACATCGAGAATGAGAAGTCAGAGTCGATTCGCCTTCTTCTGCTGTACTCTTTGAAGGAGGTATGTGCCCTGCAAGCCAAACGATGGACCCAGTGGACCGCTCTGATGCTAACGCCTCTTGTTTAGGTCATCTTGAACTCCTCGACTGGCCAGCTTGAGAAGCTCACCGACATCCTTTGGAAGCCTCTGTTCGGCACTGGTGCGGCTTCTCCAGACACGGCCACGACTGGCGACGACGGTATCCGCAACGTCAAGGCTGCCTGCATTGGCAAGCTCACTGTTGCGTCTCCCGAGCGCTTCCTCCCGCAACTCCAAAACATGCTGCAGTCGACTCCGGCTCAGCGCGCGCTGGTGGCAGCATCCATCCGCTATACGTTCATCGACTCGTCTGCATCGTACAGTGAGCTTCTCGCTCCCTACGTTGGAGACTTCTTGTCTCTCATGCAAGACGACAACGCCGTTGTCCGCCGCCTGTCCGTTGCCTCTCTGAACGCCGCCCTCCAGCACCAGCCTCACTTGATCGTCGACAAGCTCGGCACAGTTCAGCCATGGCTCTACGCTGAAACGGAAGTCAAGAAGGAGCTCCAGCGCGAGGTTCAGATGGGCCCTTGGAAGGTTATCGAGGACGACGGCCTGGAGAACCGCAAGACGGCGTACGAGACTCTCTACACCCTTCTCGCCACAGCGTTCAGCAAGATCGACCTCCCCAAGTTCACCTCTCGTGTTCTCGCGGCTCTCGACGACGTCAATGAGATCAAGATTCTTGGCCTCATGCTTCTCCTTCGCCTTGGTCAGCTGGCTCCTGCCGTTGTTATTCCAAGGCTGGACGACGTGGCTGCCTCGCTCGTTACCATCATGAAGGACCTCGAGGTGAAGGAGGACACCATCAAGCAGGATCTGGAGCGCAAGCGTGAGTTTAAGCCTATGGATGGAGGTCATGCCTACATACTGACACCACGCAGAGGAGATGCAGCGAACGGCGCTTCGCACCGCCATCCCCCTGTACCGCATGAGCACCGCGGCACAGGCTCCCCAGTTCCATTCATTCATTGGGGGACTGTTAAAGACCGAGCATTGGAAGGAGTACCGTGACTACCAGGCATAAAAGACTAGATGTGCCCAAAGAGATTGATTCATAGCCATGGTGGTCAGGCAGCATGCAGAAGACAATGTGTGGAGATAAAAGACTGGAGCACGGATCGTCAACAACGCCGCGACCCGTGACGCGTCGAGTTCGGGCTTGTGGGGTCCCCGCATTGCACCAAGACATGAATGACTGGACGCGTCGTTCAGCCACAACGCGTCTGGTTTTCATCCGCTCCCAGTCAAGTCGCCCTTGTCATCATCAGCATTCATCTCACCTTTCCCATCTTCTCGTCTCCTTTCTTTGTTGTGTTCTTCTCCTCTCTCTTTCCCCCTTCTTCTTCCACTGGCCTCCTTTCGGCATGTCCTCTCGCGGACGAGGACGTGGACGCGGAGGCTTCTCCAGCTCCAAGGGCAACACGCGCTTCACCGGCAAGCGCGGCGGGAACCGCAACAATGGCGACACCGGCCTCGGACCTCGTGATCGGCCAGCACTTGCGCGCAATGACGATGGCACCGCGCTCACCGAGCGATTTGAGGAGGTCAAGGTGCTCGACGAGATTGATGGCAAGCTCGGCTTTTACCGATTCGAAAGCAACCTCGCTGCAGGCGAAACCAAGGAAGGATGGCTTGTCAACATGCACCAGGTATGACCTCAGCAGGGTGTGTTGCTGATACCGCACAGACATTGATGCAGTCGGATACCCATGCCACCGGGCTTGCGGCTGTCGACTACTACTTCATCCAGGACGATGGAGGGATGTTCAAGGCGACGATCCCTTACCAACCTTACTTCTACGTGACATGTAGAGTACGTGCTTGGCATGCAGGCCCCACGACGCTGACAGGGACAGGCTGGAACAGAAACCATTGTGGAGGAGTGGTTGCTGAAGCGGTTTGAGGGGATGGTGCAGAAAGTGCAGCGCGAGAAGAAGTGGGACTTGGATGTGGTACGTACAGACCGCCTGGCCTCGCGCTCACCGCCAGCCAAACCATTTGCTGTCCGCGCCGCCTGTACTCTTGAAACTGTTCTTCCACAACACGACCGACTTCCAATCCGTTCGCCGAGACCTGATGCCGTTGGCAGAGGCGAATTCTGCCAAGTTTACGGCCGTCGACGCCTACGCCGATGTTGTGGGAGCGGAGGGCGCAAACCACGGCTACGGAGAGGATAGTCAACAGCGTGCTTGGGGTGAGGATGAGGACGCGAGGAAACGGAAGGATCGTGAGCCATCAGAGTGCATCATCGACATCAGGGAGCACGACATTGCGTACTACCTGCGAGTGGCCATCGACCTCAACCTTCGTGTCGGTCTCTGGTACACGGTCACCTCGTCGATGGGTACGATCAAGATGGAGCGCATCAAGGACCGTGAACGTCGTGCCGAGCCGGTGGTGATGGCGTACGATATTGAGACGACGAAACAGCCGCTCAAGTTCCCCGACCAGCAAACGGACCAGATCATGATGATCTCCTACATGATTGATGGGCAGGGCTATCTCATCACGAACCGAGAGATTGTCGGCGAGGACATTGAGGACTTTGAGTACACCCCTAAGCCCGAGTACGAAGGAGAGTTCACGATCTTTAATGAGCCAGATGAGGTAAGAACGAAATACGCTCCTGGCGCTGACTTCCACAGCCTGCATTGATACGAAGGTGGTTTGAACACATTCGCGACTCCAAGCCTACCGTTATGGCCACCTACAACGGAGACAGCTTCGACTTTCCGTTCGTCGACGCGCGCGCCAAGATCCACGGCATCAGCATGTACAACGAGATCGGATTCAAACCCGACAATGAGGGCGAGTACAAGTGCAGCGCCTGCATGCACATGGACTGCTTCCGGTGAGTGGTAGGCTTGCATACTCGCTGACCCGGCAGCTGGGTGAAGCGAGACTCATATCTGCCACAAGGCAGTCAAGGCTTGAAAGCCGTGACTACGGCGAAGCTAGGATACAACCCCATCGAGCTTGACCCAGAACTCATGACGCCGTACGCCATCGAACAACCGCAGAAGCTCGCTGCATACTCGGTCTCCGACGCCGTTGCGACCTACTACCTCTACATGAAATACGTCAACCCCTTCATCTTCTCGCTGTGTAACATCATTCCCCTCAACCCAGACGAGGTGCTGCGAAAGGGCTCGGGAACACTATGCGAGACGCTGCTCATGGTGAGCTTTCGCGGCTTAAGACAGGTTATTGACTTGACAGGTTGAGGCGTACGATGCGCATATCATCATGCCCAATCGACACGAGGATCCGCACAGCGCCACGTATGAGGGCCACTTGCTCTCGTCAGAGACGTATGTCGGTGGTCACGTCGAGGCACTGGAAGCCGGTGTGTTCCGAGCAGACATTCCGACACACTTCAAGGTGGTCCCCAGCGCCATGCAGCAGCTGCTGGACGATCTCGACAATGCGCTCAAGTTCTCGCTGGTTGAGGAAGGCCAGGTCAAACTCGAAGATGTCGAGAACTACGATGAGGTCAAGGCCGAGATCACAGCAGCGTTGGAGCTCATGCGCGACAACCCAACCCGTTTCGACAAGCCGCTCATCTACCATTTGGATGTCGCCGCCATGTACCCCAACATCATGTTGTCCAACCGTCTTCAGCCTGACTCAGTGAAGGACGAGGCAGCGTGTGCCGTCTGTGATTACAACCGTCCCGACAAGGAGTGCGACCGGCGCTTGGAATGGGCGTGGCGTGGCGAGTACTTCCCCGCCAAGCGTGACGAGGTCAACATGGTTCGGTATGCTCTTGAACAGGAACTCTTCCCCGGCAAGTTCCCGAACCAACCGAAACGTCGCTACATCGACCTCGGCCCCGCTGAACAAGCAGCCTTGCTCCAGAAGCGACTCGGAGACTACTCACGCAAGGTGTACAAGAAGACCCACGATACCAAGGTCGTCACCAAGACAGCCATCATCTGTCAACGCGAGAACTCGTTCTACATCGACACAGTGCGTGCCTTCCGTGATCGTCGATACACGTACAAGGGTCTGCACAAGGACTGGAAGAAGAATCTCGACAAGGCCCAGGGCAGTGGAGCTGCTCTCTCGGTTGTGGACGAGGCCAAGAAGATGATCGTGCTGTATGACTCGCTCCAGTTGGCGCACAAGTGTATTCTCAACTCGTTCTACGGCTACGTCATGCGGAAGGGTGCTCGCTGGTACTCGATGGAAATGGCCGGTATCACCTGCTTGACGGGCGCCAAGATCATCCAGATGGCCCGTCAACTGGTTGAGCAGATTGGCCGACCCCTGGAGCTCGACACCGATGGAATCTGGTGCATGCTTCCCGGCGTGTTCCCAGAAAACTTCACCTTCAAGCTCAAGGGAGGAAAGAAGTTTGGCATCTCGTACCCGTGTACTATGCTCAACCACCTGGTTCACGAGCAGTTTACAAACCACCAGTACCACGAACTTGTCGACCCCGAGAAGGGCATCTACAACGTCAAGAAGGAGAACTCAATCTTCTTCGAACTTGACGGCCCATACAAGGCCATGATCCTACCGTCGTCCAAGGAGGAGGACAAGCTGTTGAAGAAGCGATACGCCGTCTTCAACTTTGATGGCTCTCTTGCGGAACTCAAGGGTTTCGAAGTCAAGCGACGCGGTGAACTGCAGTTGATCAAGATCTTCCAGTCCCAAATCTTTGACAAGTTCTTGCTAGGCTCGACCACCGAGGAGTGCTACGCTGCGGTCGCTGTTGTTGCCGATCAGTGGCTCGACATCCTGCAGAGCAAGGCATCCAGTTTGCACGACTCTGAGCTGGTTGATCTCATCGCCGAGAACCGATCTATGTCCAAGACCTTGGCAGAGTATGGCTCGCAGAAGTCAACGTCCATCTCCACTGCTCGCCGTCTCGCCGAGTTCCTGGGTGAGCAGATGGTCAAGGACAAGGGTCTCTCCTGTCGATTTATCATCTCTGCAAAGCCCAACGGGGCGCCTGTAACGGAGCGCGCCGTTCCTGTCGCAATCTTTGACGCGGATATTGCTGTCAAGCGCCACTTCCTTCGCAAGTGGCTAAAGGACAACAGTCTCAACGACTTCGATATGCGCTCCATTCTGGACTGGGGTTACTATACTGAGCGTCTCGGTTCAGTCATCCAGAAGCTCATTACCATCCCCGCTGCTCTTCAAAAGGTCGCCAACCCGGTTCCTCGTATTCGCCACCCAGACTGGCTGTTTAAGCGTGTCGCTGCCAAAGAAGACAAGTTCCAGCAGCACAAGCTCACCGACATGTTCGCCAAGATGAGGACGGCTGCCATCGCCGACATGGAGGATATTGGTTCTTCCAGCACTGTTCCGAAACCCAAGGTCGCCGTTGTGAAGCGCAAGAAGGCTCAGGAGCCCAAGGAGCCGGAGGTCATACCCGATCCGAACGAGGACTACCCGGGCTACATCAAGGCGATGCGCAAGGTGTGGCGGAAGAAGCGTGCCGAGCGCGCGCACTCCCGAAAGCATGCCCCACGCCCCGATGGCACAGTGTCGTCCATGATCCGCACTCAGTCTGTCAATCTGGCATCTCGTCAATGGGATGTGCTGCAGATTGCCTCAACTTCGCGCCCGGGAGAGTTCCGACTGTGGCTGGCTATTGACGGCACATTCCAGAGCGTCCGACTCCGGGTGCCGCGCGAGTTTTATCTCAACTTCAAGCAGAAGCCTGGACTGGAGACATTCTCGACAAGGTATGATGTAGCGCCAGTGACTCGAGTCCTGCCCCGTGGACAAGCATCACTTAATCTGTACCGCCTTATGGTTGATGAGGCGCTGTATGTCGATGGCGAGTCTCACTTCTCAAGTCTCATCAACAATCCAAATGTTGAGGGAGCCTTTGAGCTGCAGGTGAGTAACCCACGGTGGCCATCAACATTACTAACAGCGCCAGGTTCCTCTCGTCCTTCGTGCCCTCCTCAGCCTCGGCACTGCATGTGCCCTCAAGTCTGGCTCCCTCGGTGGCCTCAGCCGCGGCTTGGATAAGGGCTTCGACCTTGTGGAGCTGGAGCGCCCAGGTGCCAGTGTCATCCGACATCGCTACCTGAATGGTGGACGAGGACTGCGGTATCACCTGCTCTTCCATGCCACAGTCAACTCTCGCCACCTCATCGCCTTGTTCTCTCCCGTTGGGCCCGTCAAGGTTTATGTTGTCGACAATGCTCGCAACCGTCAGCAACTGCCAAACCCTTCACGCTGGTACTCGGAGCTCGTCAACAAGGTGCCGCGCGGAGGTGCCTTCGAGTACCCCGAAGAGGTGCAATTCGCTGTAACGTACCTGCCGACTGAGACTGGCGCGATGAAGCAGCTCGCCAAAGACCTCCAGGCCATCCGCTCCGGCTTGAACGTCATCGCTCTGTGCTCGCCATTTGAGCATGCGTACTACCAGGCTCGCCACGCCGTTTTCTCAGAGTTCCCCTTCATGACCATCAAGACGGTCAAGGACGAGGAGGCGTCTCTCATGTGGTTGGTCAACACCTCAAAGCGCATGGTGGTGCAGTATCTACGCCTATCTGCTTGGATTGCCGAGCAGATCGACATTGCATCGCACTACGATGTCCCAGTTGGTGTAAGTCCAGGCTAGTTCGATTGAAGGCAGACCACCTCTCTGACGCTCCACAGAACCTTGGCTCCGACCCCGCCACCTTTGTCGCGGATCTCGAATTTGCGCGCCGACTACGTCAACAGGACATGATTCTTTGGTGGTCACCGTCCCCTAAGCCTGACCTTGGAGGCGCTGAAGAGGATGCCAACGGTACTTTTGACCTCACGCAGGCACAAATCTCGACGAAGGGCTGCTACTCTTCCGTTGTGCTGGAGATGGAATTGGCCGATATGGCCATCAACGCTGTCCTTCAGTCGGCCCTCGTCAACGAAATGGAGGGCAGTGGTACGGGTTCGATGGCCTTCGGGACAGCCTCGCACAACCTCGACGAGTACGCTCAGGGAACGGCAAACGCGAGCGTCATGTTTGGCGATGCTGTGTTGTCGATCCAGACATTCACCACCCTCAAGTCTCTGGCTCGCGGCTGGTTCCTTGACAAAGCACGAGCGCATGTGCGTGGCGCCACCAACTCATCGGCCGATCTGGTTGTGGACCATTTCTGGCGCTGGATTAGCTCAAGCTCGAGCTGCATGTTCGAACCAGCCCTGTTCCGATTCATTCATGGGCTTATGCGCAAGACGCTCCTCCAACTATTGGCCGAGTTCAAGAGGCTCGGAACGCAAGTTGTCTACGCTGACCTAAATCGAGTCTTCATCCTGACAACCAAACCCGATGCCGGGAGTGCGTTCGCCTTTGCCAAGTACCTTGTGACCGCCGCCAACTCGCATGAGCTGTTCCGCCACGTTGTCATCGACGTCGTCCAGTTCTGGAACTACCTCGCCTGGATGGATGTTGCCAACTACGGTGGCGTCCGCATTCCACCAGAGCTTGCTGGGAGCGGCGCACCGCCGCCCAAACAGTTTGAACTGAGTATGGACTGGAACATTCAAGCCTTCCTGCCAGTGGAGATCCAAGGCACATTCGAACTACGCGTCGCCGACTTCATCTTCCTGCTGTACCAAGCGAAACGCGGCGCCACCGACAACCGTGGGCCACTTCGCCCCATCTACAACCTCAATGTCGAGACGTCCAACGAAGTGGTGGCCCAAGCAAATCCGGCGAAGGAGAAGGAAAGGGTCGCGGCGTCCAAGGCCGTTTCTACGACTCTCACACGCAAACTCTTGGAGGACGTGTCTCGGATCAAGCGCGAGGTGGCCGTTGCTCACGCCAACGCTCAACACGGACTGCCAACGTCGTTTGTCTTCCCAGACATTCCGGGCACGCGCGGTGGAGACCGCAAGCGCGAGAATGTCGCCCTCGAGTTCGTCAAGTCTTTGTGTGAAGTCTTCTCTCTGTCTTCGGAATTGCTCGTGGACGTTCAGGTGCTCCGTCGCAACCTCTTGGACTTGGTCGGAGTTCGCGAGTTCGCGGCAGAGGCTCAGTTCCGTAACCCAGGCGAAAGCCTGGTAGTGCCCATGGTCACATGCGACCGCTGCAACTCGATCCGCGACGTCGACCTCGGACGCGATCCCGACTGCCTGCCAAGCGTGGACCCCAACACGAAGGAAGTCGCGGAAGCACCGCATGCCATGTGGGCTTGCCATGTGAGTGCTCTGCCGATCTATGAACTGGCGCTGACCCCTTCAGAAATGTGACACCGAGTACGACAAGTTCGTTATCGAGCACCCGCTCATTGACGTTGTGTCGAACATTGTTACGTCGTGGCAAACACAAGACGTCCTCTGCTTGAAGTGTGGCCAAACAAAGAGCACGAATCTGTCACCCACCTGCGGCTGTGGCGGTGCATTCCGGCCGTCGCTCAATCGTGGCGAATTGACCAACAAGCTGAAGATGATCCAGAGCGGTGAGTTATGGCGGAAGCGTACGCTGCACCGCGGAGCTAACAAGTGCCAGTCTCCGGATACCACAAGCTTCACTTGACGCACGACTATGTTTCGAGCATCCTTTCACGGTGGTAGACAGACGGAATGCGGCGAGGATATCAAATTGAATAGACCCAATGGGCCCTACATGAGAGGCTCAATCATTGTACCGCACTGCAGCCTTGTATTTGTTAAGTAGCATGATGCATGTTTCAACGCACAGAGGAGACTGCGGTTGTGCTTGGTTGTGCTTCCTCGATACATGGGAGGAAGGGAGGTGAGTAGTTCGGCGGCTTCCAAAAGGCCATGCTGAATATTACAACGGTCTGTGTAAAGGCACTGTTGGTTACTCTACCTATCGCTGCTCCCAGTCATTCGAGATGGGGACGAGCGCAGCCATCCCTGTGCGAGCAGGCAAGATTCGGATGCCCTGCGCAGCATTCGAGACATATGTCTCGCAGAGCACACGCTCCGACGCCTCCGCAGCGTCGGCGACAAGCTGAACGTTGACGGGAGGAAGTGCAATGTTGCCTGATCGTACTGGAACGAGAATCACGCCCTGGCGCTCAGGCTTGTCGGGCTGTGTGGTCTCAGCGATTGACGGTCTACCTATCGCCAGCAGCACTTACGTTTGCAGTGTAGACGCCACGCTTCTTCCCAACCACCACCCAGTCGTCCGCATTGGCCTGGATATCGAAGGTCACACGATACGTGCGCTCCTTCTTCGCATCGCCCTCGCTCTCCCCGATCCATGACAACGAAGTTGCCAGGCTGAGGTCAAACGGCAGAGCACGGCCTTCATAAATTGCCGGGAGTGACTGCGCTGGCTGCAAGGTGACAGTGGTGAGCAGTCGCCGCAGAGGGACCTCGACCGGAATCTGGAGTGTGCGCCACTTTGCCTCCACAGGGCTGAGAGTTGCGGTGAATGCGCCAGAGACTGCTGGCGGAACAGAGGCTGGAAGACCGGCAAGCCACGCATTGTTGAACACGTCCTTGGGGTCGCTTGACAGCAGGTAGGTCTGCAGCCAGGTACTGCGATCCGTAATGCGGTCGCGAACAACGCGAGTCAACGGGGCACATGGCTCCTTGAGCTTGTCGAGGCTCGCCTGGGCAATAGCCTCAATCTCCTCTTCGACCGTATGGTAATCGATGGAGAGGCGCAGGACCTCATTCACCGGTAGCTTTGTCCCCTTCGGTTTGACTTTGAATAAGCATGAGGTGGACTGCGTGGGGGTAACAAGCTGCAGGATGTCAGCATCAGGCGCCGATCAGCCACTCACGATCGAGTCCTTCCAGCTCGTTCTGCAGCTCTCGATATCATACGCTCCAGAAGATGACCGTAGGGTGACAGATCGAATGCGCAGGTACTCATGGCCATCCGAGGCCACTACAAAGCTCGATACCAGACTGCTTGTTAGTAGGGCGAACGCTGTTGCGACCCGAAATCAGCCACTCACACATCAGGGCGGAAGATGTCCTGTACATTGACAGTCAAGGGGAGGCCGAGGAAGAGGGTCTGTTCGTCGACGAAGCTGCACACCCTCCCACTTGGAGAGTCGTACTGAACAACGATATGTGCCTGACTTGTTAGCTCTGGGCCACGAAGTTGATCGCTCTGCTGACCTTCGCGAGCTCCATGCGCGGGATACCAGTGTAAGGAACAGTGACGGCAACAGAGGATCCTTCCTCAATGTCCCCCAAGCCAATGCTCTCAGGGTCCAGCTCCAGTGTTCGGTCATCACTCGACGCGCGATCGAGTGCGTAGGCGACCTCGCTCTGCAATGACGCCAGGACAACGCGGGCACCCTTGAGAGTTTGGTGACCGGATTGTACTTCCAACACAACGCGCGGCTCCTCGTCGAGCGAAACTGGGGAGTTGGTCAACTCCGAAGGACCATCAAGATGTATGAAACTCACTGAATGATGGCATACGCAGGACTGCCCTCATTCCACGCAGGTTTCGGTGAACCGGGACGACCACCTGACCTTTGGGGAACGAAGTGACAAACCCAACAGGGCCAACAGCGACGAACGCATCTCGTACTGTGACGGCACCGGCAATGGAAGTCTTCGATGGTCAGCGATAAAACCAATACAAAGTGGCGCAAACTTACAGAGCACGTTACGGTGATCGTTTGTTTTCCCGGCTTCAAGTCCACCGGACCCGAAGAGTAGGTGATCTCGCCAAATATCTCCGACTCCAGATCGACCCACACATCATTGACCCTCACGGGCAATGGTAGACCGTTGTTGACCTGGACAGCTAGCTGAGTCACACTGACATCGGATGACGCTGTTGCGACACTATCCAGAAGACGCAGGTGGAAGACAGGGTTTTCGAGCACTGCAAGGTCAGAAGAAACCCCCAAGAACATCATGAGACTCACCTTGTCTTGATTCTGGCAGTTCTTTCAGGCCTTCAATGACAGATTTGAGCTGGGCCAGCTCGTCTTCGGACGGAGCCTTGGACTCTGGGGTCACTGCACATACTCGGAGCAGTGCCAGAGCGAGCTGTGCCCAGTCCTCATCCCTGCTCAATTGCAGCTGCGTGTGGGCAGACAGAGCACTCTGAATGGCGTACTTCGATACGCGATCCCACACATGTAATTCGATGCAGTCTCGCGCCAGCAGTCGGAATTGGGTGTAGGCCGACTGGTAGTCTTCAGAGTATCTGATGTCAGCCATAGCCCGATGACGAGAGACTCACTCCGCAAGAGCAGCCAGATCCACCTTCAATCGAATCGCCGAGTTTAACTTTCCGCACGCCTCGTAGGCAGAAAGGGCGCTCCTCGTGAGGTCCGCATAGAGTGCTTTAAATGCCTCGGGGCTCTCCAGCGCATAGATTATGGTGCGGTTTGTGAGAGTTGGGCGAGGCTTAACCTCAGATGACGTTTGGCCGTCGCCATTCTCCGCTGAGTCCTCAAACAGCACGGCGTCCGGTGGGGCTGCGACTATCGCCGTTGGCTGGAAAGGATACCTGTCGGGCAAGTGACCTGCGCCAACACCGATACGTTCCACCTGTACGCGGGCAATATCCAACAGCTCTGATCGAGCAGACTCGTAGGCGATTAATCCAGAGTAGTCATTGTTTGGGCGTTCGAGCTTTGACCATTCGTCGCAATTCGCGACAATGTCCATACACGCTGTATATGTCCAGCTCTCCACAAAGTACTTGGGAAGACTCGCCTGTCACAGTTAGTCTTAACTTGCAAGATTGTCCGAGGGAACTCACCTCGTTCTCCAAAAGGCGTCGGGCCAGGCTAGCAACAAACCACTGGCCTCTCTTGGCGATCTCAGTGATTCGGCCGAGCTTGCCTAACAAGATGCACTGGCGAGCAAACAAGTAGATGCGGAAGTCGAAGATAGATATGGTGCTGGAAATCAAGAGATCTCTGTATGGCTTGGCATTGATGTCGAGGATCGGCAGGCTGTCGTCATTTTCCCCTGTACCACCAAGCTTGCCGAACCAACTGAGATTTTGATCTTTCAAGCATTGTAAGAAGGCTGCGTCCAGCTCCTCGTAGATTATCAGAGCGTCCTCGTCGAGATTCACACCTTCGAACGAGTGGGCAAGTGATTCCTGTGTGGTCAGCTCGGTGTGCACGCATCACTCACCTTCAGCAGGAACCAGGTGCAGAAGTTCCATCCGATCGTCAGACGCTGAGCCTCCCCACGCTTCACCTCCTCTTCACGTTCCAAAATAGCCGCATCAAATGCAAGAACGATGCTCTCCTTCAGTTTGTTGATGAGCTCGGGCCACGCCGCAGGATCTGTTGAACCTGAGGGAGGGAGGTTGAGGAGGGTGCAGCTAGATCATTTAGCCTTGAGAGGGACTACATCGGCAACTTACATGTCCCGCTTCGTGTTAAAGTCCGTCTTCAGCTTGGCGATGACACCTTTGTCGCGACCAAAGACATTCTTCGTCGATGCCGCAACACCAGAAGCCGCTACGGGGTTAACGAGGACGATCAATGGTGTATGCGAGCCGCGACGGGACTGGAGAACAGAAAGCCAGTCCCTAATGAACGACCTGGTGTTGTTCTTGTAGATGTCTGCATCCTACACATTCTCGGTTAGCTGTGAATGACGCGACAGTCCATGGAGCCACTCACGTCACATGCGACGAAGCAGATGTTGACGAGCGGTGTCTCGAGCACGCTTCCAGAGACCGACTCTTTTGGTGGGGGAACCTCTCCAAGATCCACAAGATTAACGTCAACCTCCTGGATAGTGCGCAGCGAGGTTCGCGAACTCGACTTCCAGTGAAGGTTCCTCAGTGGGAACTGGGCGATGACGCCCTCGACTGCTCGATGAAGGTCGCCATTGCCCGAGGGGTAGAATGTGTAGGTGACGAGGACCTCCCGTGGTGGCATTCCGACGCAGCCGACAAGGATTCACGCGACCGATAGAGGTGTCCAGCTGCAAGGACTGATCGAAATGGGACAAGTTGAAGTGCTTGTCGAGGAGATGGTTGAGGGGATGGCCATTACGCGCGACAGGTTGGTAGCGCGTCGTCGACGAGCGGCAACACGTCGAGGACATACGCGCGTGGAGGTCATAGCACGTGACTTCCACGCGACGGATGGTGCCTGACGGACGCCCTTGTTGGCTTCATGACCGCCATCAGCCGAAAAGATCAAAAGATGAGGAAACGCTGAGCATGTTTTGATCTTTCACAAGCAACCCCACCACCTACAGATGCGGCCAGCCTTGAGAGCACTCGGAGGTCCCAAGGCCAGTGCTTGGAGCCTCGCGTGTTCACGCTGCTACTCGACTGCCGCCACGCCAGAGTCGTCGGCTGCCGCGCGCCTCCGTTTCGCCCCGTCGCCAACGGGCTCGCTCCATCTCGGCGGGTTACGGACGGCGCTATTCAACCACCTTCTTGCCCGCAAGCTGGGAGGGAAATGGCTTCTTCGAATTGAAGATACGGATCAGGTATGTCAGGCTTTAGATCATCAGCAGGACGTGGCTGAGCCGTGCAGTCCCGCTTGGTGCCCGGATCAGCGGACAACTTGATCAAGTCACTGGAGTGGGCCGGCCTCGACTATGATGAAGGTGGGTGGAGGGCCCCTCAGAGCTGGGACATGGTTCTGACAGTCTAGGTGTTGGACGCTCAGGGGGGCACCATGGACCGTACACCCAAGTAAGTTCCCTCCAACGCGGCCATGCTGACTCGCAGTCTGACAGGCTGGATCTCTACCGCCACCATGCGCATGAGCTTATCGACGTACGTACAAGTGAAGGAATTTTCACTACTAACCGCATCAGAACGGACATGCGTACGAGTGCTTCTGCACCCCTGACGATTTGGAGGCGATCCGATCGTCCCTACTAAAGCAGGGGCACCGCCATGGTTACGATGGACGCTGTCGCCATCTTTCGAGGGACGACGTCCAACAGCGGAAGCGTGCTGGACACAAGTATGTCGTCAGGTTCAAGGTAGGTGTTCGGTCAATGTGTCATGTCAGCTAACAACGCAGTCTCAAGCGGAGAAGGAGAAGCTTCCTGAAGACTTGATCTTTGGCTCTGCCCAGCCCACGACTGTCAGCACTGGCGCGGACGACTTCATCATCATGAAGGCGGATGGGTGGCCAACCTACCATCTTGCGAGCGTCGTGGACGACCATCTCATGGAGATCAGTCATGTGTTGCGAGGAGAGGTGGGTGTCCTCCTAGCTGGTGGAAGGGGATGCTTGTTACTAATGAAATCAGGAGTGGCTTCCGTCCGTCACTAAGCACCACCAGTTGTACCGCGCGTTCGGCTGGAAGCCACCAAAGTTCGCGCACCTCCCCTTGCTTATGAATCTCGACGGATCCAAGCTCAGCAAGCGTTCTGGCGACGTCTCTGTGGATGCCTACAAAGAGAAGGGCTACGAGCCAGAGGCTCTCGTCAACTTCCTCGGCCTAATGGGTTGGGATTACAAGACTGCCCTCGAGAATGCCTATGCAGAGGAGGACGAATCAAGGGATCGGTCGCTGCCCTTCCACATGCGCAGCGACAACAACTCCCTCTACGAGCTCTTCACGCTGCCCCAGATGATCCAGGCGTTTGATCTGAACTTGGTCACGCACCGCCGAGCAGCCGTCAACTTGGGAAAGCTTGACTTCCTCAACAAGATGCACCTCCGTCGCAAGGCGGGGAGACTGGGTGCCGACGGTGAGCTCGTCAACACCGGCAAGGCTGTCGACACGGCCGAGAGTGAGGCGGGCCGCAATGAGCTTGTGCTGCGCTATCAGGCTTCATTGAAGGAGCTTCCTGCCCTAAAGGACAAGTGAGTGCGGTATCACCAAACCAACTCGCCGTGACTGCGCTGACTGGTAGTGCGCTGGTCGATGACTTGGGCTATGTGGGCGAGGTTTTTGACGTCGAGCTGGTAGGTGAAAGCGGCAGGCGCTGCTAACGTGCAGGCTCGAACTGTGAAGCTGTGTGACATGGCGGAGAAGTCTATCTTCTTCTACGTGAAGCCTCGATACGACTCGCCGGAGTCTGAGAAGTTCCTCAAGGAACTCGGATTAGGAACTTACGGTACGTGGTGGGCGGCTAACGTGGGCTGACAAGCAGTTGATGCCTTGACTGTTGTTGCCGAGGAGCTGGAGAGTCGCATCGAGCGTGGTCAGCGCTTCGACGTCGACCTGTGCTGGGAGGCCATGCATGCCACTGTTGCCAAGCTTAGCCTTCGTAAGAACAGCATCTTGATGCTGCCGATGCGCCACGCCCTCACTGGCGTCAAGGTGAGTCCCACTTGGCAAACATCATGCTGATCTTCAGGCTGGCCCTGGTGTCCCCCAGATTATGAGCGTCCTTGGCCCGGACAGGTCGTTGGACAGGCTACGAGCTGGCAGGTCTTTCGCTTCGGCCCGTGGCCGTGCATGAAGTAGAGAGTTGGGATTTTGGTACAGACAAGATAATACAGCATCACACATCCCATGCACACCGTCATTGCGCTCTATCTGTGTCCTCGAACGCAGGTTGCTGCTCCTCTCCTCCGCTCACCGGCGGCGCGGGCGCCGACCTTGATAACCCTTGGGCTTCTTGTCAAGTCCGAGGGCCTTGGCTTTGGCGAGACGGTGGTCCGCTTTGGCGCGCAACACAGCCTTCTTGTGCTGGTTGCCCGAGAGGTTTCGGCCCGCCTCGGCGTCGGCTCGCTCCTGCGCGGATGTCTTGAGGAATCCGGCGACCGTCCGCGACACACGAGCAGATAACGACAGTTCGGGAGCTTCAGCCAGTGCCGGCTCTGTGGGCGGGGCAGCCGAGCCGACCAGGCCCAGCTCGGAATGCAGCGCGGTCGAGGCCAACATCCCCTCCGTGTCGTCCGTCGGCCTGGCCTTGCTGATGAACTCGGCTTCGGCGCCGTCGACATCGTCCAGCGTCCACCGGCCCAGCTTGCCTTCTCTGAACGCTCGGAGAAGATAGGTCAAGGCGGCTTCGAGATCCCGCTCGCCTCCTTTCCGCAGGGCACCTAGCCGGAAGGCCAGCGCGTCGAGAAAGTCCATAAGCGAGTCTGTCCGGGCAAAGTCTGCTGGGAGGGGAAGGCCAGCGCTGTAGCACGCATCTTCATGAGTCAGTCGTCGTCACCCCGACTTGAACCCACGTCTAGAGGCCTCCTCAAGACCGAGATACTCCTCCGCCCCCAGCCGAAGGTTCAGCTTGTAGAGGAGATAGTCGGCGATGGCGTCTGGCTCAAACAGGCCCTCCTTGATGCCAGCTGTCGTCGTCAGCGGTCCGCCCGTGGGAACCCCGCTTACCCGTCAAAGCGAGCTTGAGTCCCCGCTCAGACCCAACATCGCTGTGGCCAAGATATGGGACCATGACCCCAGGCGTGTCATAGACGTAGATTGGGGGCTCCTGCTGGATCTTGACGGTTCCGGTCAGTCGGCGGGTAACCCCTGGCTCTGCGCCAGTCATGAACGCCTTGCCCTTGCGAACTCCCACGCGGCGAAGGGCATTGAGGAGGGACGACTTGCCCACGTTGGGCATGCCGACGACGAGCACCTTCAAGTCGGTCAACGTGTCGCCATGGTCGCGGGCGGTTTGCGCGGTTCGCCGCAACACCTCGCGCACGTCTGAGTCTTGGCGGCTGTCCACGAAAAGAACTCTCTGTCGGGCTTGGCTCCAGAAGGCATCTTTCAGAGGCTGAAGATAGCATAGTGTCAGCTTGGCAAGGCGCTTCGAAGGTTCCCGAGCTGTCCGAGCGAGCACGGGGACAAGGCTTGCCCAGGTGGCGGGTGCAGCGATCCGGTCCGCTGTGACCTCGTCACTCGCTCGGACCTTGTATGCAGGCACACTCCAAGATCGGATAATGATCCCATGGGCGAGGTGCCCATGCACGACCGCACGACCGATTGCTATTCTTGCCGAAATGGCTCGAGCAGTGGCACAGCACGTACCGCTTCGTAACGCGCCTCTGCGAGATCGCGTTTCGTGTAGACGACAATTTTCTCCTTCCCCTTGCCCTTGCGGTCCGGTCCGCTCCCACAGTGGCCCCATGCTCGCTCGAGGACAGCGTCGAAAGCCGGGTTGACGCTGGTAAGAGGCAGGCGCGAGTCGCGTGCCTCGAGGACCAAGTCGACTTCATCGAGCAGCGCCGGGAGCTCGCGGAGAGAGCGGGCCATGTGCCCTGCGAACCATGATGGCGTCCGTGTTGGGAATGGGAAAAGGAGACGGGGGACTGCCATGGTGGTGGGTGAGTAGAGTCAATGCTCTCCTCGTTGCAGGTGTGCGTGGTGTCCAGGTGGTGCAACAACAACATCCCCTCATCGGGCTACAGGCTGGAAACATGACGCACAGGAGTTGCGCAACTTGCAGCTCGAAAAATTATATAAATGGTCCCCCTCTTTCACTGTTCGGTGATTCAAAGTGTCAACAATGCTTTGTCTTGTTTGGATTCACAGGCGCACACCTCACCTCGTGCTGCTTGACTGCTTGACTGGTGTTAAGCGAGGCTAGACATGGCAGCGAGACTACGACCCTTACACTTGGAATGAGACATGTCCTTGACTACTGAACACGCTTGTCGTAGCCGAGACATGGGGCTTCGCCGCTAAGCAACAACCCGGGGCCAAGCCACAGATAAGCCCCACTTCTCGGCCCGCAGTCTGCTGCTTGGAAGGTGCAGACTGCGCCGCAGCATCTTGCTTGTTATCTAGATTGACGTGCCGTTGACTCTCACGGCCGTTATGATGAGGTGTAACGATTCATGAGCAACTAAGGCCTAAGATTACCGGCGACTGAGGTTAGTTCATCTTCAAGTCCCAAGCACGTGTCTGCTGCCCTGTAGGAGCCGCGTACTTGACAGTGTCTGCTGATAGTTTGCGATCGTACCATTGAAAAGCTCAGCACGACCAGCTTGGCGGCATCCACTCCGCTTACCTCAGGCCCAGGTGCACACCTTTAGGCTTGGCAGGATGCCACATGCGCCTTGAGCAAAGCTCTACCGCCGAGGCCAAGGAGCACTGAGCAGCTGCACGTTGGCGTATCGACCAATGGCCGGAACGACGGTGACAGTACCTGGAAGCGCCAGATGTGGCGCGGTCAGCGGTGGCGCGCCGCGACAAGCGGCCAGGCCGACGGTCGAGCTGGCTGGGTCGCCGTTGCTTTACTCAAACCCAAATGTTGCTGTTGGTACAGTCAGACGATTGGCGAAACGAACGCGGCCACGGTCCGACCTTGGTGGCCTCGAAACCGAGGTCAACCAGACAATCGCGGCTTCCCCCTGCCGACGCGTGCGTAGTATGCAGTATGCAGCACGCACTGTGTAGCATGTAGTGTCGCACGCAGTCTGGTAGGAAGTTTCGCACGCGTTAGCTGACGTGCTCCGTTTGATCTTCCTAATTCCCAGTCGGGATGTGCTGAGAGCACGTCTACATAACGACGACGCGCTCGTCCCTCAATTAGCCTCCTGGCCCTTGCTTCTCCGTGTCCTTGCGCGCCTCCCGTTGATTGGCGAGGAGAACAGATCTAGCACGGCCAAACGCCGTGAGCGCCGCTTCAGGCCCTCCATCACCGACGATCAACTGTAAAGCACCCATGCCCACCTCGGCGCCGCCGCCACGCCCTCAGGTAGGAGGTCTGGAGGTCGCTCTCCGGTCCGGTCTGTACTCCATACCGCTACGGACAGGGGGGCGCCTATAGCCTATGCACCGAGTGGCCAGACCATGCCAGGGGAATGTATGTGTATCCCTGCAAGCCAGGCCCCCACGGCGCCCCATCGCTGTTTGCTCGAGAATGTCCGCTGGTGACACGGGCTGCTCTGGCGAGCTGACACGGGCATGCAACTACGGCGCGGCTGTGAGGACGGATCTGAGCGAGCAACGGCCGCTAGAACCCATCTGATCGAGCAACGTCCAGATATCCACCACAGTAGGCAAGTACAGCTCTTGAATCTTAGTGCATGGCGTGACCCACAGTGCTGTGTAGGCAACTATCCTGCCAAGTCTGGAGGCGGTCGGACATAACTGCCTGTATCCGGGTAATGCGGCGGGTGGCCGCAAAATGGGTTCGGGTTCGTGCTCGCTACGTGCTGCGGGCGGGGTGTCCGTCATTCCACGGTGAATCTCGCGCAGTGCCTATCCTGAACCAACCACAGACATGCATGTCAGGGCTCCTGGGCCAGCCCGCTGTAGGCGGAACAGTCCACCGCAAGCGACCCTGCTCGAAGGTAGGGATGAATGGGCGTGTCAGGGTATGGACGCTATGGTGCGTTGCGCGTGTAATGTCCGAGCGGCATGCCTTGATTCCTCCCGCGCGCGACATCAAAAGACCATTGTTGCTTGGCTGTTGCACTTGGCGCGAGAGACAGACCCGTTTAGCTGTGCTGCAGGATTTCGTTTAATAGCCGCGACGTAGCTTGCTGTCCACTCTCAGGACGGCAGGCACTATGAATAGTTGACGAGAGCAACAGCGGGATGCTAGCTGCTCGACTTGTGCTCGTGCTGGGGTGCCGCGTTCGGTTGCGACTTGGAAGCCGTAAACCCGAAGGACAGGGGAGGAACGTGGTTTGGTTATTTTAAACTGGAGGAGATACTGTGGCGTCGTGCGCCGCGTCGCGCCGCCGCCGCCCAGCCATACAGTGGTCCAGGTCATGGCCACGGGGCGGGAGGGACAAGGACACGACACAGATCAAGCCCGCGTCGCGCGGTGGCGATGGGGCAAACGCGCGGGCTCGTGGCGCGCAGAGCGCCAGCCAGCGCCGTGTGTTGGCGGTTGGGGGCTCGTACACCCACGGCGCACGTCCTGCCCTCCTCGGCGAACGACGGACCAGGCCTCTCGCCTGGTGCTGCGCCGCGCTGCGCCATTCGCAGCCCATGCGCCGCTGGGCCCCCTGTCGCCGCTGGCGACGCTTGTCCTGGCATAAGCTTGAGCCGGCCCCTGGGCCATCGGTGTCTTTCAGGTGCGACAGGCAGCCCAGGCAGCCCACATCGCTTCGCTGGCGATACCCGCTTGGCGGGACGCGCCCACACCGGCTGGCTGGCTGTCTGTGCCGCCGCCGCCGCTGCCCCCGAGCCTTGCTCCCCACGACCAGGACACGGCGACACGCTGGCGCTGGCTGGCTGGCTGGCGCGCTTTTCTCGTCTTGGTCATTTGTAGCAACGCCGCCGCCGCCCACAGGGCCTGCCCGCGGTCGGTTGGTAACTTCTCGATGGCGGTTGATCAAAGCGATGCAAACAGACCCAGGGAATGAGGTGATCTCAACGGAACGCCTGGGTCTCTGTGCTTTCTCTGTGCAGTGTGCCATCGCCGTGGGGCTACTTAAGAGGCAACGAGAGACGGTGAATGAGGATGGTCCTCCTTGATCCCCCGAGTCGGCTCGAGCTGACACCACCTTTGTGTTACTTCTCGCCACCTGTCCGACATCTGACGCAGCTCGCTTGGCCTGTTGCCGTCCTAACTAGCCAACACTCTCTGTCACTCCTGTCACGGACTAGCGCCGCTCGGAAAGGAGCCACAGGTTGTGGATACAGCGGGTCTAATCTTGGCAAAGATTGCCCTAGCTGTGGACAAAAACGAACGTGGTTTGTCGGGTCAGAGGTCTTACTCGGCCCTGCCTAGTCGTTCCGCTACGCCAAAGCTGTAACTTCGTGAGCACCCCGCGTTTAACGCGTCGGAAGTCGCCCTAGACGTGTTCCACTACTGTGGGGCAAGAAATTTCCAGTCCGATCGAACGTGTGGCTCGGAAACGCGTTCCATCCTTGTGCGCGATCACTGCTCTTCACGATACCAAGTCATCCTCCAAGTCTCTACCCCCGTCGCCATGAACGCTGTCGACACCACGCCTCTGCGTGAGCGCATCCTCCAGCGTCTTCCCATCATCAGCCACCTCTTGGTCCTCCCCTTCGCCATCTGGGGGCCGACCTTGGCACCCCTCTGTTTCGCCGCCTTCAATGTCATCGTCCACTGCATGGTGCTCGGTGTCAACCTTCGGTGAGCTGCCTTGTGTCCCAGCTTTACACCTCCGAACGAGGATCTGGACAGACAACCTCGGTTTCCCAAAAAGCGCCCGTGCTGACCGCCACAGCACCATCTATGGCACGTTCCGCGCGTGGAAAGGCGTCAAGAAGCACTCGGAAACCGATTGGCGAGCCGAGTACACGTCCAAGCGGGCGGGTCTTGCACAAGACGCGGATGTCCTCGACTACGAGGACGTCCAGCATCTGGTAATCGTTCCGAAGTGAGTGGCATGAGAGGTTTGTTGTTCAATTAGCACTAACAAACTCGAAATAGCTATGAGGAAGATATATCCGTTCTGCGTAAGTGAAGTGCGGCGATTGTTACTGCCACTATCCGATCGGAGGGGCGGGGTGTATCGGGATGCTACATACACCATCTCTACATTTCCTTTGTTGACGTATAAAGTGCTGACCCAATTGTACAGGGGAAACGCTGTATCTCCTCTCCACGCACCCTGATGCGCGCCAGTACCACCCGGTTCTTGCAATGGAGGCCCGCGAGCGCGGCGCCCGGACCAAGGCCGAGCTCCTCATGAACGAGTATGGAGGCGCGTTCGGCTCGCTTTCGTACACGCTCCACCCCAGTGGCATCGAGGGCGAGGCTGCCGGCAAGAGCTCCAACCTGTCCTGGGCCATCCGCCAGGCATGGTACTCCCTCACGGAGCGTGACGCCCGCCTCGAGGCCAAGACTGTTGTTACCGTCATCGACTCTGACAGTGAGTACGGCTGTGGCGTGTTGTTGTACTCGGCGTCGAAACTGTGGATGATTAGATATGAGCGGCGGCAGGGCATGCCGAGTGGCGTCGCGTCGTCGCGTGCGCAGGGCGCGTCGTCTAGTCGCGTGAGCAAGTGGATCTGCGCGCGCTGCGCAGCACTTGCGTTGCTGCGGATTGCTTTAAGGATACGTCGTCTGTCGATCAGCTGCTGACACGCCACGCCTCTGCTAGCCGCCCTTGCCGGTGACTACTTTTCGGCCGTCACATGCCACTATGCCCTCCGCAATGCTGAAGAACGGTATGTGTTTGCCCCTCTGGCTTGGCTTAGGCTTGAGGAATACCGCGTCGGCATGGTGCTAATTCACACGCCCAGCACCCGCATGACGTTTGTCCCGCCTATTGTGTTTGACCGGAATGCCCACGAGGTCCCCGTCACTGTCCGTCTGGTCGACATGCTGTGGGCCATGGCTGGTCTGTCCACAATCTACCCCGAGTCGACCGTCAAGATCCCCACCAGTGCCTACAGCCTCGCTTTGACCCTCGCCTCGCGCACGGGCTTCCACGATGCTGGAGTGAGTTGTGCAGTGCAAGAAGAATGTGACGTGCTTTTGCTGACACTTTTTCTCAGCCTGCGGCTATTGGCGAGGACATGCATGAGCACATCAAGCTTCTCTTCTGCACTGCCGGTCACGTTATCAGCACTACCGTCTACAGTCCTGCTTCCCAGCTCGATGTTTGCACAGCCAACAGCGAGGGCTTGGTTGGCATGTACAACGACCACGTTGCTCGTTACAAGCAGGCTGTCCGCCACCTCTGGGGCTCCCGTGAGTGGCACCACGTTTGTGACGCAGGCTATCAGCTGATTCCCGCCCCAGTCGACTCTGGCTACTGTGTTGACCGCCTGTGGCGCCGTGCATTCGGCCCCTGCGAGCAGGACTTCCAGTCTGCCCACCGGCAGGGTGCTCCTGTCGGCGTCTTCGCCCTCGAGGACAAGAGCCAGCAGGGCGACAACTCGCTTCATGCCCCTGCGTGGATTGACACCATCTCGTCGGGACCCCAGACTCCTGCTGTCAGTGGACTTTCCACCCCTCTCGAGACTATCTGCGAGGAGGAGGTCTCCTCCGTCAGCTCGTTTGGCCTCGGGGACACGGACGAGAAGACTGCCACATCATTCCCCCGCCGCGACAAGATCAAGGTCATGCCCTTCGTCGTCCTCATTATGCGTCTCTACGAGGCCCACTTGCTGATTGGGTAAGCACGCCATTGAGATTATCGATGTTTTGTGCTGATTTTGCGAGCCACATGACCGCCCTCGCCGTCGTCCGTGTTATTAAGGAGATCCCCCACTACGTCTGGGAGAGCCCCGTGCAGCTCGTGCCCCTCCCTGTCGCCTCGGGCTCAGCCATCTTTGTCAGCTACTCCAAGACGCTGGCCACGTTCCTCGGCCCTCTGTTCTTCTTCACAACTATTGGCATGATCGTCGTCTACGACCGCTACCACCAGCAGGCTGCTCTCCACCGCTGGGAGTTCGCGGACCGCCTTGGCGCGCAGCCCTCTGCCCGCTCGTACCGCCCCTTCCCGCGGGCTGTGTTCGACGTGCTCGCTCTCCCGGGAGGCATCCTCTTTGGTGTCATCCCTGCGTTCCATGCCCAGATAATGCACCTGTTCACCATCAAGCTCAAGTACACCGTCTCATTCAAGCCGACGGTCAAGGGGCTCCCTCGCCCTGCTGGCTCGGCGCGGGACGTCGAGAAGAGCATGGCTTAACCACGGGCGACACAGTTCACGGCCAAACATGTGAATACAATTATTTCTTAGAGAGGAGGGGTTGCCGGTCAATATCAAGCTGGTCTGTCGGCATGGAACGCCGGAGCCAGCGTCTTGGGGTTAAAGGTGTACAGAATAGACTCTCGGGTTTCCTTAGAAGCCTCTAATACTTCGCCACGTCACATGTGTATGTGTCGTCTAATGACTTCACGGAACGGACGGATACCCAGTAACACGACTATACGACGTATGCGGCTATGCATTGCAGTACTTGTGGCAAGGCGGAGCTACTTGACGGAGGGCCACACTCACGAAGTTGGCGAGGCTCGGTCGGCTGTTGGTAGTGGCCGCCACAACTGGTGTGACCTGTCCGATGTGTTGGGTGCTACTGCGCCGCACCGGTGCCTGTCTCAACCGCGTTATTCGCGCAGAGAAGCGTAGTCCTTCACACCCCCAAAGGCTCTGGAATCTCCCTCGCAACAAGGGCATGCTGAGCACCTAAAATCCGGGCACGCACAGCTTCGTGTCTCGGCACTGCCACGCTTGGCAGGCAAGATCAATTGGCCTCTGCACCGGTGTGCGGCGCCAGGACTGACCTGCAGGGCGTGACAACCTTGCACGACAACTCGCCTCCGAGCAAGGTGAGGGCATGCCGTGGTGTCACCGACGCGGGCCCTACGAGCCAGGAGAGGGAGCGCGGTGGAGTGAGAGCTACGCCCGGCACACTGTCGCGTCGCGGAGACTCGCCGCTGCACCGCCATGCCGCCCTATTCTCTGGCGTGTGATGGTGCTGCCACGGACGTGCTCGGTCAGCGTTGTGCTCGATCATGGAGGAGCATCGAAGCATCGCCGAGCCGCTTCGACCTCCAGGGCCTAGCCCCCATCGATGGACCCATCCGCGCGCCAGCTCAGTCCGTCCTCATGTAATGCATCATGTCTCGTGATCGCCACGCGCGTCCACGCTCTAAAGACCAATGGTGTGCACCTTCCACAGGTCGTCGCTGCCTCGTCAGCCCAGCCCACACTCTCTCTTCCCCGACACCGCCACTCACCCAATCCAGCAGATGACCTCGACGGCGATACCCTTGCCCGTCTTGCGGACCTCGTCCGAGCTCATGGTCATCTTGCCGATACCCGTGGCGTGGTCCTTGCCCTCGGCGTGGATAGCGACGATGTCGTCCTTCTGCAGGCCGTCGGGCAGGTGGCCGCCAGCGGACAGGAAGCCAGGTGCCATCATGTTGGCGCCGGCGAGCAGGAACTTGATCGCGCCGCGGTCCACGCGCACATGCGGCAGCAGGTCCGGGTACCTGTGCAGCAGGCGGAGCGTGGGCACGAACGGCCCGTCAAAGTGGTTGAAGAACAGCGGCACCTGGTTGACCGTGTAGATGCTTATCCTGTCGTGGCTGGGTGGGCTGTGAGCACGAGCGCGCGCGCGCGGCCCCACGCGCACTCACCACTTGGTCAGGCCGAGCGCCTCCTTCTTGGGCCAGATGTCGTCGATGAGCTGCGCCTCGCCCTCGTCCTCGCCGGCGGCAGCGGGCTCCTCCTCTTCCTTGTCCTTCTTGCCACCCTTGCCCTTGCCACCCTTCTTGCCGCCACCGCCCTTGCCCTTGCCGCCCTTCTTGCCCCTGCCCTCGTCCTCCTCGGGCTCGGGCGCGGCAACAGGCTCAGGCGCCGGCGCGGGCGCAGCAGCAGGTGCGGGCTCGGACGCCTTGCCTTCCCGGTACGCGGGCTTGGTGAGTAGCGGCAGCTGCTCGAGTAGGTTGTTGCGGATGTTGCGCTGCACGCTCGACTTGAGCGACGTCGAGGATGACACGTCCTCTTTTGGGCTGAACCTGCGGTGGGTTAGCGGGGCAAATTGGAGACGACGTAGCCATTCGGGTGCAGCAGTCGCCATTCTCGACGCCTACGCACTTCTTGAACATTGTCGGTCCTGTGAGAGAGGTCTGTGTTGTGGATCAGACGGAATGAACACGGTGGGTGATCGTCGTGAACGATGGAAATGTCCATCTGGAAGGGTGGAGTTGTGTGGTATGTCCGCGCCCCACCCCTCCCACGTGGGTCGTCTGCATCCGTTGACGCCGAAGCTCCGACGCGACTGATCTTTTGCACCAAGATCACTCGGTAACCACCGACACATGTCTGTGTTACAGGTTGCATTCTGGCTACCAAAATCGGTTGTACAGCAGTGTTAGGAAAAGTCTACGATGTTCAGGCGTTGTTGTCTAGTTGGGGGTCATGTCAAACTCGTTCTCTAACGTGACTTTTGTGTTTTCACTCCGACCAGCGGTGTGACGAGGCCACTAGGGCTTCTTTAAACAAGAGTCGTCGAGTTGTAGTACTGGAGCGTTGTCAGCTGTGTTACGAAGGGCATCGCCAACAACTCACTGTAACCGAGTTGACGGCCCAGTAGGCCTGTTCGAACGACGATCCCGAGTTGAGAACGTAGTCGGCGCACGAGCTGAAACCAGTGCTCGCGGCACAGCTCTGGGACCAGACCGAGTCGGCACCTGTACAGAGTTAGCTCAGACCAAGGCAGCAAGACTATGCCAACTCACCGGCCCAGTCACCGCAGAGAGTCGTGTCAAAGATGTTGAACTGGTCGTAGAAGAACTGGTACGGGTTGCAGTTGTCGGAGGGGAAGTTGGCGACAGGAGTTCCCCAGGCATCGGGGTTAGGGCTGCCTGAGGTGATGTCCTGAGGGACAGCAGAGCGGGTAAAGAACCAAACCTTGATGCCAGACTTGGCCCAAGCCAGGGCGTAGACACCACCACCGGCCGAGTTGAATCCAGCACCGTACGAGTTCTGGCTCTTGCGGTCAATGACACCGCATCCCTGGTTCTGAGTGTTTGCAGACGAGCAGTCGTACGGGTTGAAGCTGCCGGTAGCCATTGAACCAAGCTGGTTGTCCTCGAGGTTGTTGGGCATGGTGCAGCCAACACCAGTGTGAAGCGAAACCTGGTTGTTGGTGACATCGTTGACACCCTCAAGGATGTCAATCTCTCCACCCTCGGGCCAGTTGGGGCCGTTCTGCCACCAAGCGGGCCATGTGCCGCAGCCAGTAGGCATGTGGGCGGCATCGAGGATGACCATGCCGCCAGTCCAGATGCGGTTGCTGTGAATACGGACCGAGCTACGGCCACCCTGGACCTGCTGAGTAGTGTCGACCTTCATGATAGCCTGACCGTCGCCGTTGACGGAGATGAGACCCTGGCTACGAGCAGTGTTCGCGTCGACGTAGTTGACAGTGCCGTGGGTGGGGTCGGGCCAGCTCCAGAAGTTCCAGTACTTCGAGTCGAAGAAGCTCTCACCCGAAATGGTCTCGACGTGGTGCCAGGCCGAAGTGCTCTCAGGAGGCGATCCCGACGAGGTGGCCGAGGCGGGAGGAGGGGAAGCGTTGAGGTTGCTGCCAGTGTTGGGGTTCCAGCTTGAGGACGAGTTCGAAGCGGTGATCCAGTCACTGCTGCTGTTGACATCCGAGGACGAGGTAGCCGAGGGCGCGTCGGTGGAAGTCGTGCAGGGAGTCGACGCCTCACCGTCGTGGTGGGCACGCTTGCGGCGCACAAGACGCTTGCTGTCCTGGCCACGAACGTGGACAAAGCTGTCCGAACGCTGGTGGTGGGCGCGCGCGAGGGCCGGCCCCGTAGCAGCACGCTTGGCAAAGGGGAAGGCTGTGGCGACCTGCGCCAGCGAAGCCAGGATGGGGAGAAGAATGATAGCAGACTTCATGGTGGTGTAGGTGACGTTGGTAGGTGAATGCGGTGAAGCAACAGAAGACTGAGGGGGATGAGGATGTTGAGAGTTGGACAGCGACTAGCGCGTTTGTTCGACCTGCGAATGGGTTTGTCCTGTTGACTGACGCACAGCGTTCAGTTCTGTTGGATGGGTGATTGTTGGTGCGAGGGGGGGAGGGGCGAGCGTGTGCGTGAGGGGGTGGTGCAAACACGAGTTGAGAGAGTAGAATGTGTGTGGAATGACAATGTGGGGGTGTGGGGGCGAGAGGGTGACCGGTCGCGGACCGGGGAAGATATCGTGTGTGAGGGGGCGAGCAGGAGTGATGAAAGGCGAGTTGGATGCAAAGACAACGGTCGGGCGGTGGTGGTGGTACAATCAGGCAGTTTGCCCGGAAGAGTTTAAACCAAAAGCATATGCGGTGGCCGGTGCACGGGCGGGCGTAGGATGGTGCCACAGGACCCCGATGACGACGAATGGATAGGTGGTGGAACGTGCGGGACAAAGGTTATCGTGTCGTCGGGACGGGCGGTGGGAAGCGGGGAGAGCCATTGTCAGCGCCATCAAACACATGATTCTCAATGACGGCGACGGCGGCGGCGGCGAGAGGGGCTTGATCGCCGCGTGCTGCGGCGAGCACCAGCCATCGACGTGTGTGTCACTGGAATGTGGACCACTTACGAGAAGAGTGGGGGGGCAGGGGGTGAAGGAGAGTAGATGGATGAGAGAAGAGTAAAAAGAGGAAGGAAGGAGGATTGTGTGGTGGGTGGGGTGGTGGGGTGGGTGCGATGCGGCTGGCTGGCTGGCTGGCTGGGTGGTGGGTTGCATGGTGTGTTGGGTGGGACCTGACTGACATTGCGGTGGCTGCGTACGCTTCTGTCTTCTGGCTGGCTGCCTGCCTGGCTGCCGGGCGGTCGGCGGTGCGCGAGGAAAATAAAGCGCGCCAGGCGTCGCAACCCTGAACTGAAACTGGCTGCCAGGCTGCCAGGCTGCTGGGCTGCTGGGCTGCATGCTGGCTTGATGCCCTCCCCTACGCCTTTCAGTTCAATATTGCGCGCGCGCGCAAGGCGCCCTGAGCAAACCAATTGACACCACTCGGCCACCATGTCAGCAGTACGACGCGCAGCACAAAAGTCACATTGGGACCAGAGCCCGGGGCACCCAGCAGGCTGCTCCTCTGCACGCAGCCTGCACCGCCGGCTAGCTCCCGGTCGCAGCAGAAGCAGCTCACCGAAGAACACAGACGCCCACAAGTGACCAGACTGCGCCCATGATGACGACTAGCCCCCTGTAGCGACGAAAACAGCCACCGGCGGCGGGCATCCATCGGATGGGCCAACATCACAGTCTCAGGGCGCGGCGCCAGGGACTACATGAGTGCTCTGCGGCCAACATGCCAGTCGTTCGAGATGGCTGGACGGGTACTCTATCGCTGGTGGTTCCAGCAGCCTACACAGGTACCAGGTTTGCGGTGTCTGCGAGCAGTGGGGAGGGGCGTTGGTGACTGTGTGCGCTGCGACGCATGTTCGTGGCGAGCGGGCACCGAGTTCAATCTGCTGATACTGCTGCCCAGCGACTAATCCACGGCTATTCAACCCACTCCACCGCGTAATTCACGCAGTGTTATATTTGGCCACATGCTGCGCCGGCCATAATCATGTCCGGGCAGGTAGTGTAGCGGCAGGTCAGACTGGCCACCATTCGCTCAGCTCAGCACAGTCTGAGACATCAGCCCATAACCGACCCCAACCTTCGTTCTCGGCATCCCCGCACTCGATGTTCCATTCTACTCGGCATGATGAGAAGAAGGCACCGGGCGCACGGTTGGTGTCAGATGTCGCATGTGTCGACTACCTTCTCCCACCCCGCACTAGCCTCCCTTTGCTCCCCAGATAGCACCGACCAGGTCACACACACGCCAGTTGCCATACATAGACATCGCGAGAGATCGCCGAGTGCCTCGTCTGTCTCGGGCGAGTCGCAGGTCTCACTTCGGGCGGGTATGTCCCCGCGCACTGTCGGATCAGGCAGTGCTGAAGTAGTGAGGCAGTGGTGGTGGCGACCCGGACGGAGGCGGCCATCCACCTGCACGACCGCCACGGCCGCCACCTGACGCCGCCACGCGACCATCCCAATCAGCGCGCAACGTAATGCTTTGTTCCGCATACACATGCCTCAGCGACAGCTACACCCGATCCGACCAACACCCGATCCGACACCTGTATACCAATGTGGTGTGCAGGGCTGGTCGCGGTGTGTGCGGATTCTGAGGTCTGGTCGACGATGGACGAGTGTCGGAGTCACGTGGTTTTGGGGTCGCGTGTGTATCACGCGAGAATACTCCCGTTCACATTGCTGCATTGCGACGACGGCGACGTTGCTGTGGAGAACACTTCCGAGCTGTCGTCGTCGTCGCGGCCTACTCAAGCGCGCGTACGCGCGTAGCGGGCGGCCCCGTGGTCCTTGGCACTTTCAGGTGGCGTCGGCTACGTGCGCTCTAGACGAATACTGAATTTCCAACACAATCTAATCGCGAGTCGAGCAACATCTAGCAGCGGTGATACATCGGCGTGTGCATCTCTCATTCTCTCACCACCACAACCCCCACCCCACAACATGGCCCTCGACACCCCCCTGGCGGCCGACACGCCCATCGCGTCCCTCCCCGAGCGTCTTGTTATCGGCGTGCTGGCGCTGCAGGGCGCCTTTGCCGAGCACATTCACTACCTTGAGAGGTGGGTCGTTTGTTGTTTTCGTGGGGCAAGCTGACCCAGCAGCGTGCGGGTCAAAGGCCACACCGTGAGCGCCATTGCCGTGCGCACGCCCGAGGAGCTGGCCGTGAGTCGAGTCGAGTCGAGTCGAGCACGCGGCGCGGCGTGTCGCCGCACGCACCGCAGATTCCGAGCCACCGCGCTTACATCCCCAGACCTGCCACGCGCTCGTCATCCCCGGCGGCGAGTCGACGGCCATCACGCGCGTCGCTGCGCGCACGGCCGGCCTCCTGCCTTTGCTGCAGGCGTTCGTCTCGGACCCCGCGCGGCCGGTGTACGGCACGTGCGCGGGCATGATCCTCATGGCGGACGCGGACGGCGTGGGCGGCGGTAAGCGCAAGGGCGACGGCGCGGCGTGGGGCGGCATGCGGGGGCTGCGGGTGTGGAGGAACCTGTACGGCGGTGAGTGTGCACGCAAGGGTGTGCGATGCGTCGCCGGGAGTGGGAGAAGCCCGGGCGAGATCGCGGCCGACGACTGGACATCAGGCTGATGACACCCCCAGGCCAGCTCGAGTCGTTCGAGCAGGAGATTTCCATCCCGGCCCTCGCGCACCCTGAGCGCCCGTTCAACGCCATCTTCATCCGCGCGCCGGCGGTGCACTCGCTCGCGTCCGACGACATCGAGGTCATTGCGTCGCTCCCCGCCGAGCGCGTACCCGCCCCGCCGCCGGCCGACTCGGCCCTCGGCGCGCCCGACGCCAGCGCCACGCCGCACGTTATGCTCCGCCAGGGACGCAAGCTCGTCACCTCGTTCCACCCCGAGCTGAGCGGCGACGCGCGCGTTCACCAGTACTGGATTGAGAGCTGCGTCCTGGGCCGATAGGCCGGCCGCTTCATCGCTGCGACTCTTGCCTCGTCGCCCTCCCTCTCCACTAGCATCTTGGGCCTCCGACTCGACTCACGCATACTCATACCATATCACACGCTCGCCCACGCCCCACTACATGTCTAGAATGATGCATAGAGCGTGCGTGCGTAGGTATGATGGGATATGTAAACCACAGCATTAAACACCAATGGTCCGAGTGTGGCCGGCCCACACAATCGGCACTTGAAACTAATGGTCCAAATAAAAGGTCTACTCGACCCACGGGTGCAGAGCATCAGGCAGCGCGCGGCACGTGCGCGACCTCTCGAGCTCGAGCGCATACAGCAGGCTCTCGCGAGACGCCGACGGTCGCCCCTGCTTGTCGCATACCGTGCCCAGCGTGTACCACGCTTCCGCCACGTCCCATCCGCGGTCCTGCGTCAGCTGCGACAGCAGCGAGTGCGCAAGATCAACGTCGCCCTGTCCGAGGTACAGGCGCGCAAGCAGCACCACGGCAGGCGGGTGGTCGGGGCGGAGCAACAGTGACTTGGTGAACGCAGCGAGTGCCTGCGACGGCTTGCCGTCCTGGTCGACATGGCCACACGCCTGGTGGAACATGCCCAGCTGGACCCAGACATTGGGGTTCTCAGGCGAGATCGTCTCCGCCTCCTCAATGGCAACTAACGCCTGTTCGGGCTTGCCAGCACGACGGAAAGTAGCCGCAGACATAAGCCACAGGTCGGAGAGAATACGTGCCTCCGTTGGCGAACGCGGCGTGGCGTTCTTGGCCGGAGGCGGAGGTGGTGGAGCAATAGGGCGGGCGCCACGGAAGTGAGAATGAACCGCAGTCGGCGCGATCGACATGGCCACTGTCGAAGCAGATGGCGTTCGTGCACGGGGCGTCGACTGCAGTGCCAGGCCTGAAAGCGTCAGCCACTCCCACCAGACAAAAGACGTCGCTACTCACTTGGCGTGCTCGTAGCCCGCAATGTCTCTGAATGGCCATCCGATCGGCCGCTGCCACTGCGCACCACCGAAGGAACGTGCAGGTGCTTGTTGAGCAGGCTCCTCCTGTGCGCGAGCATCGCACGGCGGGGTCCAAGTCTCCGATTACCATCATCCACCGAGAGGTCAGAGTAGTCGCTCTGCTTGCGAGGAGCGCCACCTGAGGAAGTGGTGGAAGTAGGCGGACCAGTGATGGTGCCCGTAGTGCTGGCCGCGCCACTAACAGTCGACGCGTCTTGCGTAGAGGTTGGCGCGGGCGAAGGTGGCGACACGTGCACATCAGCAATCGGCGTGAAGACGTAGCTTCCTCCGAGGTCGTTCCCCACTACACTGCTGTCACTTGCGCGGCCCGAGGCCAGTCTGCCCGTCACTCTGGTGGAGAACGTATCTGATCGCTTGCGAGTAGTGTTCCCAGAACGCTCCGCCTCGGAGCGCTGAGAAAAGAAGCTGAACAGCTGGGTCTGGCGCTCAAGCGCCACGTCTGGGCCATACAGCTTCTCGGCAATCACGTTCAGCGTCATGCGGAGCTGAATGACGGCTTCCAGCCTCTGTGCCTTGTCCGCTCGTGCCACTCGTGGTGGTGGAACCGCAGAGTTCTCCCCCGAAGAAAGGAGAAGAGGCCGTGCGCTGTTCGCTTCAGGATCACTCTCCAGCTCATCCGTCGTGTCGTCCGACTCCCAGAGGGCAACGCCAGTCTCGCCAGCCTTTTCCGCTCCCTTCCAATTGTTGGCTGCCGTGAGGAGGAGTGTCAGAAGGTGCCAGCTGCGAACGTTGTGAGGGTCCAGCTCAAGCGATGTACGAATGGCCTCGGTGGCTGGGGCAATCTCGCGAGAAATGGCGTGGCCGTAGGCAAGGTGGAAGTATGCGCTTGCCGAGGAAGGGTCAAGAGTTACAGCGGCGCGAAGGTGGCTGAGTGCCTGCACCTGGAACAACGGGCGCTCTTGGCGAGTAGCCACTACAATCAGCAAACCTCTGGCATTGATTTACTCACCATTCGTTGCCATCGTAATGCGGATAATGCCCTTGGCCTCTTCCACTTTGGCGGTGAGATGCGGCGGGACTTCACTCAATCTGACAACATCACCAGCCAAGCTGATGTAACGCCAAGCCTCGGACGCCTTGTCAAGATCCACCAGTAGCAGGCGCGAGCCGACCAGCAACGCTGACACGAAGTCCGAGTCAGAATCGAAGTCCCCGTGGTGAGGAATCTCGGGCTCGGCGGGCTCGGCATCCGAGTCACGCTCCAGCCCGTTCTTGGAGACCTCCTCCGCTGCCGCGTCGTCGGGGTTGAGTGAGAGCTCGAGGGCCGACTCGGGGTACTTCGCTTGACGGGCCTTGAGCACAAGGCTGACGTAGAGCTCGAACGTCCTGCGGGCGTCCGCGATGTCACCGGCAGCAACTTGGAGTCGGGTGAGGTGCCGCAGAACCGCCTGCGAGTGGAACGTGACCGTGGTCGCCCACCACAGGATGTTGATCACCTCGCGTGTGAGCGGAGGCGAGATGGTAGCGAAGGTTGCAGCCTGGTTGACAAACGCAACGACAGGGTAGTTGACCTGGCCGGCAAGTGGGAAAGAGGTAGACTCAGCCAAGGACTTTTGGCCAGCTGCCAAAGCCTCGGCGACCTCAGCTCTCCACGTAGCGCGGGGTTGCCGTGATGGCGCACCACCGTTCAGAAGGTAGCGGTCGACAGGAGGTGTGCCAGTTGCAGGATATGACGACTGGAGCGCCGAGAGGTACAGCGAGAGCATACGGTGGCGCTGGTTGACACGGAACGAAGGTGGCCAGCTGGCGGCCAGGGCGTTGTACGTGCGCAGGATGCGGAGCGTAGAAGCCCGATCGGTGCCCCGTCCTGAGATGACAGTCGCGCGGGCGAGTGCCGTCGAGACATGACGCAGGACTTCGCGCTGGCTCTCAAATGGAGCGGGTGACGATCGTGTCGTGTTCGGCGCCACCAGGTAGGAAGGGTACGCCAGTGGCGAGGCAGAGAGCTTGTCGATAAGAGCGGCGGCCTCAAGGTAGGCTGCCAGCGCGCTTGCCGAGTCTGGCCGAGAGCCAAGCTCGTACGCCATACCCTGGAGCGTCCTTGCACGGATACGCTCCGTGATGGCGGCGTCGCCTGGGACGACGCCAATGGTCGGATCTGACGACCAGTCGAAGGCCTCGTACGCAGCGAGCGCGAGGTCAAACTCGCCGAGAGCGTGGTGCTGGTACGCGATCGCCAGAGCTGATGAGATGGCTTCGGCGCGGCTGAGCGTTGCCGACTGCAGCGCGCGTAGACTCTCACGCAGCTCGTCGCCCTTTGACGACTCGAGGGCGCGTCCCCATGACGCGTCGACAGCCCAGGCGCCGGCGCTGGTCCCGTCCTCACCGTCGTGGGCGGCGGCGCGGCGCTGTCCGGCCGATGCGGGAGCCGCCGCCGCTGCCGAAGCATGAGATGTTATTGGGGGCTGAGTGGCCTCAAAGGACGATCGGCCTGGAGCGTGCGTGGGGTGCGCAACATGGATGTACGACGAGGCCGATCCGGATGCGACCGTCTCTAGCCCGTCGCCTGACGAGGCCGAGGAAGCGAGATGTGCGGGGGAGGGAACGGCGACGTGGTGAGCCGGCGATAGTTCGAGGAGCGACACGTTCCTAATGGCGTTGACGACGTTTGGGTCTGTGGTGGTGGTGCGACTGTCAGCGTTGCGCTCGCGATCGCGGGGTACGGGCGCGCCATGCTGCTACTCACTTCCACCAGTGTGCTTTGCCCACTTGCGAGTGAGTTCGGGCCACGACAGCAGGTTGCCGTTTGGTTCGGTGCCCGGGTTGGCGTCTGTCCAGGCTCCCCGAACGAGGGCGGCGCCAAGGCTCGCGCGGTAGTGAGCCGCCTTCGGGCTGGGCTGCGCAGACATTGCGAGCGAGCGGGCAAGCGAAGGGGGAGGGGAGGGGGGAGGTGGAGGGAGGTGCTTGCCTCTTGTTGGTGATGGGGAGAAGAGCAAGACAGTTCCGTGTGTCAATGGGCAGGACTTATGGCGAGATGAAGTGTGGTGTGTCTCGCGGCGTGGTGGCCCGGCGGGCTGGCTGGCTGGCTGGATGCGTCGCCGAACACCCACACACCACCACACACACGCCGGTGACGACGCTACGCCAGGCGGAAATCGGTCACCGAGTTGGGTTACGTAAGGGAGATCGGACTGGCCACGTGGTATGACTTAATCCATCCCCCCATTCCCAGATATCCTGTTGCCGGTCCGAATCGAGATTGTTTCGAGTCGGTCCAGGCAAAGAGTGCAAGAGTGCGCGGGTGAGACGGGCGGCTCGAGCGACCCGACAGCGACCACGATAAAGATTGGCAGACAATCTTGCTGTTGCAAAGTTCACAGACACGCAAAATGACCTCGTGAGTATGGGCCGAGAGATCCTGGCGCGCGCGTCTGCCTCGCTAACACAGACACCCAGAAAGCCAGTACCCGTGCCGACAAGGAACAACCTCCTCGCGAGCCCCAACGCCGACCTGGCGCCATTGGCAAAGTCGCCGCCTAACCAGACCTCGACGATCGAGTACGCGTCGTCGGCGCCGTTCCCGCCCTCGTCGTCCAAGCATGCGCAGGACGGCACAGAAGACGAGACGGTGCCGCACCACCTGTACGCCAAGCTGCCCAAGCAGTACCTCGAGAAGGGGCCTAACGGCCAGGATGTCCCCGACTACCTGCGCATGATCCTGACCTGTGAGCCGCGAGCGAGCGCTCGCTGCAGAGTACAACTAACGCGCCACAGCAAAGGTCTACTCGGCCCCGCTCAACCTCCAGGAGACGCCCTTGACGTACGCGGCCAATCTGTCCAAGCGGTTGGGCTGCGAGATCTGGCTCAAGCGCGAGGACCTGCAGCCCGTCTTCTCGTTCAAGATCCGCGGCGCGTACAACATGATGGCGAGCTTGACCGAGGAGGAGAAGAAGAAGGGTGTCATCACCTGCAGTGCCGGCAACCACGCGCAGGGCGTCGCGCTGTCGGGCAAGGCGCTCGGCATCGAGTCGACCGTCGTCATGCCGTTGGCGACGCCGAGCATCAAGGTGAACAACGTGCGCCGGTTGGGCGGCAACGCCGTGCTCCACGGCCAGGACTTTGACGCTGCCAAGGCCGAGTGCCTCCGCCGCGCAAAGGAGGACGGCCTGACGTTCATCCCGCCGTACGACGACCCGTACGTCGTCGCGGGCCAGGGCACGATTGGCATGGAGATCTGCAGGCAGGTCGCCGACCCCAACAGCCTCGACGGCGTGTTCTGCGCCATCGGCGGTGGCGGTCTTGTTGCTGGCATCGCCGCGTACCTCAAGCGCGTGACCGGCCCCGAGACGCAGGTGTTTGGCGTCGAGACGGTCGACGGCGACGCTATGGACCGCTCACTCAAGGCCGGCAAGCGCGTGCTCCTCGACGAGGTGGGACCGTTTGCCGACGGCACGGCTGTCCGCCTCGTCGGCGAGGAGCCCTTCCGCGTGTGCAAGGAGCTCATTGACGGCGTCGTCATTGTCGACAACGACGAGATCTGTGCCGGCATCAAGGACGTCTTCGAGGGTGGGTACAACCTCATTCTCGTATGCTGACCCACCAGAGACCCGCTCCGTCCCCGAGCCGTCGGGCGCGCTCGCCCTCGCAGGCCTCAAGGCGCACATCATGCGCAACGGCCTGCAGGGCAGCGGCAAGAAATTCGTCGCCATCGTGTCGGGCGGCAACATGAACTTTGGGCGGCTGCGCTTTGTCGCCGAGCGCGCCGAGATCGGAGAGCGCCGTGAGGTGCTCATGTCGTTCCAGGTGCCCGAGCGCCCAGGCTCGTTCGTCAAGCTGCACAACTACCTCAACCCGCGTGCCGTCACCGAGTTCTCGTACCGCTACTCGCCCGGCCTGCGCGGCCACATCATCTGCTCGTTCTACCTCAAGGCGAGCTCGAGCTCGGCATCGGGCCCGTCCCCCGCCGAGCGCCAGAAGGAGGTCGACACCATCATCTCCGACCTCGGCGGCATGGGCATCGAGGCCCGCGACTTGACTGACAACGAGTTTGCAAAGTCGCACGTCAGGCATCTTGTCGGCGGCCGCGCGAATGTCGAGCACGAGAGAGTCTTCCGCTTCGGTGAGTGGTTGAGAAACAGCCCGTCGTGCGAGACCATCCACTAACGACCGCAGCCTTCCCCGAGCGTCCCGGCGCCCTGGCCCGCTTCCTCGCCAGCCTCAAGCCAAACTGGAACATCTCGCTCTTCCACTACCGTAACCACGGTGCCGACGTCGGCAAGGTCCTCGTTGGTCTCCAGGTGCCGCCTGGCTCGGAGGGCGCGCTCTCCGAGTTCCTCGAGCAGCTCGGCTACCCCTGGGTCGAGGAGACGGACAACATTGCCTACCAGTACTTTATGTGCCCTGGCGCGGCCGCCAGCGGTGCCGCCACGCCCACCACTGTTTAGGCATAGTGAGTGGCAATAAAAACTTGGACGACCAGGCAGCAACGCCTCGCCGTCACGAGGTAGACCTATATTTGTAGTCGTCATGAGTCGTGATGCTCAGCATGCATGCACCTGCACAGAAGCCAGCCCAGCAGCACGTATCGTACATGGTGCAAATGTGTAACCTATCTTGATGAATGGAGCACTAGCCCAAACATCCTATAATCTATACCACTAACTAAGTCTTGCTTATTCTTGATGCTAGCCGCCTCTTGCTACATCACCAACCTTAGTACATAGCACATCAGACACCCCGCACGTATGATCGCTTACTCCGTCCCCCCGAGCTTCATCAACGCCTTCAGCGCCTTGGCAACGCCAAAGCTTGCACTTGCAATGCCCTGTCGCAGCTGCTTGTCAAAGCCGCCCGCCCGAGCTGCCGCCTGTTGCGCTTCGCCCAGGCGGTCCGTGTTGCCAACTAAATCGGCGAGCAAGGGGTCGCCTTGAGGCCGCAGGTGGTTGGGCAGAGCGGAACTTGAGACGCCAACAATCGACGACGAGATGGCAATGACCTCTGACAGGTGCTCATTGAGCGCAGGGCCCTGGCCGCCCGTTCTGATCGCCGCAAGCAGGTTCTGGATCGCGTTCACCAACGCCGAAGACTGTGTGTTAAGGTAGGGCTAAACAGTGTGAGCGGTGCAAGGCGGGGGTGAGAGTCAACGTACCTTGAGATCATCCCACTCTCGGCTGTCGGCACTGCCCTTCTCTTCATATCGCCCGTATGCCTGGTCAAACGATGTGGTGTGGGGCCCAGCTGATGGGAGGCCACCCAAGCTGCCAGCAGATGCGAGCGAGAGGCCGCGCATATGTCCCTCATAGTCGCTTGCCTTGCTGCTGCTGATGCTTCCCTGCAACGCGCTGGTGTGCGTCTTGGGCGAGGTCGACGTCGTGTTGATCGCTGGCACGGGCACGGGTGGGCCGTTGCGCTGGGCAGGAGGTGGGACCGCGAAGGGGTCGTTGCGCGGTTCTACAAGGCGCCTGGTGGGCCCACCGCTGTACTCGCTGGCACTTGCCACGCTAGCAGTTGAGCCCTTGCGCTCCAAGTCAAACGAGTCGGAGCGCTGAGCGGTCGACGTGACAGACTGGAACGAGTTGATGCGGAATGAAGGATTGAGCGAATGGTCGTACGAGCTAGGTGGCGGGGCAGCAGCCAGATTGGCACGAGGCGGAGACATGGTCGCCGCAGGCGCCGGATAGTTGCCAGCGGGGCGGTAAGGGCCAGAGTTCTGGCGATCATCACGACCAGAGGTGACATGGGCATCACGCAGCTCCTCTTCTGAGCCGGCCGGCCGCTTGACCAAGGGCGCGGTATCGTCGTCCTCGCTGTCTCCGTTCTCTGGCGTTGGGTTGCTGTAGACAGAGTTGCTTCTCTTAACCATGTCGCCAATGCTCATGCTGCCGCGTGTCGCGAGAATCTCGCGCATAGATCCGGTGCGACGAATCTTGAGGAGCTTGATGATTTCGACCACATTGGCACTCAGATGACCAGCAGCGGCATCGATGAGCGAGACTGGCGACAGGCCCGAAGCCATTGCGTGGTTACGAGCCGCCGACATTAAGCCAGATAGACGAGCTGTACTCTCATACTTGAGCGACTCGAGGCGGTTGACGTCGACATCCAGGTTGGGGCTCTCCTCAAACTTCTTGACGTCCTCGCCAACGTTTGTGACAGCCTCGACCACGGCCTTCATGGCGGGAAGGACGCCTGAGGGATGCGATGAGCGGGCAGCTGTGAGCATGCCATCGATTGCGGTTTGGAACGCCGAGACGTGAGCATCGGCAATGTTGCCGTCTGGCGATGCTGGCAGGTGGTCGTTGGTGAGGGGCTGAGAGACGAACATGGTCGATGTTGCCTTGAGGTTACGCAACTCGATGCGAACGGCGTTGAACTGCTTCTTGTAGTCTGCCAATCTGGCCTCAAGCTTCTCCCGGGTCTCCTGTTCGCGCTCACGCTCATTGACGAGCTTGTCGTATCGGTCCGACTGCTCCTGCAGCTCCTGAACCAGCGAGCGCATTTCAGACTGCAGCTCAGCGACGAGCGCACTGTCTGCGCCGCCAGCACCACCGGCCGGCGATGTCCTGACATCGGTCGTCGTGCGGTGAGCATACTCTTCCTCGAGCCGGCGAAGCTCGTCCTCGAGTCCTTCGCAACGTTCACGCCACTGGCTGATCTCTTCCTGGGCTTGGCGAGTGGTCTGGTCTCCCTGAGACCTGACAGCGTTGGCGCCATCACGTGCAACATCGAGTTCGTTCTGGATGGAGCGAAGGGACGATGCGTGGGTAGTTGCGCGCTCCTTGAGGCCGCGGACCTCGTCTTCCAGATCCCGGCGACGTTCCCGCTCGCCTCCCAGTTCACGGTTGACCTCGTCGCGCTCAGTCTCGGCGATTTGCAGCCGCCTCTCGAGCCCTGCAATGCGGAGCTCGTAGTCGGCGCGAACCTTCTGTTCGTGGTCGTCCCAACCGTTTGGCGACGTGAGGCCGGCTCCCTTGCCACGCACAGAGGTCATGTTGGATGCGAAAGACATGCGGTCGAGGTATTGCGACTGCGACTCGTCGGTCACCGGCGACATGAGACGTTCGCGGGGCGGAGACGTAGCTGAAGAGTCGACCTTGTCGCTCTCGAAAGACTCGTCTGAACGCTCACGCAGTCCACTAGGACCGACGCCGTTAATGTTGCGAGCACCCGACACGTCGACTTCCTGGCTATCACGCGCATAAGGGACCTGGATCTCCTCCTCGTGCAGTCGGCTCTTGTTGGGAACCACAATGTCGTTGGTCGCAGCTGTCAGGTTGGCGAGTTGATCGCGAGACCCGTTGGTCACAAGCGCGCCACCGCCGCCGACACCACCGCTGTGGCTGCTGCCCATAGACGATCCTGCTCGGTGGTGCCCCGGCCGTTGGGGGACACTGTCGCTTGAGACATTCCTCAAGCTACCGCCGGACGGGTTAGTCCGGTGTCCTTGCTGAAGGGGCACAGGCCCAGGCGCTGGGGGTTCGTCGTACTGGGCATTCTCAGGTGGGCCATTCTGGTTACCTTCCTCGGCTTCAAACTCTGGGTAGCGACGCCGCAGCTCGAAGAAGACGTCCGAAGCCAAGTCTTTAAAACGATTCTTGGGCAGCGTTGCGAGCTTTTGTCTTGCCTGGTTACGCTTGGGGTGGAAGTCGTCGCGAACGGGGAGGAACGGAAGAATCTCTGCAGTGGGAGGATCAGCATGGGCAAGTTTGCCGTCTCGCCGCAACGCACCCTGCCCATCTGGGCTGCCATTCTCATAGTTGAGACGACGCATGAGCTCGTCGTAGACGTCGGTGCTGAGCTCGAGGAACTGAAGGCGCGTTAAACGCGTCAGCTTCTCGCGAGCGCTTGCGCGCGCTGTTGGTGACTCTGGGCACTGTCAGCCTCTGCCTCGTCCATCGCGTAGCTCCGTCGCGACTTGTACTTGCCTTTCGCCGCCCATGCCGAGAGAAAGTCTGTCAACGCGCGCCAGTGCTCGCGGGCCGTCTCCTTGGTGTCCTTCTTGCGCAGCGAGCCTTGGGCACCGGCCGGTCCAGTTCGCTGCTGCATTAGCGGCTGTTTAGGGCCGGGGCCGCCCATTGGCGTGCCGGGCTGGCTGTTCATGGCATGCAAGTTTGGCGACGAGCCCGACGACGGCATGCGCATGTATCCCGGGCGGGGGGCACCGCTGGCACCTCCTTGTTGTCCAGGAAGCGGGATGGCATTCTTCCCCGGCGAGGCCATGTAGCCAGGAAAGTTGTGGGCGGGAGCGCCGGCCTGGGGAGCCGCCGCGCCGAAGCGGGTGGCCATGACCGTGAAAGAGGTGACGCGGTGGTGGGGTTAGGGGTGAACGAGAGGGATGGTAACGAGCAGGGACTGCCGGGGACTGAGCCGTGGGGTGCGTCTGCTGTGGTTGGCGAGCCAGTGGGCAGATGCGAGTTGCGACTAGGTGTGAGTCGTCGGGGTGGTGCGTGTGCGTATGGACAGCGGTCGTCAAGAGGCGAAGAGGCGTCGAGGCGTTGACGAGGTGGCTCGGGTCGTGTGGTGGTGGTGGTTTGTAATTTGTGATTTGTGTGGTGGTGGTTCACGGCCAGGTACGATTAGTTTGAACGCGTTCGGCGGGGCGAATGTCGGTGTGTCGGCCAGTACAGACGACGGTGGCCTTGTTGTTGTGGGCAAGGCAAGGCAAGGCGGCGCGGCGGCGGGCGTGGAACGCAAGCGATGGGAGATGGAGTTTGGGCACGCCGAGGACGGGAGGAAGGAGAGAGGGAGATGGTCACGATGGTCAGAGGAGGATAGGAGTACGCATGTCCGCGCCGTCCGCGCGGGGTGGCCGCAGCCTGGCTCGCATGCTTTGTTGACTGAAATCGACGTGCACACCAACACCCAATGGCACTAGCGGGACTATTTTCTGCTTACCTCGTGCCTCACTCCCAGTCCTAACAATCCTAACAGGGTTTGCCTTGTCCCTCCCTCCCTATTCGCAGCAACCCTTATGCACTTGCAGCACAACAACCAAGACAAACAACAACCGCCGGGCGGCTGCGATCGCGACCGCCAGCTCTTGAACACGGGCATGAATGCAAGAGACCACCAGCCAGACACGCACACCCTGTCCGGCCCGCCCAGAGGCCAATGCGACGCACCCCCCCACCCCTCGCTATTTTCCGAGCTCCGTGCCACCACCTAGGCGCGCTTGACCATCTGCAGCAACAACAACAACAGGCACAAGGCCGGACCCCAGCGACATGAAACGGCGCGTCCCCTAGCCTCGAGCTCCTCTGATGGGTCGCGTCGCCAATGTTTGGTGCTGTCAACACCGCACCGTCTTGTCAGTGTGTACATCGACCCCTGGTGTAGGAAGCGCGTGCAGACTGTTCTGGACCGATGCGATGGCTCGACCCGGCGCGGCGCGGCGCTGGCAACCCGGCTGGCGGGCTTGCCTCCCCGCCAAGCAAGTTGAGGACTGTCTGTCAGACACGCGCCCCATGGTGGGTGCAGTGCGCGCATGCGCTTACTCTGTACATTGTGGCGCTGCGATGCCACAGCAGTGCGGCAGCTACATATCTCCTCGCCCAATGCCCGTGCCACTGCCATATGCCGACTAACCACGGAAACTCTGGGCTCGACTCCCCCTCCTCAGCCGTAGATCTCGGCGTCGAGCCCCGAGCCGCCGCTCCACCCCTCTCCGGGCCCGAATAGCCCCTTCCATGTCGAAGGCTCCGTGATGCGCGTCTCTGAGCTGTCAGCAGTGCAACGAGGAACACACCCACCGATTCCAAGCAGGCCCAGCGCGACAGCCGCGAGCGCGTGCGCGTCTCCCCGGTTGTCGCCCTCCACGACCCACGCCGAGACGGCGCCCGAGGGCACGTCGGCCACCGCGGACAGGATGCGGCGCGTCAGACCGGCGCCGGGAAGGAAAGGCGGGTACGCTGTCGTCTCCTTCGGCTGCTCGCGGCCGCTGCTCTCGAGCGTGAGCTTGAGTGCCGGGAGCTGCGCGAGGCGGCCGAGGGCGGGGTGTGCGCCCGGTGACGAGGGCACGACGGCCTGGTGTGGTGTCCTGCGGTCTCAGTGTCACGCCCCGCCATCCGCACCTACAGAAGCTGCGCGTCGTCCTGGTTGGCGGCGTCGAGCGAGGTCAGCACGAGCGTAACGTCGACGCCGTAGTTGTGCGCGAGGGCCGAGATGAGCTCGACGTGCGCGTCCTTCTTCGTCTGGCGGGTTAGCGTCACCAAGGCGTATTCAACCCACCTTGAGCGTCGGCGCACGCTGGAGGAGCACGAAGACGTCCTGTCCTGCCGCGCCGTACACTGCGGCGTCAGTTGACCGGGATGGCGCCCGAGCCCACAACTCACACTCAAGACCGCCGGTCACGAGCCCGTCCTCGCCGTGCCCGGCAAACGGCGCCGTCGTGTCCCCCTTGCCAAGGAACGCGACGCGCTGCAGTCCAAGCGAGGACACGATGAGGTCGGCGGCCAGCTGCGGGACGTTGCCGAGCGAGACCGAGGGCTGGGGACAGGTCAGCGGCGCGGAGAGAGAGGAAGCACGACGCACGATGAGCAGCGCCGCGCCCTTGAGCTGCGCAATGTCGAAGCCGGCGACGGGGTACAGCGGGCCTGTGGGGGCTGGCATTGTGTGTGGGGGGTGGTGGGCGAGGACGAGCTCGCGCAAGAGGTTGTTATTGCACGCCGACAATGACGCAGCGATAGATGACTTTTGGGCCGACTTGTCAGCGTGCCACGTGGTTGTGGCGGAGGCGTTGCCGTCAGGCGATCGAGGCGATCGAGGCGCTCGAGGCATTGATCATGGTAGAGGTCTGCTTGTTGCCGCCGGGACAAGCATTGGCCTTGAATGGAGTGAACAGGAGATGCATGGGATAGAAAATAGAGGCGGTATCCCTCAGACACTCCAGACCGACGTAGGGGTGTTGAAGTGCAGCCTATTGAGAGGCCTGTGAGAGCGAACACGGTGTGTCTCGCCTCGCGTTGTCGCCGAAAGTCACACTGCTGGTCTCATGGCAAGGGGATGCCGAGAGTGACGGTAGTCACACCACCAACTCGTGCTGCTGGACTAAGACGCACAAGAAAACATTTTGCAAGATTGCTAAGGCAATAATCGGGGCTGGCTTTGAAGGAGTCGATCTAGGTGACAGTCATTAGCCTGTTTTTGCCTCATCAAGCGGTGGCCCCACTGGCCTGGAATGGACAAACAAAGATGCATTGGAGAGCGCATGAAGGCATCACACACTCAGCCAGCTAGCTACGAAAAAAGGTTCAATCTCGGCGAGATTGCGAGACTCGGAAAACAAATGCGATTTTACTTCAGGGCAGCAGTTGAGGCTAGCCCGTGTATGTCGAACTAATGCGACTAGAAAAGGGGGTCGTAGTACCAACAACAGACGGCCATGGCGACAAACGTGCACATGAGAACAAAGCCCTCGAGGTAGTTTGTACGGCCGTCCGAGATGGCAAAGTTGACCAGCACGACAGCGATGACGAGACAGATAGTCTCGAACGTGTCGAAGAGCAGGCTCATGGGTTGGCCAATGGCCCAGCCGATAAGCACCAGGATGGGGAGCAAACAGAGCGAGACCTGGACACTGGAGCCGACAGCGATCGATAGCGAGAGGTTGAGACGGTCCTTGAGCGAGACGGTGACGGCAGTGATGTGCTCGACCGAGTTACCGACGACGGGAATGATGATGAGACCGACGAACTCGCGCGAGACGTTGGTGCGCTCCGTCAGGCCGTCAATCGAGTGGACGAGACACTCGGCAGTAAGACCCGCAAGGCCGGTACACGTCGCGAGAGCGGCGATGGCGAACCACAGCTTGGCACGGGGCTTGGCGTGCGGGACGACTCGGCGTGGGTTGTGGGGCGCCATGGCGACGGCACGCTCCTCGTCGTGCGACGAGAGCGAGCCTGAACGCTCGCTCTCGACACGGCGCTCGCGGTAACGCAGATCCGCGCCGGCTGGCTGGAGGTTGCTCGAGGCCGAGTTGGCACGCGAGCGGCCAGCGCCGGCCGGGTCGGGCAGGAGCATGTGGTTGTTGGGGGTGTGCTCGTCGGCGTCGGTAGTGAAGCGGCGCGGCGGGGTCGTGGGCGTATGGGGGCGTGGGGACGACATGCTGACGCGAATGTCGTCCTTGCTCTCGTTGTTGCTGAGAACCGTGTGCAGCGAGGGCACCCAGTGGGGCTTGGGGAAGACGTGGGTCGTCGAGGGCGGCGGCAGAGAGTCGTGGGGCTCACGGGAGACCTTGAAGAGATACGCGTGCGTCCAGAGTTGGAAGGTGAGGTACATTCCATAGACTGCGAGGAGAATGAAGCTCAAGCCGCGGGACATGGCGAGGATCTTGGCCTGCTCGCGGGGGTCCATGTCACCGAGGCCACGGAGGGTGGGCGACGACGGGGTCGCGGGCGCAGGGCTTGCTGCAGCGGATTTGGTCGACGGCCACGCGAGGTGGTACGCCTCGGGTAGGAGCACGGCGGCGATACTGATACCGAGGAGCGAGATGTGCGTCTGCGCACCGACGACGGCGTACAACTGCTCGTGAAAGCGGAGACCACCCGCAAAGTACGCCATGCCGAGGACAAGCAGGATGTTGGACAGGATCGAGCCAGCCATGGAGGCCTGCACAATGTCCAGGTCACCCTTGACGAGGGCGAGGATGGCGATGAGGAGCTCGACGGCGTTACCGAAGGTTGCGTTGAGCAGACCACCCCAGGCGTCTCCTGCGCGGATGGCCAGTTCCTCGGTTCTGGGGATGTCAGTGGGGGAAGGGTGGGGGGATGAAACGCGTCGCCACCGACAACGCCACACTCACGCGAAACCAAGGCCGCCAGCCAAAGGCACGATCGCCAGCAGACTAACCACGAACGTGACGACCGGGTTCTGGTGCGTAAAGTAGAGAGCCCAGGCGACCGGAAGGATGGCAGGTAGGATGACCATGACGGGCACGGAGCGGATCATGTTCTGGGTGTGTCAGCGGGGTGTCACTGGTGTTGTCACCTAGCGCGCCAGTCGCACGCCACTCACCTTGAGGCTGCCCCAGTATGTGGGCTCTTCCCAGTCGTCGCCATAGGCATGGTTGACGTGCTTGGTGCTGCTGCTGTCGGAGTAGGGTGTTTTATCGTTGTTCATGTCCACCGTCGGCCCAGTTATGATGGGCGGCGCCGGCGTCTGAGGCGCCGGAGCGGCGGCAGTGGCGCGCTCACGCGCGCCATCGTGTGGTTGATCAGAGTTTGAGCCATCTATACAGCTTCGTATATCGGGCTCGGGCTCAGCGTCGGTGATGAGGACAGTATTGGCCATGCGTGGTCGTATGATGGGTGATTGAGAGATACGGTGGGAGCGGGTGGGTTAATGAGGCTCGCGGGGGGTGGGGGGTAGAGAGGGGGGGCGTTGTAAGCGATGCTGCGACGCTGTGGGTATAGTGGGTATCCGGGGCCTGACGTCGTCTGACTGTACCGGCCTAATGCGAGAGCGCGGCGAGGGCACCGGACGGCACGAGCGGCACAAGACGAGAGCCCCGGTGTGCGATAGTGCTAGAAGCGTGACCGGTGGCGACAATGGTGACGGCTGTGACGGCTTGATACGCTGCACAGCATCAACGTGCGTGGACGCGTCAGCGGCACAAGAGGCACAGGACGAGCATGACGAGTGCCAAGAAACTCGCTTCCATGCGGGCGCAGGGGGGCGCCAGGGTGGGCGCTTGTTTGGTCCCTCCACTTTGAAGGAGGCCGGGGAAGCGGAGGCGGTCGTGTGAGTATGTTGTGCTCCACAGCCAGCAGCACCACATGCACCACAACATTCAGTATCACGTGAGCTGGATATGTAATGCGGATATGTTGCGCTAGTGTCTATTACGCTAGCTTCATTAGGGGAGCCTGCCCGCGCTCCATGTGGGCACTGTTGGGCACTGTCTCGGCGCCAGCCGTGGTGGCGCGGGCTCCACCCCACGCGTACTCCAAGCCTCGACTGCACCTGTAGCCCCACATTGCATTGCTCCCTTCCTACTGATACTACAACCGCTGCCTTGCTTTGCTGCTTTCCTAATTCCTCGACGTCACACGCATCACTGATCGTGGATAATGCTCCATGCTCCACCACCGCCATGCCCCTTTGGTCACGTGACAAAGCCACGTGGTGGCCGGGGCCCCAGGCCCCAATGTGGTACTTCCCCTCACACCTTCTCTACCCGTGTCTCCATGCCTTTGATGTCGTCCGACGACCCGTTCGCACTCGAACGACCGTCGTTGCAGATCATGTGGATGAGCTGCTCGACGTTCTGCGCGTCCTCGACGCTCGAGTGCGAGTGGAACAGCCGGTCCATCTCCTCGAGCGTGACTCCCTTCGTCTCGGGCACGCAGAAGTACACCCACACTTGCGCGAGCGTCGCGACTGACGCAAAAAGCAAGAACGTTCCATAGCCGATCTTGTCGAGCATCACAGGCGTTACCACACCAATTATGAAGGTCCCGAACCAATTTGTGCTGCGACAAGGTCAGTAGAAGAAGAGGAAGAAGAAGAGAGGGAAGTGGCAGAAAGAACGAAGAAAATGGCCGAAAAATCGAGCAAAATCGGATAAAAATGAGGAAGTTGGCAGGAAAAGAGTGAAAAAGGCGGGCGAATAGACTTATCTGACTCACCATGTGGTAAGAGCAACACCCTTGGCACGGCGGGCGGACGAGTGGACCTCGGCGGGGAGAGCCCAGGGGATAGGGCCCCAACCGCAGCCGTAGACGAGAATGTAGATGTAGACGAAGGCAACGGCGACGTGAGCGGCCATCTTGTTGCCTGGCCAGTCGTTAGAGAAGCGGGCAACCAGCGCGCCGACAATGTACTGTGAAATCGCCATGCCAATGCCCGAGAGGAGGAGAGGGGGCTTGCGGCCGACCTTGTCGAGGTAGAAGATCGGAAGGGCGATGGCGAGGAGCTGGGTCAGGTTGATGGCGCCAGAGAGGGTGAGCTGCGTCTCGTAGTCCATGCCGAGCAGTCCGAAGAGCAGGGGGGTGTAAAGAAGGATCCTGGGGGTGTCAGCCGCCACATTTCTTGAATTTTCTTGATTTCTCTCCATTCTTCTCCACTCTTCTCCACCACCTCATTGTTTTTCCTCTTCTCTTCGTCTGCTCTCCTCTTCCCCGACCTTAGAAACGTACGCAGTGATACCCATGAACTGTTGGCACATCTGGAGCATAATGCCGATGTAGGTGCGCTGGATGACGCCGGGCTTGAACATGTCGACCCAGGAGGCGATCTCGAGGCGGAAGGGCGAGTTCTCGAGCTTGGGGTGGGCGCCGACGAGCACCTCGCGGTTGCGGATGGACTGGGCGCGGATCTGAATCCACTCGGCCTGCACGCGCGCGTCGGAGGTCGGGAGGCCGCGCAGACGCGAGAGTGTGTCGAGGGACTCGAGGTCGCGGCCGACTTGGCAGAGCCACCGGGGCGAGTATGGCAGCTTGACCAGGCATGCTAGGAGGAGCACGCAGGGGAGCATCTGCAGGGCGAATGGGGCGCGGAAAGACCAGTCGTTCTTGATATGGCGAGAGCCGTACGTGATGTAGTACTGGGGGTGTGAGTGGTGTGGCAGCGAGTGTGGCAGTGAATGTGGCAGGGAAGGTGTCGACCCTCGGAAGTCACGTGACTGCACAATGGATCTCGAGGATCACGTATCTCCGACCAAAGAGACCCTGCACTGAGCACCACTCGACTTACCATAACCACCTGGCCTGTAGAAATACACGCCACCTCGAGCACAAGCAGCGCGCCGCGGATGTTGGGCGGGGCGAGCTCCGAGATGTACGTCGGCGCGGTCGACGACAGCATGCCGACGCCGATGCCGCCGACAAAGCGGCCAACAACCAGCATGCTGAAGGCAAACGACGCCGTCTGGAGCACACTGCCGATGATGAACCACACCGAGCCGATCATAATCGATGTCTTGCGCGAGAAGCGGTCGGCGACGTATCCCGCCGCCAGAGCCCCGAAGAACGCGCCGAGCTCGAGCAGGCCGACCATGACACCGCGGTTGAGGTTGCCGTGCGGGTCCTGGTCCGGGTCCGACTGCGGGAACTGGTTCTTGAACTGCGGCATCGTGAGGGTGAGCTGGAGGATACCGAGGTCCATGCCGAAGAGGAGGGCGCCGAGGCAGGCCGCGATCGACGAGATGAACACGACAGGGGATGCGACGAGGTCCTTGACGCCTGGGCGTGTCAGTCTTGCGCTCGCCGCCGAGTTCCGCACTCACCGTTACCGCCGATTGCGTTCGCCAGCGCCGTCGGGTCGTTGGCCAGCGCGACCGCGTCCGGGTTGAGGGTCACGCCGAGGTCCTCGAACGTTGGGATGTGCGCCCTGTCGGGCGGGTGGGTCGCCTTGGAGCGGAGGTTGAGCATGCTGGGCAGTGTGGGGGGGCTCGGTGGGGGAAGAGGACCCCCGCACGGCGCCTATATACCTCGGCGCTGCGGCGTCGGTCCCCGCGTCGTCGCCGGAAGTGCTACGCCGCGGCCGTCAGTCATGTCCGTCCGACTTTTGCGCCCCGTTGTACTGCCGACACCTGCCGGAAATGCTACACTCAGGCAGGCCAGGCAGGCACGCCTCGTGGCCAGGTGCTGCGGCCGCCGGCGGCAGTGGCGAAGCCACCGAAACGGGGGTGGGGGTGGAGAGGGGCGTGCCTGGTCGCTTGAGGGGTACCCCCTCTTCATCGCTGCAGCATGTCGACTCCGATTACCCGGCCTCCTCGCTACCCCCCTGCGTCGGCCCTGCAATGCATGCGCTCATCCACTGCGCGCAGTCGGTGTGGGCGGGGTATAGCGACACAGCAGGATACCCGACCCTGTGTCCGCCCTGAGCCTATCGGTCCCCGGGCCGCCAGCCGCGATACCGGCCCGACTGCTAAACTGCTCTCGGCAATGCTATGCACTGCGGTCAACGGCCGACATGCGCGCCCAGTGTGCGGTGGTGGGGCTCGGCATGCGAGAGGTGGTCTCGGCGTGCAGCGTGCTCGCTGCCGGTGTCGGTGACTCGGCGGAGGACTCGGGCGATTGTTGGTAGATAACGGGCCACTTATCGTCTGACGCGAGGCGCCGACGGGCCCGCTAACCTGACGGCACAGTGAGGCAGGCTTGTAACGGCCGCAGCACGACACTTGGCACCTCCGAGCTCTGTCGCCTATCACCGCCACTCCCCGGGTACTCTTAGCCATTGGGATCCGAGCCGGGACGCATGCTCCCACCGCACACCCGCGCCCGCCGACGCCTCACGTCATCTCGCCCCAGTCGGAAGTGCTACGTCACGCGTCTTCGTGTCCACCCGTGGCCCCACACGATCCGCAGTGGCGTGGCCGCGTTTCGCGGGCCGGGGGGGTGCGGTGTCACGAGACGGTGGGCGCTGCGTGCCGGAGATGCTACGCACAGCGGTGACGGTGTCTGCGGGTGGGTTCGTGGGTCCTGTGACGAGGAGGTGCGAGGTCGGGTGTGCTACCGGGCCGCTGGGAAGCGGGGGTGATGTGTAGCGAGATGAGGTGGCACTTTGTGGCGGTTTGTTGGCCTGTCTTTTCGGCCCATTCGTTCTCTCTCCCCAAACAGTCTAACGATGCTCAATTGTTCTCGTCCCTCTGACAGCTTGCGCACGGTGAGAAGTACATGGTCAGATCACAGCATTTCTTGCTGTCCGCTTCCTGTTGACCTCTTCCTGCTGCCGTCCTCCTGGGTCCCGACTTCGACGTCCGTCTCGACGCCCCTCCCCCTCTCTAAGGATCTGGCTCCAGATACGCTACGTTGAAGAGTACTCCAATGGGACAGTTTATCGGACCTGTAGCTGGACCATCGTGGCTTCGGTGGCTATTGGACACCGCCCCGCCTCTTCACAGCGGCGACAGCGAGCCTCGCAGTCGTTGTTCAGGACCCCTGCCGATGGAGGACGAGATCCACCTCATTCTCACCATACGCACGATACTCACCACGCTCGACTGAATACAGCACAGCAAGCCATACATCTCGAGGACTAACAGGCCCCATTCGACGAGCAGTGCACACTGGGTGTGGCAGCGGCACCAACTCGAAGACCCTCACAAGATGGTGCCACGACCCCGCCCACCACTCGCCACACATTCAATCACGACCATGCTATCACGGCCAATACTTCGTTCATCGCGGATATCCAGGCAGCCACGCGGCAGATAGGCGACGGCGAGCTCGCACGGTGTTATGGCTAACGCCGTCTCTCCACGCCGGTGCCGCCACAGCACCGGTTTATCTGCCCCCGGGGTCGAGGAGGCGGGCACTTTGGTTTCAGCCACCTCCTGGGGGGGTTCTAGCTACCCTTGGCAGCTGTGCAGGTGATGGGACGACGCGGTGGAGTCGTTGATCGGTTGGTCGGTTGAGCGTGGCAGCACTTAGAAGCGCGATCAGATCCTTCGTGGCGGACAGATCCTCCGCGCCTCTGCATCCTCGGACAGGGCAGAGTCCCCTCATCATTGGTAACCGAGGGGCATGGGGTGATGATCGTGTATGCACATTGGGCTCTTCGGTCCTCAGCTTCTCTGTGATGGGCGTCCGGACATGTGTAACGAGGTTGATGGGTGTCTAGGTTTTGTAAATGGGTTTCTGGGTTTTCGAATCGGGTTTTGTAAATGGGTTTCCGGGTTTTTTAATTGGGTGTTCTGATTGGGTTTTCTGATTGGGTTTTGTAATTGGGTTTTTGGGTTTTTGTAATTGGGTTTTGTAATTGGGGTTTTGGGTTTTTGTAATTGGGTTTTGTAATTGGGTTTTTGGGTTTTTGTAATTGGGTTTTGTAATTGGTTTTGTAATTGGGTTTTGTAATTGGTTTTGTAATTGGGTTTCCGGGTTTTTAAATCGGGTTTTCTAATTGGGTTTCCGGGTTTATGTAATCGCGAACACCGCCTCGAGTAAGAATATTATCCCTTGGCTGTGGTCGCAGAGAGTCGAACGCTGGTCTTGACACCAACAGTACCCTGCTCTAACCGTTGAGCTGAGATAGAGCCAGCAGTGGGGCGTCAGTTGACAGAGCTGATGGCATCATCGGCCCAGTCACTCCCTGATGACAGACGTCTCGCTCGACATGGTGTTGGCATCGCCACGTTCGCTGCATGTCGCTCAGCAGCCAGGATCGATGCATTAGCCATGAATACCACACCCGCAGCGAATGGCGATGGGAAGACCGGAGCACAGTTCACGCATGGGGGGTTGTGGTTTTGTATAGAGAGCTTGAAGTGTGGCAGTGGGAGGGTGTGGTGTGGCTGAGCTTGCCGGTCACCATTTGGGCGGTCGAGAACATAGGGGATCCCCTCGGCGCTTCACTCATGGGTGCTGGCTATCCGGTTCCCCAACAGCTTTCCTCATCGGGGTTGGGGGCTACTCATAGGAGCTTGGCCGTGTGCTACTGGGGCTTCGCTTGGGATCATTTGTAGAGGGGTCGAGGCTCTACTATACAACGAGGGCAGGCAGTGCTCGCACGGTACAATCAGCACCGGCGGTTTAGGAAGCTTCATGATCAGAGATATCACTCCGCGATGATGGACAGCTTTGAATACGGGACATTCTCGGTTGCGTCGGTCATGACCCTCGGTGGGTGTGCTTCTGCGTCCGCGAGCAAATCGTCCACAACGTCCAGCATTGCGACCTACACCATCACGCTGCAGCCTGTCAAGCTGCAGGAGCTTTCGGGCGTCACGTACGGCCGCCAAAGCTGTGTTGAGGCGACGTCTCACTGTCGGCGGAAGGTATGGGCGGTGCAGTGGATAGGTGGCACCAGTCACCAGTCCTCCCTCGTCTGTCATCCCCTCGCTCGCCGGCCACCCTCCACGGCGCTCTGGGCTACGCTCCGGCCGCCCTGTCATCGGCGCTGCGGCACTGGCCACAGGCTGGGAGGGCCCCCGGCGTTGCCTTGCGCTGAAGAGCACAGCTTGTCGCGGTGTACCATGGCAGATCTCTCTGTCGCGTTGGCGTCATGCTGTTCGTTCCCTCTGTGCCCCGCCGCAGCGGTGCCAAGCTTCATGCAAGTGGTGCAAGTCAGCGTGCCTATCTGACTCGCCGACGTTCGACCCCACGGGCGGCGCGCGTGCCTCGCTGTCGTCGCCGAACGAACGTTGGCAGCAACAATGGCGACTGCGCACGAATGCATGCCGAGGCGGCCGCCGACGACGCCGCCGCCAGGGCCCAGCCGAGGCCGCCACAAAGAACGTGGCCTGGTGGCGCCCACAGACACTGCCAAGCCGATCTCGCAGGGGGCTGCGGCTTGCGAGGCGACTCACTCACGCAGCACGCATGCGTCGCTCACCGCACGCACGCGCACACAACAAACCGCCGCGGGCAAGACGGCCAGGCGGGCGCCAAGCCCAGCACGCCATGTTTGGCGCGGTGCCGGGCGTGTCTGACCCACAATAGATGCCCGTCGCGGGGCCGCCGCATGCATGCCCGCTCAAGCGAGACGGCCCATGCGTTCGTTGGTGGGGAGGGGAGGCCGGGGAAGCAAGCGGCTGGCGCGATGCGCTGCGCTTGTCCCGCCAAGCGACCTTGGCTGCTGGTTGGTCACAGGGACCCGCGAGGCCGGTCGGCTTGGCGTGCGGGTCGCCATCGCCAAGCCAGCGCGGCACAGATTGCTGGCCCCATACCATGCCCCCACTGTATTGCCCCACTGTATTGCATGCACTGGAGTTGTTTAGCCTGCGGTGCTTGGTATAGGCGTGCATGACACGGTGCATGCTTGGCCGCGCCTGCCACACTTGCTGCCGCCACTGGCCATTGCGTACATGCTGCTGCGGAGACTGCCCGCGCTGCCAAGTATAGCAGCAGTGCATACGTCGCTGTGTGTGTTTTGCCAGCCGACGCCGACTTGGCCCAGACCGAAAATACGACGCGCCAAATGTAAATAGGAAGCGAGGCGGGTTAGTGTCTGCGCAGTGTGCCAGCATTAGAAGCAACAGCGTAGGCGGCCAAGTCACGTTTACCCGGCCATGCTGCGCATTTCCATAAATATAGAGCGGCCGCCCTGGGCCTTTTCTTGGCTCGGGACCGGCCTCGGTAGTGGTCATCTCGCACGAGTCAGGCGACCTAGCGCGGCGACGACGACGACGACGACGCTGGCTTGGCAATTTCACAGGCTCGCGGCTGGCCACAGCGGCAGCAGACAGCAAGGCAGCAAGGGAGAGCAAGCCGACAACGACTCGTGCTGCAGGCCGTGCCCACGCGTCTGGGTGTCTCGGCGGCCTGGTCGCCAAGGGCAAGCGAGTGCTTGGGATGCGTGCCGCGCTTGCCGGCTCCACGCAGCACGCACGCAGGCATCCTTGGGCTTAGGCTTGGCCCATTTTTTCATTGCTGCTGCCCCACCCACCCGCCCGCCGCCGCCCGCAGCAGTGAGTGCTGATCTTGGACGCCCGAGTCTGGACCCTCGCCTGCGCCTGCCTGCCTCTGCCCGTATGCCGCGGTGCGTCACACCGTTCTGGGGGCCGGTCCCTGGCGCGGGCCCGGCGCTCTCTGCCGGGCTGCAGCACTCGCTCCATGCCAAGACATCAAGCACGGCCAAGAATATGCGGTGATGCGTGCTGCAGCGGGGCCAGGGCGCAGGAGTGGGTGTGGGTGCTGGTGGTGGTGGTGTGCGTGTGGTGTGCTTGGCTTGGGTGGTAGTAGCCGTGTGCTGCGCTGTGCACGTTACTGCCGGCTTCATGCATGCAGACGGCGCGCAGAGACACACTGATGGTGCATGTTCTGCGCCGAGCCCCCCCCCCCCTGACGCCATTGTTGCTGATGACGACGTGAAGAATCCGCAGTGTGGTGGTGTCGTCGCGAGTGTTTCTTTTTTTGGGCATGCAGACGTCGTGGTGGAGATGGAGCTGGCTGGGGAGTGCGGTGCAGAGCGAGGCAGGCAGCGTTTGGCTACGTTGGCTAGACCGACACTCGGCGCACTAGCTGCTGCTGCTCGTCGTGCACGTCGTGGCCCGGCGTTGCTCGTCGCGCTCGCCGCCGCTGCTCCACTCATCGCAGTGATGCCAAAAATGGCCTTCATTGTCCCACCTAGGCCCGCTGCGCGCGCTACGCCAGCTACGCCCCCGCGCCGCGCCCGCTCCGCCAGGCGGTGGAAAAACTCTTCCTCACGTGGCATTCGCCCTGTACTCAGGGTCATTGGACGCTGCCAAGACTTGCGCCCAGAAAAGACTGGGCTTGGCAGTCGAGTATAGCATCCCACTCACGACGACGACGACCGACGACGCAGCGCGCAGCAGACGAGAGAAAGAGAAAGCGGCTGCCGCTGCCACCCGCCCAGCACCACTCCACTCGCAATCGTTTATTATAGAAAGCACGGCACCCACAGCCTCCCCCTTTCGCATCGTCGTCCGTCTCTTGCTTGCACCATCACCACTACTGCCATCACTACCCACCACACACAACACACACCCCTGCCACACCACCCCCTTGGCACTCACCCACCCACGCACCTCCAAAGTCAAACCGGCCCCCTCCCCGAGCCAAGACCGCATTTCGCCACCTCTTGTCCTTGGCCCCTTAGCTCCAGTCTTGGCGCCACGCAAGCCCAACTCCCATAAAACCCACCCAGCCCCCCGTCTCTTCACACCTCATACTGCACCCCCCACCACTCCGCTCCACTACCACTACAATGGCCTCGACCTCCCCCCGCCCCCACCACCCGGCCCCGGCCTATGTCGCTGCCTCGTCCCGCGCCCACCCCTACGCCGCTGCCCAGCAGCAGCACCACCGCCGCAGGCCATCCCCCACCGGCCAGGACGACCGCGAGCGCCGCCTCCCCCCCTCGCCCCCCCGGTCGCGCCGCGACGCCAGCTACTCGCCCCCCATGTCCACCAAGCAGGCGCCCTCGCCGCCCGTGGCCGACCCCACTGACAACTTCTGGGACGATGTGGTGAGTACAGTGGCGTGGCACCTCGGCATTTTTCAGCTCCTGACACCACCCCCCAGCCTGCTCCCCCCTCGTCGCTCAAGTCGATCCTCGACTCGTTCCGCCGCTCGGGTGAGGGCGACCGCGACCTCCTCATGGCCATCCTCGGCGCCAAGAAGTCGGAGGAGGAGCGCCTGACGTCGGTCATCCAGACCCGCCTCACCATCCTCCAGGCCCGCCTCAACCTCGCCGCCATCCAGGCCCAGATGCAGGCCATGCCCGCCATGCCCGACCCGTCCCAGTTCCAGGGCTACCCTCCCGAGCGCACCCCCTCGCTCTCGCGCGGATCGGTCTCGTCGGACAACTCGTCCCCCCGCCCCTCGGTGGCCCACCCCCACGCCTACTCGTCGTACCCTGCTGCCGGCTACCCCTCGGAGCGCATCCACCTCCCTCCCCCGCCAGCCATGTACGAGCGCGACCACCCCAGGGAGCGTGGTGACCGCCTTCCCCCGCTCCGTGAGGACGACCGCCGCTCCGCCCCCTCCCCCCGCGACCGTCGCCCTCCCTCCCCTGGAGACGACCGCCGCCCCCCGGGTGGCCTCGAGATGCTTCTCGAGGGTGTCCGCGAGGCCGAGCGCAAGGAGCTTGCCTAAGTGCTGCGACCGAGTTGATTAGATGAGAGGTTCATGGCTGGTGCCACTGTTGTATCGAAACTCAAAGGGTCCCCGCACGTCGTGCGACGTTGTATTCCTATGCATGTTTGAAACGATCACGAAGGCTGCTGCTGCTGCATTGCTTTGCGCATTGACTCGATCCTAACGATCGCTTGCAACTGACACTGGCGGCTTTGCGCACCCCGCTAGGTTGTGTGCATAGCGAAGAGGCGTGGGGCAACGAGGCTGCTTGCTAGCCCATCCACCCCAGCACGTCTTTCGCTTCGCGCCTGCCAAGCCACCGAGTCGTCGTGGAGCGCAGGAACGGGAGCCTTGGCACAATCTGGCCAGCATGGGTATCTCCTCTTCTCTTGGCCGTATCATACTTGGCGGTTAGGCGGGCACGGCAGGGGAAAGCGCGGGTGGCAGAGCGGCACGAGCACGCAGCAAGACATCCGCCGGGATACCTGCCGAGGCATGGCCAAGCCTGCGCGTACGCAGCCGGGCCGGCAGTCACACACGGTCAATACATCTCGATCTGGCCGCCGTCTTGGCCAGCTACGGAATCCTCGCGGCGGGCGCGGCGCATGCAAGCAAAAGTCTTGGCTGCAAGCACGCTCCACTGGTGACGCGTTGGTTGCGGTGCGGCCTTTGTCGGCGGTCGGGCGAGCACACCCCGAACCCAGGCCCGCCCGACGAGCCTCTCACCCCTCGACGTCCTTCATCTCGTCGAGAATACGCTCCACAGCAGCCTTGCCGAGCGGCACCCACGCCCAGCGGCCGGTGCGGCCTTCGGCATCCAGCTCGGCGACGATGACGAGCCCGTGGTCGCGGAACTCGCCGAGCAGCGCGTTGAACCGGTCCTCTTCGCGCGCGATAAACTTGTCTCTTGCTGCCCGCTGCAAAAGATCGACATCGAGAGCGAAACCCGGTGCCGTCTGCGACGGCGGATACGCGACATGGCTCGCGGCGTCTTCGGGCAGCGACGCTACCTGCGTCGTCAAGATGACCTTGAGGAGACGCGCTGCCATCGGCGGCACGGACCGCAGGATCTGCAGCGTGCCTTCCTCGCTGATGCCTGCACGGCCGGCCCCCTCGAGTGCCAGAGTGGCTGCCGACAGCCGCGCATACGCTAGCTCGACATCGTAGTCGTCAAACGTCGGCACAGAGTGGTACAGCCAGTTGAAGCCACGTGATGGGGGCACCTCGCCGTCGAGCGTGGCGCCCGGGGCGTGTGGCGGTGTGTTGTTCAGCGTTGCAGAGAAAAGCAGCGGCGTGTTGACGTGGTCAAACGTTGCGACGATGTGTATCCGTGGCGACGACGCGAGCAGGGACAAGGCCGCCAGCGCCTTGGGTGTCCGCAGTGCCGGCGCGTCAATGTTGTGCAGGATGAGAAACAGTGGCGGCGTTCTCCGTTTCCCCGAGAAGGCAGCGTACAGCCGATATGATGCGCGTTCCAGCGGCGTCGCAGCGGGCGGCGCCGGCGCGTCGGGAATGTCGAGCGTATCTTCCAGTGCAGAGAGCACGTCCCGGATGCCGAGTTGCGGAAAGTGGCCGTTGACGACGGCGCAGTGGCCCCGCTTGGAGAGATGCGACTCGACAAAGCGGTTCACGAGCCGCCGCTTCGAGCCGTACCCATACAACAACAAGTTGAAGCCCGCGGCCAGCTCCTCAGCCCACTGGTCGAAGTGCAGCGCTGCACGCTCGAGCGCCTGCTGCACACGCTCCTGGCCGGCGCGCACGCCGTTCGCAGCCGCCTCGTACTCGGCCTGGCTGAGCGGCTGCGCAAGCGACGTGTACGACTGGCCCGAGGTGCGCGCCGAGCGCGACGCGGTGAGAAAGTACCCGTCGGCGCGGGACGCGCGCACGAATCCCTCGTCGGCGGCCTGCTTGCGTGGCGTGAGCGCTCCCGCCGCGCCCTTCTTCGGCGTTGCTCGTCGCCGAGGCGTGGACACCGGCGTCGCCGTCTTGCGCCGCTTGCTCGGCGTGCCCACGAGTCCGCGCTTCCCCGGCGTGCGAGTGTGCCCGCCGTCGTCGTCCGGGTCCTCGTGCTCGTTCTCCGTGCCGCTGCCGGACGCCGAGCCCTCGTCGTCCGACCCCGAAGCCGACGACCCCCGCTCCCGGTCCGCATACGACGTGAGGAAGGACACCAGGTGCGACGCGCTCGGCTCGGTGCTCGGCCCCGCGTCGTTGGACGGGCCTGCCTCGGCTTCTGGAGACGGCCGACGCGCCTTCTTCCTCGCTGCTGGCGGCATGTCGGTGTGAGTGGTCGTTGCGTTCAAAAGTCAGCCCGGACAATGCAATTTCAGTCGCGTCACAACATTGAAACAGTCGGGCCAATTTGCTTCCGCACCCTCCACCAGATGACGGTGGTACTCTCAACGCGTCGTTGATTTCTCGCGGCCGCGCCGCCTGCAATCTGCCGTCTCTTTCATTCACTTATACTCCTCAGCACACTTTGCCGCAATGCCGACACCGGCCTCGCCTCGAAAGAGCCAGGAGAAGACGCCGTCGGCCAAGAAGTCGTCGCAGAGTAGCGGGGGCGGCGGCGGAGACATTCGATCATTTGTGCGTGTCTCCCTCCCGACGCGTCGGGCGCCCACACGCGCGCTGTACAGTGCCATGCTGACCACATCAGTTTGGCAACGCGGCGGCCAAGCCCAAGCCCAAGCCTCCAGCAGCCAAGGGCACAGGAGATGAGCCTATTATGATTGGTAGGTCATGAGCTCTACGGCACTGGTGGTGACCATGCAGACGAGAGCGACAGCGATGGCGAGATCGAGATCAAGAAGAAGCCGTGAGTTGGTGGCCACATGGTTCTTACTAACATTGCAGTGCAAAGTATGTGTCCCCTAAGGTGCTCGCCACCAGTGTGCTGATTTGCCTAGGCCCGCGTCCAAGCCCGCGGTGACGAGCAAGCACTTTGCCTCCTCTTCCGTCAGTTGCCCGGATGTTGGCACCCAACTGACTCCCACAGAGCCGCCATGTGACAACCGGGACAAGCACACCAACCTCCACACGCACATCCCCACGCAAGGTGGCTGCTTCGAAGCCTTCGTCGGCGTCCAAGCGCAAGGTCCTCTCCTCTGACAGCGAAAGTGACGAGGAGATCCCCGTGCGCCCCCTGAAGCGCGCCGCGCCTGCTGCCAAAACGCCAGCCGCGGCTACGCCCAAGGCGACACCGGCCAAGTCGAAGCCACGCTTAGTGGATTCTGGCAGCGAGGATGAGCGACTGACGTCAAAGACAAAGCCTAAGCCCAAGGCGAGGGCGCCTCCGAGCGATGAGAGCGAGAGTGAGGAAGAGGAGGAGGTCAAGCCCAAGCCCAAACCTCGAGCCAAGGCTACACCGCCTGCGGCGAAGGCCGCGAGCTCTTCCAAGGCGATCAAGTCTGCTGCGAAGCCAGCTGCCGCCAAGCCCGAAGTCAAGGACGAGGATAAGGAGGACGAGAAGCCAAAGTTCAAGTGAGTCGGCAGAGTGGCATTTCTCGTGTGTGGCATTTGACTGACTCCCCAGCTACTTTGCCCACAAGGCAAACGCCACCGGCCCGAAGGCACCCGGATCCAAGGACATCCCCATGGGCCAGCCTGGATGCCTTGCCGGCCTGACATTGGTGTTCACGGGCGAGCTCGAGTCGCTGGGCCGAGACGAGGCCATCGAGTTGGCGAAGCGCTACTTCGCGTATGTGTCTCGACACGTCCGCCGCTAACGCCCAACAGCAAAGTCACTGGTGCCCCGTCGGGCAAGACGTCGTATGTTGTTCTTGGCGACAACGCCGGTCCCGGCAAGCTCAAGACGATCAAGGAGAAGAATATTCCTACATTGACCGAGGACCAGTTCCTCGACTTGATCCGAACACGCAAGCCGGGCAAGCTGGATGACAAGACCAAGGCTGCGATTGAGAAGGAGGAGAAGAAAGTTCTCGACCAGGCCAGGGAGCTGGAGCGGCGGGAGAAGGAGGAAGAGAAGTTGCAAAAGCGCAAGGAAGCCGCGTTGGAGGGCACAGGGCAGGCCGTCAAGTGAGTTGGGCGTGGGATGCAGCATGCTGACATGACAGGAAAGTTGCTCCCCCTTCGGCCCAGCTCTGGACCACGAAGTATGCCCCTGCCACCATCAAGGAGATTTGTGGAAACAAGGGCCAAGTGGAGAAACTCACCACCTGGCTCACGGACTGGTCAGTTTCCTCTTAACTACGCTGGTGCCGAACTGACGCTGTGCAGGCAGAAGAACTACAAGACGGGATTCAAGCGCCCAGGAAAGGATGGTGGCGGCTTGTACCGCGCCGTTCTGCTATCCGGTGGCCCCGGTATCGGCAAGACGACTTCAGCGCACCTTGTCGCCAAGGCGGTCGGCTATAACCCGCTCGAGCTCAACGCCAGTGACGCGCGTAGCAAGAAGCTCATCGAAAACTTCACCAACATTGACAACACTTCACTCGACGGCTTCTTCCAGGGCAAGGGCGCTGGAAGCACGACTGTGGCGAATGCCAATGTCAACTCGCGCACCTGTCTCATCATGGACGAGGTCGACGGCATGTCGTCAGGTGACCGTGGCGGAGTCGGCGCCCTCAACGCCTTGATCAAGAAGACCAAGGTGGGTGCTGTGGCTCTAGCATGTGTCTCACTCTGCCCAGATCCCTATGATTCTCATCTGCAACGACCGTAGTCTGCCCAAGATGAAGCCACTCTGGGGTACGACGTTCAACCTGCCGTTCAGGAAGTGAGTTGGTAGAAGCTCGCTGCGACTAACTCTCCCAGACCTTCCGCGGCAGAGATTCGCTCCCGTATCCTGTCGATTCTGTACAAGTGGGTAGCCATTCTTTAAGCACCTGCTAACAATCCCAGGGAGAAGCTCAAGATCCCGAGTAATGTCGTCGACGAGCTCATCGGCGGTGTCAACTCGGACATCCGCCAGGTGCTCAACATGCTGTCGACATACAAGCTGAGCAAGTCGGATATGACATTCGACGAAGGCAAAGAGCTTCTCAAGCTTAATGAGAAGAACACGATCATGACGCCGTTCACCATCACGGACAAGATCACTGGCCCATATGCGTTCTCTCGAACGAACAAGCAGACGCTCAACGACAAAATGGAGCTCTTCTTCCACGACATTTCGTTCATGCCTTTGTTTATCCAGGAACACTACATCAAGACGAACCCTGCGGCGTTAAACAACCTGGATGGCCCAGAAAAGGCGATGAAGAACATGGAGCTTATCAGCAAGGCGTCGGACTGGATCTCTGATGGAGACCTGGTCGACCGCATGATCCACGGCTCGGAGCAGCACTGGTCGCTGCTGCCACTACACGCCGTGACGTCTATGGTGGCCCCGTCGTCGTACATCTACGGTACCGGCCGCTCACCGGCTGGCGGTGGATGGGGCGGCCCGGCGTTCCCGCAGTGGCTGGGGCAGAACTCGAAGCAGACCAAGCTGCAGCGCCAGTTGACGGACATTCAGATCAGAATGCGTCTGCGCGTGTCGGGTGGGCGTGACGAGATCCGCCAGCAGTACATGCCGCTGCTGGCGAGCAAGATTGTCACGCCGCTCATGACGAGTGGCTCTGGGGCAATCGACGACACGATTGCAACAATGGACGAGTACTACCTGGGCAAGGACGACTGGGACGCGTTTGTCGAGCTGGGTGTGGACTCCATGCGGGACGAACTGGTCCTGAAGCAGATCCCCTCTGCGACCAAGTCTGCATTCACGCGCGCGTACAACAAGGGCGACCACCCGATCGCGTTCCACAAGGGCGACATGTTTGCGGCGTCCAAGAAGAAGATTACCAACGACGGGCCAGCACCGGACAACGACGAGGTGTTTGAGGAGGACGAAGCGCCGCCGGCAGACGAGGACGAGGACGCGGGGGCCGACGAGGACGTCAACGACGTCGGCAAGGACAAGCTGATCAAGGCTGTCAAGCCGAAGGGCAAGGGCAAGGCGAAGAAGTAGAGGGGGAGCGGGGGAGCTAGGGCAGCAAGCGTAGTCAGTAGACCACGAGCGCCATATTCACACATGTACCATATTGCGACGGCACACACCTCTCCCAGCATGCAATGCATCCGAGGGTCTACCTAACGCCGCTCGGTTTTCGTCTATGTCACAGGGCGGAGCATGAGCATGCACCGCGGAGTCAGGTCGTGGCCTGCGCACGCCTAAGGGCCCTGGCGGGGCTCGCGCGGCTGCGACCACGAGACGTTGAGGATGAGCGAGTCGTATCCGTAGCCGTTCATCTTCTGGAGGGCAATCTCGGCGTCCTTGCGGCTCTCAAACGAGACAAAGCCAAAGCCCTTGCTCTCGCGGGTCTCGCGGTCGCGGACGACGTTAGCGCGCGCCAGGCGGCCGGTCTTGGCGAACGGCTCAAACAGGGAGCGGAGGTCGTCGTCCTCTGCGTCGTACGAGAGCGAGGTGACACGCAGCGTGGGCAGGTCGTCGCGCGAGCGGAACATGCTCTCGCCTGCGCCGCCCAGTCCGCGCTGCGACGGGGGCACGTACTTGCCGCCTGCGCCGCCCATGCCCGCGCGCGCGAGGCCGCCGGGCGCGGGGCCGGCGGCGGGCGCGCCCGCCTCGTCGTCGTCGAGCGCGGCTGCAGCGCTGTCCAGCTCGGCGAGCTGCTCGCGGTACGGGCACTTGGCGGTGAAGTGTCCGCCCTTGCACAGACGACAGACGACGGCCTTGCCCGCCGGCTGCTTGTCCGCCGCGGCGGCGTCAGCGGCCGCAGCGGCAGCGGCCTCGGCGGCGGCCTTGTTCACCGCCGAGACTTTGAAGAACATGTTCTCGCCGATGATGGTCGTCTGGCGGTCGGGGCCGGACGGCTTGCCCTTGTCATCGCCGAACCTGGGGCGGGCGTCAGCATCATCGAGCGCAGCGAGATGGCGCGGGCGCGGGGGGTGGGGTGGGGTGGGGTGGGGTGGGGTGGGGGCGAGGTGTGCAGGCAAGACAAGGACGGACATAGGACGGGCGGTGGCAGCGGCGTCACCGGGCAGCAGTTCACTGACGGCCGCTTCGCTGCATCAAGGCAGACGCTGCGCTACACCCGGTGCCGCACCGTTGCCACCGGTCCAACGACACAAAAGAGGAAGAAAAGGCACCGGTGGTGGGGCACTTTGCCACTCGAGCCCGACGGCGGTCGGTGGTCAGAGTAGCGGTTCACTCAGTCTGCGGCGTCGTCGTGTCGTCGTGTCGTGTCGTATCCTGTATCCCGCTTCCCTCGTCCTTGCACCCCGCTCCCCCAAACCCAGCCTCGCTCGCCGCCTGCGGCGGCGGCTTCACTCGGCACTCACTTGGCCCAGTGCTTGCGCTCAGCGACACTGTGCGACACTAGCGTCGTCTGCACCTTGCGCCGCACTCTCCGCGTGACCTTGACCTTGTGGTCGTGCTCGTCAAACTTCCAGCTCACGATCGTCGTGATGCCGTCGGGCGAGGTGGTCTCTGTTGTGGGCGGGAGCTCGTCTGGGGGTGTGAGCGGTGTGTCAGTGTCAGCTTGTGCGCGCCGCGGCGCCGCGCTGCTCGACACGACGCGGCACGACAACGCCGAACCCGCACAACCCACACTTGTCATCCTCGGCCCAGTCCGACTTCAGTCTGCGCGCGTCAGCTTGCCGTCTTGCCTCGCCACCTACGCGTTGGTGGAAGCCATTTTGTGTAGTGTGTTGTCAGTCGTCTCGACTTCTTTTGTCAGTGTGTTCACGCAGTGCTCGGCCGGTGCGCGGCCTGCTGCACTCCTCGACGCTCAACTTCCTCCTGCACGCGGAACCTGAATTTTGCCACCGCTGCATCCCAGCAAGCATCCTCAACGCCACTGAAATCTGCCACGCGAGCCACCCGGCGTTTCGGCATTGTGGCACTCGCACGCACCGCGACTGAAGATATCCATGTGCATAGTGTTCGTCTCAAGCCCAAGTATATAGTGTTACAACAGCGCACCGACATTGTCCAGCACGCACACAGCACCAGCACGCGGCCAGACGCGGCGCGCGCACGTCTAGTCGTTTGTACTCTCGCCCACGTCTAGTTGTACTTTTCCTGCAAACGTCAGCGCCGCATCGCGTCGTGCGACACCCGACCCACCTTCCAGACCCATGCCAGGCCGGGTGTATTCAACCCCTGCTCCAGCGCCGCACGGTACCACTTGGCCGACTCCTTCATGTCCTTGCGCACGCCGTGACCGCCCTTGGCAAGCAGCAGGCCAAGTTCTGACGCGTCAGCTGCGCGCCCACCGAGTAAACACGCCACCACTCACCCTCCTGAGCGTTCAGGTCGCCCAGACTGCCGGCCATGCGCAGGTACTCGAGCGCCGTGTCCGGGCTCCGCTTGACGCCCGTGCCGTCGAGTAGGCAACACGCGACTTCGTACAGCCCCAGCGACAGCCCCGGTGTCATCATCTGCACCTGCTGCGGCGTCAGGAGCGAGCCTGCCGCCGCGCGCAGATCAATCGGGCCCTCGGCCAGCGACCGGTCGCATGCTTGTAAGATCTCGCTGAACCCGCGCCGCTCGTCACGTGCAACGCCTTGCCTAAACCATGTCAGCTAGCTGCAGCTTGTAGTCACGCTGGCGTGACAACGCTTGTCACTCACCCGTGCCGCAGCGCGAGGCCGTAGTAGATTTGCCCCGTCGTGCAGCCGGCCTCGCCGGCCTTCATGAACATGTACGCGGCCTTGGGCAGGTGACCAGCGCGGCGCTGCTCGAGGCCAGCAGCGACGAGCTCGTCGGGCGTGAGCCCAGCGGCGGAAATCGACGACAGCGACGTCGTCGACGCCGACTGCAGGTTGAGTCTGGTGTGCCCGTGCACGCCCATCCCCGGCGTGACTGGCGTCACAGGTGTCACTGGCGACCGCACCGTCGTGTCGGTCACACGGACACGGCTGCCACCAGTGGGGTCGATTGTGGTGATCGGGATCTTCGCGTACCGCCCGCGCGGCTGTGCGTGGCTCGGGGACTCTGATCTGGATGGCGTGGCGCTTCCGTCGTCGAGGTCGTAGAACGAGTAGGCGAGCGACGACTGCATGCTGGTCGACGACTGGAGGCTCGACACGCGCCGTAATCCTGGCCGGTTGCCGCCGTCGCCGTCCTTGAGCGGCACCATGAGGTGCTGCTGCTGCTGTTGGCGTCGGGCGACACGGTCGGGCGTCGCATTGATGATGACGACGGGCGGAAGCACAGGCGCCTCCAGCTCTGGCGACGACTGCTCCCTCGCGCGCGGTGTTGCCAGCGACGGCGTCGAGTCGAACACAGAGCTGCCGTCCTTGGTCGGTGGCGACCTCAGTGGCTGAGGCGACCGACTTCTTGTCTGCGGAAGGGCGCTCGGTGCCCCAGTTGGGGGCGGGGGTGCCGCGCGGCGGGGAATAACAATTGGGCGCTTCTTCTTTGTGCGCACTCTCTGCACCCCGTCCGGCGGCACCGGCGAAACGGGGCTCGAAGCCGAGCTGTTGCTTCCGCTGCTGCCGCCGCTGCCGCTGCTCGTTGCAAAGCTTGGCGGCGCGAGGTTGGGGGTCAGGTTGGGCACAGCTGCACGTATCCGTGACAGGCGCTTGGGACTGAGGCCGAGCCTCCTGGGCACGGACCCGTCGCTGTTGCCGTTCACTGCCTCAGGGTGGCCCTTGTCGAGCCACTCAAACTCGGCCTCGTCGTCGCCCCAGTCCGAGCCCTGCTCGCCGTGGACGCTGGCCCAGTCGGGCACCACCTTGGTCTGCGGCTGGTGCGGCGCCGGCGCATCGCGCGTGACCGGCGCGTCGTCGCGAGGGGGCACGGGGACGGGCTCGGTGTTGGATCTGGGCTGGAGCGTGACCGTCGTTGTTGTGCTGCTCGTTGAAGCCAAAGACGAGGCACTCCGCTGGGACCTGACAGGCACTGGGCGGAGCGCAAACGGGGCCTCCGAGACGGCCGAGCGCACGTTAAACGGAACAGTGGGGACGGGAGGGGGTGCAGGGCCGCCTGCGTGCTGGTTGGGCCGGTGGACGCGGAACGTCGGTGTGGACGCGCCAGAGCGCACCGGCGACCCGGTAGCACCAATGACCTCGTCCGATCCCATGCGGCGGGCGGCGCGGGGTGTCGACGGCGTCGACGTCGACTCGGGCGCGCCAAAGTTGATCTCGGTGCCTTCAGCCGGCGAGCCGTAGCTGTCGTTGTCGTCGTCCTCGTCCTCGCCCACCTCGGTGCTGTGGTCCTCGGGCTCATGAGTGAAGCCGTACCCGTAGCCAATCGAGCTGTTGCCGTACGCGGCGTGGTGCTCCTCGCTCGTGAGGCTTATCGTGTCGAGGTTGCTCTCCACCGAGTAGATGCTCGGCGAGCGGAAGAGGTTGAGGTCGAGGGTCGGCACGGGCGCGGGCTGCGCGCACTGGACCACGGCGATGGGTGCGGGCTCTGGCGCGCCATGGCGCATAGCCAGGCCGAGCTGGTCGAGCGGCGAGTGCGCCGCGGCGGCGGCGGCAAAGTCTGATGCGCCGGGCAAGGCGGTGATGGTCGGCCTGCGGGCCTGGACCGACGCCATGGTGCTAGCAGCGGCGGCGGTGTGTCGGCAGTGCAGCGGGCGGCGGCGGCGGCGGCGGCGGGGGGCGGGACGGGGGGTGCGGCGGCGACGCGGTGGCAAGAGGAGATGTCTGTATTCTGTGTAGAAGAGTGATGCGGTGTGTGGTTAATGTCGAGGTCGCGCGAGATGGACCGAGTGGGGGTGGGGGAGGGCGATGCTGGGGAATGAAAGAGTTGTGTGTGTGTGGTGGGTGTAGTGTGTGTGTTGATGCTGCAGGCGGGATAGCTACACTACGCTGCCGCCGCCGCTGCCGCCACCACCGCTGCCGTTGACCGTTTACCGTATTTTAGGTAGGACTTGCTTGGCGCAAAACGGCATACAAAAGCGCAGCAGCAGCGAGGTGGGCAGACGAGCAGAGAAACAAGCGAGGACGGTGCAGCTAGGTGCCTGAGCGTAGGCTGCAGCTCTTGCTCGCTCTTGCTGCTGTCGGCGTCTGGCCCGTGACCTGTCGGTTGGACCGGGGATCGACAACACGGGTGCGGTGTGGCTGGCGCCCGGCTGGCTGCAATGTGGTCGGCCGGCGACGCGTCAAGTGTAGTAGCAAATGCACAGTAAGGACAAGAACAAGAGCGATATGCGGTATGCTGCTTGCAAGTATGCAGGTCCGACTATACCGTCCGTCCGATTCTGGGGTATGGAATGCGCCTGCCTGCCGCAGGTTTGATTTTTGATTCCAGTGCTGTGCACCTCTGCACCTCGTGGCGACTGACTGCACCCCCGTCTGAACGCCGACGACCGACCGCGTCCACGACGACCACGACGACGACGATGACGACAGGCAGCTGGCAGCGGCCGTGGTGCAAATGCTGACTCCCCAGGCCAGCGCCGTGGCGTACGCCTCGCTGCGTTGGTCCCACTCGCCGCCCTTTGTTCATCGCCTCAGGCTGCAGCGAGCTGCGGACGCCGTGGCGTCGGGCCTGTCCATCCATCCATCCTCGGCCAGCAGGAGAACCAGGACCCCGAGCACCCAGCACCCCCGTTTACGCACCGACGACCCCGATTCGATTCCACCATGCCATGCCACCATGCCGCCCGACCTGGCGCCCGCGTGACTGATGCTTGTTTCCGTGGCGAATCTGTCCTGTCTGTCTGTCCTGTCCTGTCCGTCCGCTGGACCTGGCCGAACGGTACTAGCCTGCTTCCAAGTCGTCGTCGTCGTCGTCGTCGTCCACTCGGCTGCGCTGCAACCCCGTTTCAGTTTCAGCTCTCGAGCCGGCTGCCCAGCTTGCATGCACGCACGCCCCGCGCTCATCTATCGATCAGCCCCTGCCGGTGCTGGTGCCGCAGACAACAACAATCACCATCTTTGGAAACTGCCTGCCGCCTCCCTGACGAGCTGAATTTGAAACACGCGTCGACTTGCCCAAGCTGGCACACCGCCGACCGACGGCGGGCTACTGATCTCTGTTCTGTCCGAGTAGACGGCAAGCGCTTACGAGAGAGCACGAGTGAGCGGACGGCAGCGCTAGCTCGCGCAAACCTTGTCGCGTGGGAGTCGCTCATGCACTCGTGATCACAAGACTGGCAACCACGGTGCCAGCAGTTCGGACTGGGTTCGCTGGACCAACCTTATGCGCTGGGCGTCGTGCGACGCCTCGCGAATCCTCCGACGAGGTCCTCGAGCTGACGACGAGGCAGACAAGGCCCTAAATGTGTAGCAGCGGCAGCGGCAGCGGCCAGCTCATGTCCGACGCCTGCCTCGGGTTAACGCATGGCGCGGAACAAGGCCGGCATCGGGGTCTTGGAATGAGCTGCGTGAGGGTCGATGATGCTGGAACAGCGAGGGTCATGACGAGCCAACAGGCAAACTACGGCGCGGGTGAGCACGCTTGCGGGCTGTGTCCCTCGGCCACAGGCTCGACATATCGCCTTGTGCTAGCTAGAACTAGCCTTGCCCGTCTCCGAACGAGGCAGTCGTCGTGTCTGCTCAATGGTGCCAGGCAGCAAGGTCGCCCACCCACCCACCCTGCTGGTGCGAGCGGTATTCTGCCCACCCATGCACCCCTATGATGGTTGCACGAACAGGAAGGATGCACTACCCACCCCTCCACTCGGCTCCACCCGGCTCCGCCTCCCCTGCCGTCTTCTATCTCAGGACTGGACGTCGCAGATCGCCAGATGCAGTAAGCTTGCATAAAGGGGTTGTAACCAGTAACCAGGTTTGTGGGTGCCGTCGCCGCCGCCAGCGGTTTGTTTGTTTTGCTGCCGGCCCAGGCTGGCAAGGTATGGAGACCATGCCGGAAGTGGAGTTTGGCCGGGAGGGAGGGGCACTGGATCTGGGCCCAATGCAGCAGCAGCCAGCGGCGTCCTGTCCTGTCGAGATGGCAAACAGACAAAAGCAGCGACTGCAGAGGTGGGTGATAGGCAAACAGCGTTTCTGGTGCACGGGGTGCTGCACAATTTGAACTCTAAACAAGTTGGAACACGAAACGCTGTTGGGTGTGATGGCTACTGCCACGAAGACGATGAATAGGATTGCTGTGGGCACCACAAGAAGCATGATTTGGCCGATGACACACAGATATACAGTCGGGTGTATTTTTGTTCGTCTGTCGCCCTCGTCCAGGGCAGATGCAAGCAAGCTTTGTGATGCCGTTGATGTTTACTGCCACTGCCACCACCACCTCCACTGCCGCAGGGCAGCGCGCGACGAAGAGTGCCGTTGACATGCGGAAGCAGTGAGAGGGCACAAGGAAACTGGGTCCAGGCCTGGCGTCGGCCCTCGCGCCCTCCTCCCTCGCAGCTTGCACCCACCCATCCGCAGCAGCAGCAGTGTGTGCGTGCTGTCGTGTTTAGGGAGCACAGGGTAAAGGAAAAAAGCACGTTCCTTGGCCGCCATGCCTGAGGCTCGAACAAACAGCCTCCCACCCCCGCGCCGCCGCCGCCTCCTCCTCCGCCACCGCAGCCTGCCTCGCGCCTCGCCTGGCCGTTTTCGCAACAACCTCCACCTCCCTCCCTCCGCCGACGCCGCCGCCGCCGCGTCTTGCCGCCCCCGCCGCCGCCGCCGTCGTCGTCCGCGTCGCCTGCCTCGCGAGCGGCTGCGGCGGGCGGCATCCACGAGACCCTTTGCCATTGGCATGCACAAGCGGTGGTGGCCCCCCTTGGCTTGCACCCGCGCGCGGACACTGAGCTGAGCGTAGTCGCCATAGTAGTCACACAGTTTGCACGGCTTGCACGCTTGTGTCACACACTGCGCGACGACCAAACTGACCGACTGACGGCACGACCACTCGCATCACGCACCACGCACCCACCACGCGCACGCCGCACACAACACAGCCGTCCTAATCCTCGATTTGCATCCATTCAAACCACCACCACTACGACTCACAACGCATCGACACACGGCTTTACGACAGACACTACGACCTACACATCGACATCCCACGCTGCGCGTGCTTGCTACTACATACGTCTCCTCACTGCATCCCATCCCAGCCCCCTTCGCGACCCGCTCGACCGCCAGCGCCTCGACGCCGCCGCCGCCCCCGCCTCCGCCGCGTGATCTCATAGGGACACACCCACCCACCTCGCACAACCCTTGTCCGCCCTTGCATCCTTCTCTTGCCCGCGCGCACAGCACCATCCACCCACCCAGCCACCCCCACGCGCCCAGTTGCGCGTGCGCCGACCTCTTTTGCCGACACTGCAACTTGCTGCTGAGCCGTTTGCCGCGCTAGGCTCGACCCCGCGCGCGCCAGCAAACAACCACCCGCGCCTCAGTTTCCTCTAAACGCGACCGCGCGCAAGACCGCTTTCCTACGCGTAAAACCGAGCCGGGGGCATGAAGTCACTCCGCCGCTCACTCAATAACGGCCACCATCATCACGGCCACGGCCATGGCACCGCCGGTCCGAGCGTTCAGCACGCTCCACAAGGCAGCCAAGGCGGTTGGTCCGGCTACCCCAACAACAACCACATAGCCGCCGACGACCCCGTCGGAACGCCAGGCGCCTTCATCAACCCCATCGCCAGGCCCACTGAAAAGGTCGCCCCTCCCCAAAAGGTCATCAAGGCCCTCAACTCGCACAGGAGCACCAACCCGCAGGAGCTGAGCTACCAAAAGGGCGACTTTTGGTATGTCACGGGCGAGCGCGAAGGATGGTATGAGGCTTTAAGTGAGTTGTGACGTCGTCGACAATTTCGGTCCGCCTCGTGCATCGTGTGCTGACAGCGATCCCCAAGATCCCATCACCGGCTCCAGAGGCTTAGTGCCCAAGAGCGACTTTGAAGAGTTTGCCAAGGGAGGTCGCCAGGCGGCTCCTGGAGGCGGCTCGCAGGCTGCCGAGGGAGGAGGAGGCTCGACTTCACCGACCATGCCAGTCGCCACCTTATCGGATCAGTGAGCACAGACCTCGATGGCGTCGAGCAGGGTCCCAAAACTGACAATGCGCCAGTGCAAGGTCATTGTCTCGCTCTGCAGGCGCCCAGCACCAGCAGCAACTGCAGCAAGCCCAGCTCGTAGGCCCTGGTGCAGATGCCATGGGTTTAAACTCGCCCACAAAGAAGAAGACGCAGCCGTAAGTGTTCTTCTCATTCCACCATCTGGACGCCATTCATAAACTCTCCATGCGCCATGGTCAAGTCCCCCAAGAAACTGACACTTCAAAGTCTGTACGCCATTGTCCAATACGACTTCCATGCAGAGCGCCCCGACGAACTCGAAGCGAAGGCTGGCGAACCCATTGTGGTCATTGCGCAGAGCAACCACGAGTGGTATGTCGTCCTTTGCTCTCTGTCCACCGTGCCTTCGTCTGACCTTGCTTCCCCCAGGTTTGTTGCAAAGCCCATAGGCAGACTCGGCGGCCCAGGCCTCATCCCCGTCGCGTTCGTCGAGATCCGCGATCCCATCTCGGGCAAGCCCCTCGAGGTGTTCCCTTCGTCTATTCCTCAGGTTGAAGAGTGGAAGAAGGCCACGGCAGAGTACAAGGCCGCCGCCATCCCCCTTGGAAGATTGGACCTCGCACCAGATCAGCATGTCCCCAACTCGCCGTATGCCGCCGCGGCGCAGGCAGCTGCCCTCGCCCAGGGAGATTCGCAGACATCGGAAGCCTCCCACCAGTCCAACGCTCGGTCCGGCTCGCCCTCGAGTGCGACGCGCAGGCAGCCATCACCACCAATCTCAAACCACACAGCGCGGACGGGCTACAAGCCAGAACAAGACCAGATGCTCCCTGCGGGTGAGCTTGTCCAGCTCGGCGTCCCTTCGTTCCACAACGAGTCTGGCAACTACTGGTTCCGTCTCCACTGCACCTTTGTCCCAGACGACCAGACCCAGACGGCCTACACCCTCATTCTCTACCGCACGTATGAGGACTTCTACGATTTCCAGATCACGCTACTCGACACGTTCCCCACAGAGGCTGGCCGCCAGTTGCCGGGCGAGGAAGACCGGACGCCGCCTCCGCGCATCCTGCCTTACATGCCTGGTCCTGTCGACGAGGCCATTGACGACGAATTGACAGAGTACCGACGAGACGAGCTCGACTCGTATGTCCGGGCGCTACTCGACTTGCGAGGCCATGGCGCTGGGTACATTCTGCGGCACGAGCTCATTCGCACCTTCTTTGCTGCCAAGTACGGAGACTACTGTGAAGAGAGCCCAAGAGCAGATGCGGTCGAGGAGCTCCAGGAACGATTGGGAGACTTGTCGTTTGAGAGCGGGCCTCCGTCGTCGTCGACGTCGGCCGCTGCCATCCACCACCTGCCATTTGGCGCACGACAAGGCTCCGACCCGAGTGTTGCCAACCAGCACGACCCATCAGCACCACTGCAGCCGTGGACGCAGAACCAAGGCGTGCGAAACAACTCGCCTCTGCAAGACGAATACCTCCCCGGTCTTGGTAGTGCGCCTGGTACGAGTTCCAACCACGCACGGAACGCGAGCACGACGACGGCGTCTACAAACGCAACTGTTCTCGCCAACCAGTCCACGGCCAGCAACCATCAAAATGGAGGGTGGGCAAGCACGTCGGGATCGCACTCGGCAGGCAGCAACTCGTTTGGCGCAGCCACGGCACACATCCCTCCCCAGCCTGTCGCCGCCCCAGTCGTTGCGCCCCCACCACCGCAGTTACCAGCATCGATGGCCGCGGCGCCGGCGCCAGCTGCAGCTCCTCGCGCGCCATCCAAGGCGACGAGCTCATACGTCAAGATCAAGATCTACGACAAGAAGTCGGACGATCTCATTGCCTTACGCGTCCACCCAACAGTCAGCTTTGCCGACCTCTTAGACAAGGTCCGCGCCCGCTTAGGGCCCGACATCAATGTGTTACAGTACCGCGTCGGCGGAAGCGGGCCAGCGTCGCAGGCGCAGAACGCCCCACAACGCCCGATCCGCGACGACCAGGAGCTGTCCGAATGGATCAACACGGAGGATCAGAAGATGGTGCTCTATGCCGACCAGTAAAGAACGGAAGCCGGGGTGTAAGAGGGAAGGTTTCCTGTTATTGCATGTGTGAGAGGGGTGGAGGGGGAGGGCAGGAGGGTGCGGGAGGGTGCCCGAATGATGTCTAGCATTGCTTGGTCCTTTATTTATTCCGGAATGTATGGTGTGCACGAGTGCGACGAGGTGTGCAGGATCAGACGGCCTATTGCGCGTTCGACGAGTTGCCCAGGATCAGTCGGTCTATGGTGCGCGCGACGAGCTGTGCAGGATCGGTCTGTCCATTGCCCATGCGGCACGTGCCAATCGACTTGATAATGACATGGTTGGGCTATCTACAGACTCTGAGACTACTCTAACACTCGACCCGTATGACTGCACTCTAATGCTGGTGGCCGACCCCCACACGCGACTGATTCCTGCTCGACTGTCGTACAGTTTACTGGCCCTGCTGGTATGCTCCGCCAAACACCTGGCCGTACTGGTGGTAGCTGTCGTTGCCGTCGTGGTCGTGTGTGTCGGTGTGCATCTGCATTTCGACGGGGATGTCGAGGCCCATGTCGAGCTCGTCCATCTGGCCCGCGGCGGCGTTGGCGGCCGCCATGGCCTGCTGCACCAGGCTCGCGTCGTCGAGGCTCGCGTCTGCGGGCGCTGCTTCCTCGGCGACGGCCTCGGCGACGGGCGCGACCTCGGCCGCGGCGATGGACGCGGCCTGCTCCTCGACCGAGGCGACGGCAGCGGCAGCGGCCGCCGCGGCGGCTGCGGCGGCCGACGTCGAGGCGTCGAGTGAGGCGTCAAAGCCGGCGTCGGCTCCTGATCCCTCGGCGGGCACGTGCGCGTACTGCTGCGCATAGGCGGCCGAGTAGCCGTACTCGTCGTCGTCGAGCTTCTTCTTTTCGCTCTTCCGCCTTGCCTGGCCGTTGGTCTTGCGGAGGCGCTTGTTGGGAGGACCGTCGAGGCCAGTGGCCGACATGGATACCTTGACATTTGGGTGGCCTTGGGCGAGGGCGGCAGCGGCGGCGGCCTTGTGCGCGGCCGTTGCCATCAACTCGTTCTCCTTTTGCTGCGCGGCAATGGCCTCCTCCTGCTTCATGCCGCGGCCCTGGAATCCGCCGCCCTCGAATCGCCAGAGGTGGTTTTGCCTGATGCGCCACCCGGCGATGCAGCCCTGGTTGAGCTTCTCGTAGTACATGTCGGCACCCTTGCGTGCAAGGTAGGTGCGGACACGGTGAGCCGAGCAACGACCCTCGTCTCCGTCCCACTCGTCGGGGTAGTGTTTTCGAATCCAGTTGACAATGTCGTTGGGTTTCTAGGTGATCGTCAGCTACAGGTCTGCGTGAACGGACGGCTTAGCCAACATACCAAAGGCCAGTTGTCGTTGCCGTTGGACAGCAGTGCTCGGCCTAGAATGTTAGCACGGGCGCGTGTATGACGACGGAGGGAGACGTAGCCATGTCGCACCGACAGCCATGTTTGTCTTTGGCCTTTGTTGCATTGAGTGGTTGACACTTACCAATGAAGAGGTTGACACTAGCGTTTGGCGGGGGCTGCACGTGGCTGTCAGAAGAGATACAAGCGGCACTGCCACCTGCGATGTTGTCTTGTGACTACAGGCGATTCGTGGCAGACTGCAATATAGTACTCACAGGAGGCCAGTTCGGGTTTGGCTGGGCCGCATTGGGAGGGGCAATGGCGCGGAGGAGACGAGCGTTGGGCGAGCCGGGAGCATTGTCCGCGGCGTCATCCAGCGCAGTGACATCAATGCTGCTATCCTGGGTGAACGGGAGTGGTGAGAACTCGGCAGTGTGGGGGTTGGGTGCGCTGGCGATCGACTCGGTGATACCCATTGGGTCGCCGGGCTGTCGAGGGGGGTAGGGGGTGTCGCGGTTGACGGCGGCGGCATTTGCCGACGACGAGGCTGCGCCGTTCGAGTGGTGCGGGGGAGGGGGGAGGTCGGCGAGCTCTGGGTCAATCACTGGCTCGGCAGCCGCCGGGGCGGCGGCAGCGGATGGGCTCTTGTCCTTGGTGGGGGACTGGCGGGCGGAGGATGGCTCGGACATGGCGGCGGTGGCGGAGGGGGACGAGATGGCCCGGGGCGCTTTTGAAGTAGTGGTTGGAGGAAGACGGGGAAGACGGTGTCGAGATGCGAGCGACAGCGGCGACCCGGGAGTGCGATTACGGGCTTTTGGCCAGCAATGGCGCTAAGCGGGAGCGTGTGGGGTGCGGTGCTGTCTCTGGCGGTCGACGTGGTGCTGTCGACGAGTAGGCAAGAGTGGCCGGGGTGTGTGGATGGGATGCAAAGTGGTTGTGGAAAGTGCAAGTGGATGCGGTGGTTGCTGTTGCTGACGGATGTGTGAGGTGGGTGCTGAGTGAGTCGGGCTGCGGCTGGCTGTCTGGCTGGCCGGCTGGCAGGTAGCTGGTTGTATGGTGGCAGCACTGCTACGACGACGACCTGCTGGCTGGCTGGCTGGCTCGGCGGCGACGGCGGCGGCGGGAGAAGAAGAAGGCGGCGAGGAATGACTGTGGGCAGCAGCGTCCAAAAAGGGTCCGCTCAGCCCGACTCGCCAATTGCCAAAAGCAGGCGAGCCTAATCACAGCCAGCAGGGCAATGACACGGCATTTGTAATACGGCATAGGTGGGCCAGAGGCTGACGCCGACGCCGAGATGCATGCATGCAGACACGGTGTCGTTTGAAGCGGCCGCGACGGGCGGAGATCATGTGCAGGGGTATTCAGGCGGAAGAGCCACATTCTCAGCTGCCACTGCCACATGGGGGACGGGGACCCGGGAGGGGAGGCCACACGAGCTGGAGCTAGTGGCCGCGACGATGCACGCGGCATCGACGCACATGATGCATGCATGGATGTGTGGCGTGGTGCTGCTCGCAGCCAGTGTTCTGCGCCTGCGCAATGCACGGCATGTCCCTCGCAGCAGGGCCAAGACGCAAACCATGGCGTCGTGTGGTGGAGGGTGGGTGTCGGTCCCGGCAGGCAGCCACGCGAAGGAGCAAGCAAGCTCACGACGGGAACTGACTGAATGTTGACACTCGTCTCTGTTCCATCCACCACCACAATGTCACACGGTGCGTCCATCCATCCTTGCCGTGCACGATGCTGACGGCCCAGGCGTGCGGCGAATCCAGGGCCGGTTCACGACCAACACTGCATCCGAGGCGTACCAACGCCAGCTGCTTGCTCCGTGCGTCTGGCGTCGCGTCTGTCACTAACGCGCAGAGTCAAGCGATGGCGCAAGGGATGGGTCGCGCCCGCCGGCCTGCCAGAAGGGAGCACGTTCAAGGTGTGCAAATGGATCAAGCTTGACGAGGTATGCTCGCGCCGAAGCCGCCGCGCTAACGCCAGACTGTGTCGACGCCGTTTGGCGAGGAGGACGAGGAGGACGGCGACGACGTCGAGGAGGCGGAAGAGGGCGACGACGACGACGACAAGGACGAGGACGAGACCGAGCCGCCGACGGCGACAGCGACGCCGGCGCCCGCAGGAGCGCGTCTGTTTGCCGTCGAGACGCCGGCGCTCGACTCGCCCGCCGGGCCGACGCCGGCAGCCGACACGCCCGCCAAGCCCGACACGCCCGTCGAGCCCAAGGTCGAGGTGCCGACGCCTGCGCCTGTCGTCGAGGAGGTCGCTGTCGCCGAGGAGGTGGTGCTCGACGCGTCCGAGCCCATGGTGGTTGACGAGGTCGTTGCCGAGGTTGTCGAGGCGGCCGCCGAGCCCGAGCCGATCACCGTCGACCCGACACCAGCGCAGCCGGCCGTCGAGGAGCCAGCGGCAGAGGAGAAGTCCGCAGCCGAGACGCCGGCAGCCGAGAAGCCGGCAGATGTCGACGAGCCGGCTGCCGCCGTGCCCGCCGCCGCCGCCGAGCCGTCACCCGAGAAGCCAGCGGACGCGCCCGCCCCCGCGGTCGACGAGCCCGCGCCAGCGCCAGCGGCAGAGCCCGTCCCGGCGCCCACAGAACCCGTGACGGTCGACGTACCCGCGGTGGAGGCCGAGGCGGAGGCCGAGGCCGAGAAGACGGCAGAAGAGCCGGTGGTCGAGAGCGCGGCCGCGGCGGAGCCCGCCGCCGAGGCCAAGGAGCCGGAGCCATCGGCCGAGCCCAAGGCGCCTACGCCGGCGCCTGTGGAGCCGGCTCCGGCGGCGGCGGCGGCGGAGGAGGGGGAGGAAGCGGCGCCGCCCGCGCCCGCGCCGGAGGCGGAGGCCTAGATGTATGTGTTCTGCAGCGTGTTTGAGTCGGATCGGCTGTGAGGCTGAAACGGGGACTGATGTGCTGATGCTGGCTTTCCGCCAGCTGGTTTGAGAGACGGGAGTGCGGTGCTGACTGGCGCGGTAATGCCGACCGCGCGGCTACACGAGCGAGAGTTATTATGGTCATCATGTCGGCTCTGCACCACGGGCCCCCGGAGCAAGCTGGCCAACAGTACGCAACTCGGCGCTCAGTGCATCCTGCCTGCACTAGCAACACGCCGCTGCCTCTTCGCGGCACCGCTACTCCGCGCACCGCTTGGCACAGAGCAGCTGCCATACATGCTCACTCCAGGTCCCACCAGCACACATCGCACAGACCACAAGTCAATCAAAACCACGCGTCATCTAGACTATGGCTCGTCTACAGGATATCGTACACGTCTACGGCATTACAACATACACCCAGGTAACCAAACCGGCGCTTCAAGGCGGCGGCGAGTTGAGCTCGACCGTCGGCACCGGGGGCCGCTCAACACGCTCAACAATTACCATGGCCGAGCTGGGCGTAGATCCCAGCTCGTCGGTCGCGGCTAGACTCCGTACCTCGAGATCGTTGTCCAGATCGCCCGCGTCGCGCTCGGCGTCAGGTGTGGCGCCCTTGGTCGCCGCGGGAATGTCGGTTGCTCGGGCTAACGCGTTGATGGAGCTGGCACGAGGAGGTAAGTCGTTCGCGGCTGGGTCGAGAGTAGTATGGGTGGGGAGCGGAGGCTGCGGCTTGGTGGCGTGGTCGTCGAGATGAGCCGGCTCGTCGGATACTATCGTGGCGCGCTCTGGCTTCGCGGTGGCATCGACGCCTGACACATCCTTTGAAAGCTGCTCCCCAAACTCGCCAACATGCTGAGGGGTCGTATTCCGCGAGCTCGACGCATTCAGTGTCGCTGAACGTGATGGCGTGTCAAAAGCAAACGAGTCAAAGTCGTGGCTGTCATCGACGGTCGTGTTGGCGGAGTCGGCCGCAAGGTCGTCTGGGAGGTGGGCGCGTGGCAGGGCCGGGGAGAGAGCACCTGTCACCTCGTCGTCCGACTCATCATTGTCCTCTGGCTCAGAGGCATCGGGCTCAGAGACACTCTCGAGTCCCTCGTCCTCGCTCCAGACCGGAGGCTCGTCCTGAACAATGAAGATCTTCTGAGGAAGCTGTCGTGGTCAGCGATATACCTTGTATTGCAGCCTACCTTGGAGACACGATCACACAGGTCGTCAAACTCGGCCTCGGAAGTGCAGAGGAAGCCGAGAAGCATGCTCGGATCTAAGCCAGAGAGCGGCAGCTTCTTGACGCGGTCGCAGTGGAAGGAGCGAAGTGACGAGTCTGGGTAGGCGTTGGCGTACCATGCAGTCTGCGGGTCCACAGGCAGAGGTGAGTGGGACGGTAACGACAATGTGGAACTCGCGAGAGAGTGGGGGGCATGTGTCGGGCGTCCCGGAGATGGCGACACCGGGAATCCGCGCTGACTCTTGGCTCGCGTTGGCGTAGTTGGCGACGCCGGCATGTCAGAGTCTCGGAGGGGAGCACCCGGCCGAATCTTGAGAGAGTGCGGTCCGGTGAAGCGACGCGTCTTCTTCGGGCCTGGAGAGGCCTCGACAGCCGGCGCCTCATCAACATTGACAACATCCACCGAAGGCGTCGCCAACGCAGGCGCGGGTGTGTCGTCGACCGCAAAGTCATCTGCCGTTTCGTCCTTGGCAACGGGCTTCGCGGTAGGGGCTTGTCTAATCGGCGGCTCGGGGGGCGCAGCTGGAGCCGGGCGGGGTTGGCCTGATGTCGCCACTGAAACGGGCGGCACATTGAGCGGGATGGCGTTGCGAGTGACATGCGGGTCGAGGTAGAATAGCGAGTTGCCTTGCGACGCCACAAAGTAGTACGAGGACGACGGGCGGCCGCCAGCAATGCCAACTGACTGGGGGAACGTGAAGAGCGCCTTGATCGAGTCGTAGTAGATTGGGTTGACGCCGTCGACGCCGAGACGCAGGCCGATGAGAATCAGAACCGACTTACCGCCCCATGACGTTCGGTGCATCGATGTAGGACGCTGCTTGGGCGCTGTCTCGCCCGGTGTCCAGCCTCTGGACGAAATGTGCGATGCCGCATACACATCCGACTTGTAGATCGTCCCGTCCACGGCCGTGGCGACGGACAGACCACACACCGGGAAGGAGTTGGCAAGCGTCTTGAGCGCACCGGCGGCTGTGCTGGGGCCGAACCATTCGCCGACTTCCTTGCCAAGCTCCTTGCCGACTAAAGCCATGCGATGCACACTGAATGGAGCGACGGGCGACGGGTCATCCAAGAACCACGTCAAAAGGCGCACATATGTGGCGTAGGCTTCGAGTTCGGCGAGCTCGAGCGGGTTCTCTGGTGACAACGACGGCCTGTGGGATGGCACGCGCCATCTCCTACCAAGGTGCAGGTGGATCAGCGCGTTGGCCAGCATGCTCTGGCCTGTTCGGAGCATACAGCCCCACCCCGCGTCACTTGTCAGCCCGTCGCCGCCCTTGACCCAGCTCCAAGGCGACGACCTAGGTGTGGTGCTGACGGCGATGGATGGAGGCGCCGCCGAGCCCTCTTTCAAAAACGCGCCGAAGTACGATTCAGGCGAAAGCAGGAGAGCACCGGGCTGGTATGGGATAATCGGCGCATACTGTGACCGGTAGGTGCACCACACTCTCGACCTAAAGTCGTCGTAGACTAGATTGTTAGCACTCATCGTCACACAACAGGCTTACATTGCTCCGGCCACTTGAGCGGCTCCTTTGATTTTCCATTGCGGCTGGGCACGGCTGTTGAAGGCGGCGTCGACGGCGGGTTGTCAAATTGAGCCACGAGGTTGGCGCTCGACGGCGAGAAGAAGTTGGCAAACGACTTGCTCGTTGGCGGCGAGGGCTGGGTGCCGCTTCCCTCTTTGATCCGGGTCGTCCACGATGGTGGTGTGCCGGTCGGATCTCCAGTGAAGAACGGGTTGTGGTCGTCCGAGCTCGGGTTCCAGCCGGGGTGAGCCACACCCATGACCCACATGGTCTCCTCGCACTTGTCCGGCTGCGCGTCCGAGTCGAGGAGATACCTCACGCCTCCTACGGCCTTCTGACGCGCAGCATTGAGAAGCGACGCTGCGGCCGAGGAGGGGCCCTTTCGAAGGGGAGAAGGCGGGTGTTGGGACGCATCTTGCTGGACCGGGGACCCACTGGGCTCGCCTGTTGGCAGTAAGTTGGACCACCACGACGTCACGCGACCGGGAAGCGATGCCTCTTGTCTTGGATGTGTTGGCGGTGCGCCACCGCCGTTGCGGCTCATGGAGGGCACTGACGTGCTGAGATGGTGGCTGCTTTCGCGAGACCGGGGCTGTGGTGGAGGAACGTGTGTCGAGTCGTCTTGGGACGAAGACGTGCGGCGGAGGGGGAAAGCTGTCGGCGGGTGCCACGACGAAGGCTGTTGGCTGGACGAGTCCTGCGAGCCGCGATGGGGAGGGGACGCTCTTCCGTTGCTCGTGGTGCGGGAGATGTTCCAGTGGTGCTTGGCGGACCGAGGACCACTGTCAGCCGAGGCCGTGGACGAGAAGGAGGACTGGCGGGCGCCAGCGCCAGCGCCCGGCGGCATGGCCAGAGTGTTGTTCGCTGCAGGCCCCTGTGCAGCCGAAGACGCCGACGACTGCTCGTCGTGGTGACCGTTTGCGCTCCTGCCAAAGAGGCGAGATGTCTTCTTCGCCAGCGCTCGGCCCTTGCTCAGGCGCTTCTCCGTTCGGTCAACGGCAGCCGAGCTAGCATTGTCCGAGTCGCCCAGGGAGAGGGCATCTACCGATCGCCCAAGAGAAGAGGCCTCGCGACCCACAGACACGCCCGCGTTCACATGGCCGTTACTCGACGTGCCTTCCAGCAGCCATTCGTCGTCTTCTTCCTCGTCGAGCGTGGGCGTAGGGGTGCTGCGCCCACTGCTACGGTTCTTGGGGAGGAAAGTGCGAAACTTTCTGCCCTTTGGATGTTGGCCAGAGGTCGCGATGGGCTGCGACGTTGATGGCGCGCTAGCCAGCTGCTCCGCGGCGCTCGGGGCAGGCTCAGCTGGTGCGAGTCCGGGCGCCTGCACTGGCTGGTGACCCGTGGCACCCATGATGCTCTGGCAGAGGTCAGCCAAGGAGTGGGCAAGGTCAACAAATCGCCGGTTTGCCACCTCGTTGGGGTCACGGTGACTTTGTGACCGAGTGTGCCGGGCGCTGCATAAGCTACTCACGAGGATGGTCTGGCGAGAGCTACACACAACGGTTGCTAGCAACCGGCTGCACAGGCTAGAATGTTACTGCTGCAGCGGTGGCGATGTGGACAGTGTCGATGCGAGGAGGATACACACCACCGAGGTCCGAGCGGCGACGCGTCAGGCAGGCGGCTCTGTATTGTGTTTCGGCGCCGACTGTGTGGGACAGGAGCGACCGTACGCTCGCGTGGCGCTGTGCTGTGCCAAGCGTGCTGGGACAAGGTTTGTATGGTGTGGGTATTGGACACGAGATTGGATGGGATATCTGGACGCGGTGTGATGGAGGTGGTCGCGGTAGTCGCTGGCTGCTTGCTGGGATGGTTGATTGCGCGCTCGCTGGTGGCAAGGTGAGCGACGAGCGGCGGCGGCGGCGGTGGCACACACGACGATGACGCTGAGGGCGTGTGATGGATAGTACGCGGCGTGCGTCGGCAGCAGGCGCGCGTGATTGACCCAGCCAGCGATGCACCCTGCGGGCCTATAGGGATGTGGATGGAGGATGAGCCTCTGGGCGCGCCTACGCCCAAGCCTACCCCAGGTACGTCATGGCCGTGCCTGAATGACACTGATAGTGGAGGGCGATGATGATACAGGTAGGAGGAAGCTCATCGTCCCTCGACATCACCATCAACAACAATAACAACAATGGGCAGGCAAGGCAAGGTGAGATAGCAAGCCCGTCATTAGCTCACACGCAGGGGGGCATTAGCTGGCCCATCCAAGAGGAGACCTCGGACCCTGTGGCCAAGTTCTTCCAGCCTGACTCGGTACGCCTTCCCCCTCGCTGCAGACACCTAACACCAGAAACTCTCATGGCACTACAACTGGAACAAGAACTGGGACGTTCTTCTGCCACGCACGACACCCGGCCTGTTCATCGACGCGGAATTTGTGCCCATGATGTGAGCTGCGTACCCAGTCGTGTCTGACCGAAGCTTCGCGCCCGCGTACCTCAACAACGAGTTCAGCCTGCAGGACGGGTGGTCGCTGCTGCTGGGGTACAACGAGCCCGGTGGGTCTTGGCACCAGAACGGTGTGCTGACCAAAGACCATGTCGATCCAGAGGTCGCGGTGCCCACTACACCTGCAGACGCGGCGAAGGCGTGGACCGAGCTCGCCAAGCTGCGGACCGCGGGGCAGAAGCTCGTGTCGCCGGCCGTCGCGGGGAATCTGGACTGGCTGAAGGTGGGTAGAAACATCTCGTCGACGTCTGACCCACCAGGAGTGGTTCTCTCTCATTCCGGACGACACGCGCCCAGACTACCTCGCGGTACACGTCTACACGACGACGTTTGACGACTTCCGGCGCCAGGTCGAGAACTACCACAACACGTTCAACCTGCCCATCATCGTGACCGAGTTCGCCATGGCGGTGAGTTGTTCGGTGTCTGGCGGGCCTGACAGAGCAGAGCTTTGATCCAAATGTTCCCCCTCCGCAGAGCATACAGCAGGTGCACGACTTTATGGGTAAGTGTGTGGTAGGGAGTTTGCGAGGCTGACCGGCGTCTAGGCCAGACGACCGCTTGGCTTGACGCGACCGAGTGGATAGAGTGGGTCCTTTGACGAGTATGGCTAACACCAGACGCTTTGCCTGGTTTGGCGCAGTACGCAACGCGTACAACCTCCACGGGGTACACGAATTCAACCGCCTCATGGACGCGAACGGGGAGCTGACGGCACTGTGAGTCGCCCGCTGTCGTTCAGGGCTCACGCGTCAGCGGACATCAGTACGTTCACGGCGGGCATGATTGAAGTCGGAGGTGCGACGCGTAGGGTGTACGACGGTACACTGGACATTGATGCCAACGAGCACGTACTCTATACACGCGTCATGAGAACATGGGAGAGGCAACTATGACTCCAGACCGGGTCGCTTCCAACAACAACAATGAGGTGTGCGCCGCTTCCAACAACAACAATCGGGTGTGCGTCGCTGGCAACCACAACAATCGGGTGTGCGTCGCTGGCAACCACAACAATACTTGCGCGCACACCCAACTACGACGAAGCCCACTTGGATCTCGGGAATAATTCCTCTTCTCGCTTGTGTAACCGATGAAATGAACAAGTCAGGACGCCGTCCACCGCCACGGCCACCACCTGGGCCGCGCGAGCGCGCCGTCCACCACCGCCGCCGTCCACCGCCGCCGCCGCCACAGGATCTTGTCAATTTGGTCTGAAACCGCCGGGGACTGTGTAGCAGTCGTCGTGACGGCGGCCAGCGCCGCCCACAAGTCCGACTTGAAGCGACGTCGGCGGTGGACCGGGCTTGCCCCTCGCCGCTGGATGACGACGCAGATTCGAAGCAGTGACGGTGATGTAACATCGGATCGATCTGACGAGGTGCATTCATGCCCTGTGCTCGTGGCCGGGCGCTGCAAACGCCAGGCGACATCTGGGGCGTGTGGCGTTCGGTTCGCCGGTGGGTGCAACCGCGACCGCGACCACGACCGCGAGAGGACCGGGCGCACGACGCTCGCTCCTCGGCACTGCGCACGGCTGTCGTGTGTCGCCTATTCAGCGACGACGCGGCGACGTCGCTCAAGTCGGCAGCGCCGACCGACCCTCGTTCAGTCACCCTTGTCGCGTCGTCGCCGCCCGTCGCCAGCCTCGTCTGAATCGGTGCGAGCTGCGCGAGCAAAGGTAGCGACAACCCCTCAGGGCGGCGGCTCGTGCGGTGCTCCACACGACGGGCGCCGCGTCATGCGGACCCGCATTCGCGACCCCAAAGCCAAAGCCAAAGCCAAAGCCAAAGCCAAAGCCACCGACGCCCGGTGCGAGAGGGTCGCGCCGAGGACAGAGGCTGCAGAATCGAGAACGAAGAGGTGACTGCGCTGCCGGCTGCTGACGGTGCCGAGTGAGCGCCGCGGCGCTATGGTTATGCAGTGGCCGCAGCTGGGGGTGTGTGGCGGGTGGGCAGTCGTCGCCTTGGCCTGCCTCCCTCGGCACGCAGCGGCGAATGGGCGTGTTCTTTGATCGATCTGATCGGACCCCTTCGCTGCGTTGCTCGCGCCGTTGACACTGTCTGGTCGCCGTAGCTTTTTTCGCCTCAGCGAGATCTGGCCATGTGCTGCGCCGGGCGGTGTCGAGGGCTCCAGCCATCCTTTTCATCCTTTTCATCTTTGCAGGGAGCGAGCAGAATGGGCCGCGCGCGCAGTCGACGCACTAGCGGCGTCTATATCTGCTGCGCTGTGAGATGGATGGCATGTGCGTGTGTTTTCCCGAGACATGACTCTGCCAGATGGTACTCGGCGTACTAGGTAGGTGTCAGGAATCATGACCACGGTCAGTCACAACGGTGGGCGAGATTGCGAGGTCTTGGCGGCCATAGGGACGGGCAGGCATGCCGGCACCGACCCGATCGCGGCGACCCATTCACGCCACTGGTGCTGCCAGCTGCCTGCCGCAGGCGGTGGCGTCGGTGGTCAGGAATGCACGGCAGCATGCAGGGGGACGAGGGAGGTCGACGCGGTGGCGCTGTGGCGCAATTCTAGTTTTGATCCAAACAAGCATGCAACGAGGCGTTTGATGTTGTCGCAGTGCCCACCCTGTGCAAGTTTTTTTGGTCGCCACCGAACGAACGAGTGCATGACGACTGCGGCGGCACAGCCCACTGCGACGGCACGGCAAGCAATAGAACGAAATTTCGTAGTGGCCATCATAATGATTATTGATTCAAGGCGGCGTGCTGCCTGCCCTGCCGTGTCCTTGTTTCGCATCATGTCGTCAGAACAACGGCGGCGGCATGGCTGCCTCTGCCGCAGGAAGCGTCTGTGTGAGATCGGGGAGGAGCCAGTGAATACGACGTGCCCGCACAGCGGCACAGCCTACGGAGGCACATTTTTTTACGCGCACGGGAATAGACGTTAGCGAGAAACCATGTTACTATCAGTGACGGCGTTGGGTGCTGGCAGTCTGCCAGCTAGCTGCCTGATCGAGGCGTCAAGGGATGGAAGGTGTCTTTCTCGGCAAGGGCAACGCTGCATGTCCGCCTGGACCAGCCCATCAGGTATCAACCTGCGATTAGACCCCCGCCGCTGCCGCCATCAGACCCCGAGATGGATGATTCATACCGTGTACGGCAGCGTGCTGGTGCCCCGGCGCGGGTCTCGCTCAGGTTCTGGCCCGCGCCTGATGGATCCTGCGCGAACGACATGAAACGAGCCGTTGCGCTTGCCTGGGCCTGGCTCGCCGCCGCTGCCGCTGCTGCGCGCGCCCGCGCGCACACGTCCCACGCACCACTCCAACGGCAGCGTACCGGAACCGGCCAAATGCACACGACGACGCGGTGTGCTACACGACCTACAATGCTGCAGCACGCCGCACCATCAGATCCATCCCTCGGCGACATGTGTACATTTCAGGGGCGGGTGACAGCAACGGGACGGGGAGAGAGGGTTCCGCCCATAGCCTGTTACATGGATACATGCTTGCACGACGCGACCCCCGAATGTGCTAACTGCAGCTGTATGCTCGGCGGCGATGAGACTTTCACAACAAGTGCCTTGACGTGTAGCCCGCTCCACACATCAAGCGACGTGTGCAAGATTTTTTTTTTTTTCGCCCACTAGCTCCATCGGTTCCAAAAGGGAAAGTAGCACATTCCACGCCCAGGCTGCTGCTGCCGCCTCCGCCGCAGCCGCAGCCGCAGCAGCCAAATCGGCGGCGGCGGCGGCAGCGGCGACTGGACACAACCCCAGATGCAGCATCATTGCGTCGTCGGCAGCCGAGTCCCTAGAAGAAGAACGAGGCGCCCGGGTGCAGGACGGATGGATTGCAGGATGATTGCAGGATTACAGGATCGCAGGAACACGAGCGTAGCGTCGTCGCCGTGGCGCGCGCATGCACACCCGCCAAGCTAGGGGCGTGGGCTGTGCTTGCAGCACGAGATGCGCAGCCGAGCTCGCCGCCGCCGCCGGCCAGCCGGCGGTGGCAGCGGCGGAGGCGGTGGCAGCTGCGGATGGCAGCCGGGGATCGGGGGCATGCATGTATGCATTGACCGGGACCGACTAGCGAGGCGAGACGAGACGAGACGGGACGAGACGAGAGGCGCATGACGACGAGGACGAGCACGACGACAGCGACGATGGCTGCAACTGCAGCAGCATCAGCAGCAGCAGCGGCGGCGGCCAGAGACGAAACAGCGACGGGTGCCTCGGATTCCTGTCGATCCTTGATGACGGGCCAAGCAAGACGCCATTGCATCACATCGCACATACTACGTCCTTACTCAGAGACAAAAGAGATACACGTACCTGGTATGGTGCGCAGCGGGCGGCCGCGGCGGCGGCTGGACTGACGACGCTTGTGAGCCTAGCCTGGGTGCTGGTGCCGATGGCCGACGGGTCGTGTCGCCACCCCTAGCTGCTGCGAGGGGCAATGTCGGCACGGCGGGGGGGAACGGGGGAACGGGCCACCCGCTTTGTCTTTGGCGCACACTCACGCTCGCTCACGCTCACGCTCACGCTCACGCTCACGCACGGCACGACACGGCACGGCACGCCTGCACGCGGGCAGAGTGACGAGACGGGGCTTGCACCAAAGTGTGAAGCAAGCGTCTGTCAGACTCGAGCGACAACGTCACTTAGGCACGCGCGTTTTGGGTGGGTGCCGAGAGGTGGTGTCGGTGGATCGGTGGTGGTGCATTGGTGGTGTGCATACTGTATGGTGGCGGGCATGGCTGGCTGCGATCTAGCTCGTGTTGTGCTGCATGCATCACCTGCATCATCCTCCCTCCCGCATGCTCGTCGCACGTTCCCGTGCCCGTCGTCAAAACACTTTACTCCGTGACCTTGTTTTTTCTTTGTGTGTTGGCACGCCACTATACCAGCACCGTCAATGGACCCAAAATGGACAATGTCAGTCACCAAGTTGCCGCAATGCCATACTGTAGCAGCATCCAGCGATGATAGGCACGATTGTTTGGGCGATCAAAGTGCAACGAGATGGCTCAGGGAACACGACGAACGGGGGAGTAAAAGGCCAGGGTCGGGGGCGCACGATACGTCAGGGTAACGACCCAAAGGACTAGATTCGCGCGGCCACGGGCGCAGGCAGGCGCAGGCGTCAGCTGGCCCCCAGGGTCCGAGGCACGCAGGGAGGCAAATGGTGGGGACTACCGTGCTCGCCTCCAGCTCGTGTGGACTGCTAAGAAGGCCCTGGCCACCCAGACCCTGACCCTGAGGGAAGACGGCCGTCCTGGCTTGGTGGCCGTCAGCCAAGCCCGGGCGAGCGAGATTCAACGTGTCGTCGTCGTTGTGTCATCCGTGTCACCCGCACTGGTGCAGATGCTGTCTAATGCCACTGGTGGCAGCCGCCTCTACCGCCGCCGCGGCACGCCCATGTACCCATGCCCACACTGCTCACTGCCGCCCCCGCCTGCGCCCGCCGACGCCCCGCGCCACGCCCCCCTCCCCCTTCCCCCTGCTTCCCTCGAACGGAAGCTTGTTTCTTACCCACCTTTTTTTTTTTTACTCACGGCGGTCGGTCCCTCAGACACGTATCGCTTCCCCTGGTCTCGCGCTAGTCCCCTGTAGTAGCAGCAGAAGTAGCAGTAGCACCAGGTCGAATGCCGACCGACCGCGCGCCCGACCGACGCAGGAACGACGCACGACTCCCACCATCATTAGCATCATCATCGCCCCCGGCCCCGCCCTCGCCCCCCGCCGCCGCTAAGCCTCCCACACGCCCCCCTTTCGTAAGGGACAGATTGGGAGGACATCAAAGTGGGCGCACTTGGGGCGGGGCTTAGCGGTTTCTTGTCTTAGGGTAAAGAGGGCAGAGTTTAACGATCCGAAATTGTGGATGCCGAACTCGTCGCTGTCGTCGTAGTCGTCGTAGTCGTCGTCGTCGACGACAGGCATCGGCGCTCGAGACACAAGGAGCAAGGAGTGCATGCAGCAAAGCAACGGATTGCGGCACGGCCCGCGCAGCGTAGCGTAGCGCAGGTAGCATTGCGGCAAGCGGCGGGTGAACGAATCCCGCATTTATCCTGCAACATGTAATCAGTGCTCCGGCTGTGGTGCACGCTGCACCGGCGTGCATTGCCGTTGCTAAGCATGCTGCGCTGCGCCTGTTTGCGCCTGGCCGACGCCACTGACGGCTATCTCGCTCTCCTTGCGACGCCTTCTTGCTTGTGGTCACTGGCCGCACACCTGCACACCTGCGCCCGCAGCAGCAGCAGCATGCAGTGCTGGCACCTACCCGCTCGCCGCTCCCAATCTCTTGAGAATAACACGCATCCATTCCCTTGGATCCAAGCCGGCATCTAACAAAAGTGGGCTTGGGTTTGGGCTTGTGGGCTTGTGGGCTTTTGCGGAGGTCAAGCTTGGGTTAGGTCTATTGCCCTGATCGTAGTGGTCTGGCGAGATGCACACGCCGCCTTTTGACATATTGCCCCGAACAAACGCTATCTCTGTCCGTCGGGATGAGGGCAGGGGCTGCAGGAGGGGCAGGACAACTGTACGACCAACAAAGGTACCGATGCACCCAGTTGCCGTAGAGACAGTTACACACACCCGCCCGCCCGTACCGTACGCCGGCAAGGAGGCGGCTCCTGCTGCGGCGGCCCAGTTGGACCTGGTGGCGGAGCCGTCGAGAGGGCCGAGGGTATACGAGGAGGCGGCAGCCCAAGGCGGCGCGGCCAGGAGCCAGGACCCAAGAACAGGACCATGCAAGCCCTGATGGCGGGGAGCTGGCGCACGACAATCTCACCCCTCTCCATCATTGACACCACCCGATGGATCAGTTGGCTTGCATCCTTGATACAACCCAGGCGGCAGCACCTGCAAGGCGGCTTGATGCTGCTGTGTGAGGATACTCGCAAAGCCAAAGGGCCAAACCTTTCCTGGACAGCAGCACCAGAGCCATCTCATCATCGCTACACTCCTACTGTTGCTGCAAATCTTGTTGTAACAGTCACAAACGTACGCCGCGCCCCCTCCCTCCCCCCCTCGGCTCGTCCCCTTTGAGCCGTTCCGCGCACATTCAATCGTCGGCAGGTCATCTCTCACGTCGTCCGTCCGTCTGGTGCGCAGGCCGCAACCCGCAACCCCCAACACACATCTACCACTCCCTCCTCCACGACACGATAAAGACGACCACGACGGCACGTGTGTCGCTTACCGTCATCTCTCCCTCCCTCCCACTCTCACACCCACAACATCACCGCCTCGCTTGAGCACGAACCCGACGACAACGGCTGCCACCTCCTCACGCTCAGTCCCACACCACGCCGCCGCCCTCCCCCTTGCCTCTTTACTTCTTAATCACCCGGGGACTCGTGCGTATCCGATCTGCAAGCCGAACGAACCCAGCACCGACAAGGCCAATTCTAGTGGCCCGCCCCTCCTTCGCGCCCGCCCGTCCCCTTCTGTCCTTCTTCGACACGGAGACGACGCACGATCCGACCATTGTGTGTTCCCTCCGCGCCTCACTGGGACACGACCAGATCGGCACCAGCGGCCCAGTAGCATCGTCGGCTCCGTGACGCCAAGCGCCCAGCCCCAGCCGGCCCCAGCTCGCCCGGCTCATCTGTCGCGCGCCGCCCACCGAAAGTCTTGTCTCGACGACGCCACCGCCGCCGCTCGAGTGCACTGTTCCTCGTCTGAGACAACAAGTGACGCTGGCTCGCGCCTCCATCATCTGTGGTGATCTGCCTTCCCTGGCGCACGCACGCGCACACGCTCGCTCACAAGCTACGCTCCAACACGCAATAATAGGTCGCACCTAGTTCTGTCACTGCGCCGCACAGTCCTTAGCCCCAAATGTAAGTCCAAACCCCCGGTTTCGTAACTCCACAAGTGCCCCTCTTGTAACTGGTGGTTCCTCGCCACGCGTGTGCGTGCGTGGCGGCGGCGGCTGCGGCACTGCCCTCCTCGCCCTCGCCATGCCCTCCTTCCCCCCTCCCTTTGACGCGCACCCCCAAGGACGCCGAACGGCCGACCTGCCGACGACGCCAGCGCCATCGGCAGCGCCATCGCCGAACCCCCTGCGTACCCCGCGCGCCTGTGTGCTGTGCGTCGTCGAGGCGCCCAAGGTGCAAGGAGAGATTAGCACACAAACGACGCCGCCGCAGGCACGATCAGCCATCATCACCCAGTGCGCGCAGCAACGCCTCGCTCCGTCGGTCGAGCGAGCGAGCAGCATCGTCCACAACGCATAATTTCCCGTCGTCCACGCTCACACCCACAGTCCAGCGCCAGCTCGCGCCACAACACACACACACACACACACACACACCCACACACACACTCGCGCGCGCGCGCGCGCACACACACACGCTGTCGCGTTCTCGTCGCTCGACCTCGTTCCTCATCGCTCAACACACACACGGATCGATCTCAGGTCGCCACTCGCCCCCGTCCAGAAGTCGCAGGTTGAGTCATTGATTCCTCCTCGCGCCCACTCCATCATCATATAAAGCAGCACGGCTCGGTCGCTCAACAGAATCCAGCTTGCCAACATCCTCTTCCCCAAGAGGTAGCTTTGCGTTAGTTCGCCCCACCCATACCTCCACCCCTTGCAGCTTGCCGCCACCACCGCCACCACCTTGTTGTTGTTGTTGTTTTTATTGACACGACCTCAGCTCTCCCCCAGCGCCAACGGTGGCAACAGGTCTGTGGCGGCGGAGCTGGTCCACAGACCGATTCACGCGTCGTCTTGCAGCCACTACAGCAGCTGCCCCACTGGGGCCGAGTCGAGGGCCAGGTGGCCTTCAACCAACCGGTTCAGTCTGGCCACCACGCCCGCGGCCCGTACCGCGCCTCGTTATCGCTTTCCCCACCAACATCATCCTCACCATCTTCCATTTACCGTACGTCTCCCATGACCTGGGCGTCGTATCAAGCGGCAGCGGGCTCCACGTCTTCGTTTGAGCCGCAGACGCCACCACTTTCCGGCTGCACAACAGGACCCATCATGGACGGCTACGCAAACGCGTGGGACGTGAACGGCAGCGCCGACTACGATTCCTATGACATGCCGCCGATGGTCGAAGATCCCCTGCTGGTCAAGGGTGCGGCAAGCGAAGCTGCCCCACTCCACACCTACATGGCACCTCTGTCCCTCAACGCGGCACCAAGCCTGCCTTCTCCACCACCATCCAAGCGGATCGACATGCGACTCGCGCAGCCAGGGTCAGAAGAGTCGAAACCCGGCTACCTCACCCCCCTCGCCTCGTACACTGGTATGTTTACGCCCGTTTGGGGGTGTGTGTGTGCCTCGCAACTAACATGCTCCCTATAGCCGAGACTTTCTGGTACTTTTGGTACGCGGTCATCTCCCCCATCGACACTGCTGGCCGCCGCGTGAGCAACTTCCACTCGACGACGACAGCAGAACCCTTTGACAGCGAAGGACGACCACGGCACGCGATCAACGCCGGCCTTCTGCCACACCAGCTCCAGCCGAATCTCGCATTCCGCCAGTTTGTGTATTCGGTCTTACACAGCACACAGGTGTCATTCAGCGTGACAATCCTCGCCCTCATGTACACGTACAAGTACAAGAAGATCATGGCGCTCGGCCAACGTCTTCCCTACAAGCACGAAGTCAGCGAGGCTCAGGGCTTTGTGACCGGTTTGATGCTTGCCAACAAGTACCTTGACGACAACACGTACACCAACACGACGTGGGCTCAGTTCCTCGGCATCCCAGTCAAGGACGTCAACGAGTACGAGCTCGACTGGTTGGACGCGCTCCAGTTCAACCTCTACGTCAAGCCAGACGACTTTGAGAACTGGCGGTCAATGCTCGATGCCCACGTTCGCTCGAGGGAGCGCGACGACGCTCTTGCCGCCATGGCGGTCGCGGATCCCTTCTCGCCCGGAGTGCGCGCCCGATCGGCCTCACCGCCCCTGGCCTACTTTGATGTCGCCGCTCAGGATGCTTCGATGCGCAAGCGCAGCGCCAAGGATGCGTTCGCGGCCGACGTTCTTCACCACGCGGGAATGTACGAGGCTGCGCGCCTCGGCGCTCGCAAGGCGTCGTTTGCTCCGCCACCAGGATACCCGGCCAGCACTGCTCTTCCCACCCCAGCGCCCTCTGTCTTGTCGCCTAACAACGGCGGTGGCCCCTCCACCGGCAGCGGCCTTGGACGTTCCAATTCACTTAATCGTCAGATTGCCCGCCTGCCCAACGGTCGTCGGGATTCATCAGGGCAAGATCAGATTGCCACCGCGACCATGGACCTCCGCCACGCAGCGGTGGCGAATTCGCTCAACAACTGGGTCTTCCCTACTCCAGCTGCGACCGAGGCTATCCAGTTTGACAAGGACGAGCGCTGGCGCCAGGCCGCGGCCCGCCAGCACCGCCTCTACTTCCTGCAGGCTGCCGCCACGCCCCAGTTTGGCCCCGACCCGCGCTACCACAAGGCAATCCCTCACTACGTAGACCCTTCGACCGGCTACGGGTACACCGCCGCTCCCGTTGCTGCCGCGCAGTACGGGACTCAGGAGATTATGGATGTCGACCACCTCGCCAACGAGATCAACCTTGCCTCGCCAACGGATGTGACAACAATGGCACAGCAACAGCAGCAGCAACAGATGCTCATGGCGATGCAGCAGCAGCCCCAGCCCGCAGTCGCATCGGCATACATCCCTGTCGCGGCGCCCGTGCTCCACCCACACTTCCACAACCCTCAGCCAGCTCAGTTTGCCAACGCTGGACCTCCCGGCTACGCCTACGGGGCACCGGCCTGGTTCCAGCCTCAGCTGCAGCAACACCAGCAACTGCAGCAGCTGCAGCAGCAGCAGGCTCCCCAGCTTCAGCAGCCCCAGCCATGGGTAGCTACACGCCACTGGCGAGCTGGCCATGCCTCTCGCTGGAGCACGAGCTCTGACGAGGGCTACATGAACCTCCGCCCTCCACCCGTCTGCAACTCTGTCAGCGAGTGGTCTACCCCTCTCCATGTTGGCTACTAGAGTAGCGAGTGACACCACTCGCCTAATACGAACGACACTGTCGTCGACCACGCCATGTCGGCCACGCCACACGCCATACTACTCGCAATGTTCACGAGACGCAGCAGGACTTCGGACTCGCAACTTGAAACTACAGAAGCATCATCCATCCGCCAGCAATTCAACGTCTTAATCCCATCCATGTCATGTCTGCATCGAGCCGTCACTAGGTTTTCCAAGAGGTATTTTCACTGTATCTATAGAGTGGTACACTGAGGTAGTTTGATGTACATTTTGTCAACTGTGGGGTTTGTGGGGGTGGGTGTCGTGGGCTATGACACGGACGCTTGCGTGGGTGCATCGGTGGTGCATCGCCTCGAGGTGGCTCGGCCAAAGGGTGGCAAGGTCTCGATTAACGCGTGGGATGGGAGAGGGAGCACGACGAGTGTGCGGGCAGCGGGCAGCGCGCAGTGCGCAGCATGCAGTGCGCTGTCGTGGAGTCGTGGCGCCGTGGCGTCGTGGCAGTCGACGTTCAAGCGTGGACACACTGGCGAGCAGCGAACAAGCGACCCCTTGTGCGTGAGACTGCTCGACGACGTCGCGCAAGGGTAGGGTTGTGCGGCCCCTTGTTCTCGTCATGTGTGCATCTATCGCAGCCGCCACCGCTCGCTCGCTGTGAATCACGCGTCGTCGTCGTCGTCGTCGGGCGTGGGTAGGACTTGGCTTGCTTCGAAACATGCACCGCCTACCGCACAGTGCCTCAAGGGGTTGCCGCCGAGCAGCGCACCGAGCAGGGGGCGCGCCTCCGACCAGCCCGGCCGGCGAGGCGACATGCAGCAGCTTGCAACTCACCCGGAACCCAAATGCCCAGCGCGTGCCGTAAGCGCTGCGGGTGCGCAACTGGCGCATCATATTCGCCGGTGCCATCGTCGTTCATACGGTAGCAGGCACGGCTGGGCAGCACGCACTAGGTAGCGGGCGTGAACGCACGCACCCACCGTAACGCCGCGGTCAGCCAGCCAGGCCCAGTATCCGCCGAGGGCATGCCCTGTTCCAGCGACGTTTCGGGGCCGCCGGTACCTTGGCGGAGGCACTGATCATTGAGCTGAGCTCGGCGCAAGCAGTTCTCAAAGGTGGCGCTGCGCGCTGCGGCATGTCTCACCGTCCCGCCTAATATCTGCCGGCAGCTGCGAGGCGAGGTGACAGCGCGATGTGGATCGGTGGGACGGTAGATCAGACCGCCAGCCCGGCCTGGTCGTCTGTTGCGACCGTGCTGTAAAGCGGGAACGCAGTCCACCAGCCCACGCCACTGTCGATTCGTGGCATCGGCGAGCTAATCCGTCCCGCCCGGTTACCTCACACGGCGCCCCGCTCGACGACCGGAGGCTGGCTGGCAGCGTGCGACGTAGTGCTACGCCGATTCCAGCAACGCGACCACGATCCCATGATCGATCGTGACGAGCGCCGGTATCTTTCTCAGACGAGCGCTGGTCGCATGCTGCGCACGAGGAAATTAACTGTCTGTCGTGAGGTGGCGGTCGGTCCGACTTCCCATGTCTCCCCACTGTTTACACCTGCTCTTGCCCGTCTTGCGTGGTCGTCGTATCGTCGGGCACAGTGTCATTGCGGCGACCAGCGTCCCGTGTCGTGCGAGGCCGTGCTAGCGGCCAGAACGGGAGCTGTGGCCAGCGTCCAACGCGCAATGGCGGGGCATGCTGCCGGCACATAGCGGGCAGCATGTCTAGCTGGCCATGGCGTCCGCCGACGGCGAGCGCGTCGAGCCTGTCGAGACTCACCGAGGCGGTTGATGCTGTCGCCGCACACCCAGGCTGCTGATGCACACCGGAGCTGCTGATACACAACGAGGCTGTCGCTAAACGCCGAACTGTAGCTACATACGGAGACTGCTGATCTGCCCGGCGAGAAGAGGGCCGGGGGTGCTAGTGGCGAAGCCAGCAGCTGTACACACTTGTTGCCGCCCGAAGACAGCCTGCCCCGCACGGGGTTGACAGGTGGCGGTTGCGAGGGGCATGGCAGGTCCGCCGCGCGCGGTGGACAGGAGCAACCACCGTCCCAAGCGGTATGCCCGTCGACGCTCCCATTGCAAAGAGACAACTCTCGACCAGCTTAAACAGAGAGCAGCTGCCCGACAGCGGCGGGGAGGATGCCACACACATCCTCACGAGGCTACTCCGAGTAGAGGAAGGGGAAGTGCGGCAAGTGGCGGTTGCCGCCGCTGTCCACATCTTGTCCTCCAGGCTGCGACGTGTGTCTGCCCGCCTCCACAAACTACACTTGCTCAGTGTTCCGGGATGACGTCCTGCTAAGCGGCGAGGGAACATGCAGTTCGCACGAGCCTGCCCAGCTCGGAGGGGACAGGGTGTCGCGGCACGCACTTGTGCCAGATCACCGCCACCCAGTCGAGCAGGAGACTCTCCGCGCCACGAGGTAATTGGCCACGTTACGCGTTCTGGGTAGCCTGCCGCAGAAGCAGAAGGTGCAATAGAACAGAGCCATTACAGCGCCGGCGCGTGCAGGCAAGACGACACGGTGAACAGCCCACAAACAAGGAAAGTATAAATACAACTGAATATCCGAATTTTCCGTGATCATCTGATCTGGGGCGTGTAGCTCAGTTGGTAGAGCGTTTCATTCGCATGTTCTGCGAGACTTGAAAAGGTCTTTGGTTCGATTCCTAACTCGTCCAGTTCGAATCTTTTTGGGTTGATCGGGAGTTGGGTGTTTGCTTCCGTTAACTGCTACTCATTGAACAATGAGACAGTAGTGGAGGTGCAACTGGCAGTGGCAACAATGAACAGTCCAGTCACGTGACCACAAGGGCCCCCTTTTGTCCACAGCGACGGCGCCTGCCGACTGCCGCAACGACCCACCCACCCACTACCCACCACCCGGCCACCGCAAGCATCACTCGTAGCACATTGCTGACTGGCAACCATCCTCCATCCAACCGCAACTGCGCAAGGCGATTCTTGATCCACACCGCGACTACACCCCCCGTCACAGCTACCACACCCAGCGCAAGAGCCACCACGATGCCACCCAAGGCTGCCGTCGCGCGGCCGCTGTCGCCGACCCCGCCGCCGCCGCAGCCCCTCGTGTCGGCCGCGGTGTCAGCACATACCGAGCAAAACGACATCCTCATCATTCAGGACGTTATGGACACGATCGACCAGATCCCGACCGAGTTGACGCGCGTGCACAGCGACCTCAACGAGCTCGGCGCCGTGCTGTACTGTGAGTCGTCTGCGGTGGAGGAAGGAGGAGTTGGCCGGGCTGGGCGGCGAGCGCACCGGCAACGGCCGCGGCGCCGGCCAACACCTTGGCCCATCACTCTGCGGCATCCACAGCGAACACTAACACCCCAGCTACGCTGTGCAACCTCGAGCGCAAGCTGCACCAGCTCATCGACTGGGTGCAGAGCCCCAGAGTCGGCCCGGAGCAGCGCTTCCAGCTCCTGCAGGAGATTGCCGAGGAGGCCGCGAGATACAAGCTCGGCGGCGACGACAAGATCCGCGTCGCCGGCGGCGCGTGTGATGGTGTACGTCGAGCGTCCGGGGTGGATGCGCCGCTGACACACCCAGATCATGGCCCACCAGCGTCACATCTCCAACCTGCTCAAGCAGTCGACGCTACTGGAAAAGGACCCGCCCTCGCCGTACACGGCGGCACTCACGCTCCCCCAGCAGCCTGTTGTGACAACTACAAGACGCGGCCAGACAAGAGCGACGGGCTCGCCGTTCCCCGGACGGCATGATGACCGCGCGACACCGACCAAGAAGCGCAAGAACCGCAAGGAGGTGGGACGTGTCGACGACGACGACGCGTCGAGCGTCAACGGGCGCGACGAGAAGAAGAAGGCGCCAGCGAGAAAAAAGAAGTGGGTCGGGTGTTGTGCGCGTGTGGCCGGTGCTGATGACGCAGGACGAACCGCGCAGTGTCGCCATCAGAGTCGGTCGCGTCCACGGCAGTGTACGGCAAGCCGAGCGAGCCCGTTGCTCGTACGGCGCGGCAGATCGCCGCGGCAGCGGCCAAGGCGCGCGCGGCGCAGAAGAAGGACGAGGACTCGGACGAGTCGGGCGACGACGAGCCCCGGCGGGGCGGCAAAGCGATGCAGGTGTCGGCTTCCAACGACTCGACCGCAGCCGGTGGCGCGCTGGGCATCGACCTGGGCTCGCGCGAGGGCTCAGCCGGGAAGAGCGGCGGCACGACACCGGCCCAGCAGTCTGGCGGAGAAAAGCGCGCGCGTGCTGGCGGGCGCGGCACGAAGCGTGTGCGCGGAGACGACGAGGACGAGGACGACGAGGAGGAGCAGGACGACGAGCCGGCGGCCAAGCGCCCCAGTGCGGCCGCGGCGTCGGCCAAGAAGAGCGCAGCGACGTACGCCGAGTCGGTGGTGGCCGACACGGACAACGGCGCGGGCGACGCCGAGGTGGACTCCAAGGTGTACTGCACGTGCAGGCAGTTCAGCTACGGCGAGATGATTGGGTGTGATGACGACGAGTGCGAGATTGAATGGGTGGGTGGAGGTACACGAGGCGCTTGAACGCAGCCGCTGACAACACAGTACCACGTCGCATGTCTCAACCTCGACAAGGCGCCCGAGGGCAACTGGATCTGCCCGCAGTGTCTCGAGCGGCGCAAGCGCAACCCCAAGGCGAAGAAGCCTGCCAAGCCGAAGCGCAAGTAGGTGGCCACGGCGGTGTGTTGTTCCGCGCCCGCTGGGCGAGGTTGTTCCTGCCCGCTGGGCGAGACTGTTCGATTAAGTACTGTTCGATTACACTGTATGCATCACTAGAGAGACTGGCCGCCGCCGCCGGGGGTCTTGCTGGCAAGCGCCTTGCGGATGAAGGGCTCGACGCGGTTCTTCCTGCGTGTCAGCGGGCTCGGCGGGGACGCAGACGCACCAGGCCTTGCGCGACACGGCCGCGGTTCGGCCGGGCACCGCCTTCTCCCACTGGCACTCGCCGACCGTCTTGACGTGGTCGAAGAGCACGAGGCATTCAGCGGCAGTCCACGGGGCGGGTGCGGCGGGTGCGGCGGGTGCGGCGGTCTTGGGGGCGACTTCTGCGTCGGACTCGCGCTCGGCCTTGACCTCACGCTCGACCTTCACTTTGGGCTCGGCCTTAACCTTGCGCTCAACCTTGACTTTGGCCTCGCGCTTGGCGTACGGCTTGCTGTCGCTGTCTGGCGAAGAGGTGCGGGTGGGCGGCATGGTAGGTGAGTGGTTGAGAGAGAGAGAGCGGGCGATGAGGTGAGAAGGTATGGGGCATCCGTGGCGCGTGTGTGTGGGCGCTGGCCTCATGCGCCCTGGACGGCGCAGCGTCTTTGCCATTCTGCACGCTGAAATCCCGCTGTCAGCGGGAGGGACAGCAGGTCTGCCCCCACGCTCGGCAGTGCTACCCGCCCCCGGCGACCCATTACATCCAGCTACTGTATCCAGCTACACCTACGCCGCCTTGCCCCCGAGGCCAGCGATAGCCTTGACCAGAATCCCGTCCAGGCGCCGTCCCCTACGCTCGTCAGCTCCTCCAACCCAGCCCGACACACCCACCACGTCTCGCGGCTCTGCTGCGCGCTGCGGCCCGGCACGGCGCCCTCCCACCCCGTCTTGCCGTGCGTCGTGACGTGCCGGTACAGCGTGAGCAGCTCGGCCGGCGTCCACGGCCCCTTCTGGTCCCCGCCGTAGGTGCTGCCCTTTGCGCGCTTCGGCGGCGGGGTGCCGTCGGCGAGTTCGTCGTCGTCGGCTGGCTTGAGATTGGGGGTGTGTGAGGTGCGCTTGGGGGGCATGGTGGTGGTGTGGGTGGTGAGAAGAGTGAGTTGGGCCGCGAGAATGGCGGGCGTTGGGGTGGATGGCGCCGTTGGGGGCCGCCGGTGTGTCGACACACTGGGCGTAGATTCTGGCAATGTGGCTGGCCGTCGACGCCATGTTTTCAGTCCATTCTATCGCGATCTACCGCATTAGGGTGCTCCGAACACCCACGCATCTGATGGCGACACATAGCACCCAGCACGGCAGCGCGTCAGGCCGTGTGGCAGTGTGGCGGAACTCACACCCCGGTGCCACTTCTCCGACTCGGTGTCCTCACCACCACCGCGCGACCAACGCCCCCTGACTGGCGGATGCAACGACCTTGCGTATCATCAGCCCGCCCACCGCTCAGAAGGACGAGACGGGGTGCACAGCCCCCACATTCACTGGACAATGTGCATCGGCATCGGTGTATTGCCTCATCCCCACCCTGACTATCGGCGGACCACCTGCCCGATCGTAGAACTCGGCCTATGCTTCACTTCGCACCCTTGGCGGCATAGAGCGCCGAGCGGCAGAGTGGCCCGACAGTGTGCCTATGCGTCAGCACTCTCACTCCCGCAAGCACGCACATGAACGTCTGGTAGCATTGGTTCTTGGTGCGGCCCGGGACGGCACTTTCGAAGCGTGTCGGGCCGTGCTTGGCGACATGGTCAAAGAGCGCGACGTACTCGTCTGCCGTCCACGCACGGCCGCGGGTGGTCGCCTCGTTGGCGGGCTGTGGGGCAGGCGTACTCGTCACCGAGTAGGGCTTGCGCTCGACCTTGACCTCGAGCGACGGGGAGCGGAGGGGGCGGATCGGAGGCATTGTGACGATGTGGCGGTGGTGCAGTGTGCTGTTGTGACCTCCGGGTCCGGTAGCAGTGACTTATCCGGTGGTGTGGTGGGCGGTGGTGTGGTGGGTGATGATAGGAGTGAGTGAGGTCGTGCAAGTGGCAGGACGTCAGAGTGGATGGCGCCGTCGCGTGTGTTGCACACTGAGTGTGGATTCTGCCAATGTGGCTGGCCGTCAGCGCCATGTGTGTAGGGGCATCTCAGCGCCTCGGCGCATCGAGTGTTCTCCGGGCACTGGTGCATCGTATAGCAATACATGCACATGATACCGGACACGGCCGGGCGGCAGAACGAGGGGCAGTGTGGCAGCAATCACACCCCGGTGCCACTTCCCCGACTCAGTGCCCTCACCACAACCGCCTAACAAGCGCACCCTGACTCGCGGATGCAGCGACATCGGTTATCGTCAGCCCGCCCGCAGCCCCGACGAATGAGAGGGGCACGCAGCTCCTACTGGGCAAGGTGCATCGGCATCGGTGTATGACCTCATCCCATCACCGGCTTTCAGCGCCCACAGAGATGACATCAAGCAGCTAGCCACATTGTAGAATCCAGCCTCTGCCCTCACTTCGCACCCTTGGCAGCGGCGAGCGCTGAACGGCAGATGGGCCCAATCGTCTGCCTGTGGTCAGCACGCTCACTTCGAGATCACTCACGTGAACGCCTTGTAGCACTGGTACCTCGTGCGGCCCGGCACAGCGGTCTCGAGGCCGGTCATGCCGTGCTTGGTAGTGTGGTCGAAGAGCATGATGTACTCGGCTGCAGTTCACGGGCGGCGGACGATGGGCTCGGCGGCCGGCGGCGTCTGCGACACAGAGCAGGGCTTGGTCTCGGTCTTGACCTCGAGCGACGGGGAGCGGAGGTGGCGAGTCGGCGGCATTGTGACGGCGGAGTGGGCTGTTGTGACGTCGAGTCTTGGAGCAGCAACTTGACATGGTGCAGGATGTGTGCTCGCGTTAGATGGCCTTGGCGGGGCGTAGGTGTGACTGCGAGTACCGGAGAGTGCTCATGGGCGATAGCACGAAGAGGGCGTACGGTCTGATGACACATGGGGCGCCAGGCCTGCCACATCCTGACGCAGCAGAACTGTGAGTGCGTGCTGAGAGGGCACAGCGTGCAGTCAAAATGAGATGAACGGGCGTAAGGGCCTCAGGACGGTGACGGCAGCAGACAGTTCGACTGGTGGCAAGAGAAGCGAGGTGCGGGGGATTCTCCCAAGAGTAGGACGCTGGTCTTTGTGCTCTTGCCAGCCCAGGCGCAGGCTGACGACACCGGGGTCGTCGTGGGGCCACATCTATGTAGCGGGGAATGAGGGAGAGGGAGAGGATCGCGTGCTCCCCGCCTGCGAGGAGGGGAAGCGTAGGAGGGCGCCAAGGACGCAAGATCAGGCCCGGAACGCGAGCTCGTGCTGCATTTACAGACGACGGTCACGACCGGGGCCAATCGGCAGGCCGGGACAGTTGTTGCACCGGGACGTTGTCCGAGTGACCCGGGGCTGTTGCCTGCGTCTTACGACTGCCGACGCCAGGCTCTACGCTTGTCCTTCTCGCTGCCCCGGACTGGCGCCGCGTGTTCCAGCCCCCCCCCCCCCCCTCGTCACCCCTACTAAGGCCTAGCAGGGATGCAACAGCACGTTTGGCCTCCATCTACTCCCTTGCTATGCCGGACTAAAGACCAGACAGCATTGTTGCACGGCATGCCTGTACCAGCTGCGCCGGAGTCTCGCCGCCCCAACGAGACGGCGACAAAGAGCGACGTACCGCACACTTGCCCGAGGTGCTTGCCCCTAGAGAGGTCGGCCGTCGCCGAGCGGAGAGGCGGGGGGGTCCGCCCGCCTCCGGGACCGCACTCACCGTTCACTACCTGGAGACTGCTGGCACGCGGGTGCACGGGCTAGGTCGGTAGCCTGGCAGGGCGGACAGTGGCGTCAGCTGTCACTGGCAGGCCTCCGCCAGCAGGTCGAGCTGCGCCGTTGCGACCGCGAGGAAGCGGGCGTTGGCCGACAGACGCTTGTAGACGATGGCTTGAACGGCATGTACCAGTCCCGGCCTAGAGCCCATCTGGCAGCTGCAGTACTGGCCGGTTCGGAGAGGCTGTGGACGAGACAAGAGCGCAGGTCGGCGACTTGCCAGCGGCTAGACAGCACGCCGTCGTCTCGGGTACGCTCGGGCGGTCAGCACCGACGCAGGCAACCCAAGAGGCACTGCAGTGAAGTGCACTCGATGCACGACTGGACGAAGCAGCCGGACGCTGTCCGCCTCGGAGTAACCTACAGGACCATTGCCGGAGACCACATCTCGTTGGAACAGATCTCCGCCACACTGGTTCCCTGCGTCGCCACTTTTGTCAAGTGGCACGCCCTCATGCATGTGCACAAATGCGCCACTGACTACTGGCCTGTTCCCGAACAGGCTTGTATGCATGGTGCCAGCCAGTGGTGCTAACGTATCTCGGCGGCGGTCACACCACAGGGCCGTTGTGCGTAACGACGGTCACTTTGCCGATCAGGTGCGACAGAAAACAGCAATGAAAATCAGCCACGATCCCACCTGTCGCTCACTCTGGCTAGCGTCACGCCTACTCGCCCGCCAAAGTAAGCATGCAATATCCCCGGCCGCTCGCGCATTCCAGTGTCCTAGCGAATGGCGCGTAGGGGCTTGCTGACTGATCGGACCCAAGCGAATGGGGGTCGCCCAACCACCTCAGGGGTGCCAGCAACACCCTACAGTACGGCGGCGGCCGCAGGCCGTTCCCATGTTTCTCGCCATGTCGCTGCGGAGGCGTTGTCCGACGACCGCTTTCGGTGAATGGCCCTCGGCTCTCAACGGCGAATACATGTGGGCGCAGTGCTGAATGTGCGCGGGGGCAGACTAGTCAGTACTTACCAGCTGCACGCCATGATTCAGTTGATGAATGCCGTCCAATGCCGCGGGTGCACACCTGCCTCGGCTTGGAGAGCCACATCCGAGCGGCTGCGAGTGCGTCCGGCGGCAGGTGGCCGTACTGCTGCACGTCGCCACAAACTGTACTGGAGGCAGAGTCCCTCAAGCCTTGCTCGCCCCAGTACTCCTCGATATCCTCGATACCTACAGGTCAGGCTGAGTCCTTGACTGTTCTGCGGCTATCGGCTGTCGCGGTGCGGTCCATCGCCTTCTAGCGAAGACACCGGCGGTGCCGATGCAGTGCAAGGCGTACGCCTTGGCCGCGCCTGATAACTTGGTGTTCTTGGCCCCCCTACGTCGCCGCGTCGTCTTTGTTCTTGTTGGCAGCCACGTGCAGCGACGTAGAGAGAGGCAGGAGTGACAACATCGCTCGCCGCTCAGTCAGGGCGAGCGGCGCCTTGGCGTGGTTCCAGGGGCGGTGGTGACCGGAGCCACCTTCGATCCTGTTCTTCGACGGGGCAAGGCTGCCGTGGCTGCGGTGACGTCGAATCCCGGAGGTGGACGCGTCGCGTTGTTGTGTTGCGTCCGGTGGTGGCAAGCCCTGGCTCGGGGTCCTAAAGTTTCGAGGTTCGTCAGGTAGAGATTTGGTGACTTGACGGCACCGCGATCCGCCGGCAACCAATGTGGAACACATGCCAATGATGCACATGGACACTGCCAACGGAGAGCTTAGCGCGGAGAGCAGGCAGGCGCACCGACGACCCCGCACAGAATGTGGCATAGAAACTGCGGCACCGCCGACTCCGACGCCGCGAGGCGGGAGACGATGCACGCGACAAGTGCTCGCCTCCAGCATCCTGCTCGCACCGCTCGGTCGGTGGCTGACAAAACTCGCTCCAGCGCATGTTGACGCCACACTAACCACCGCCCAGTCCCCATGTTGGGCCACGCCAATGTCACACAACAATGGGGAGAGCACAACACTCGGAGGGTGGCGCACATCGCGCATCCAGCCCACCGTGCCTCGTCGCTGGAATTTGGCTCTGTGATCACGGGGCGCCTGGTGTTTGAACACCGCGCGGTACTGCGGCGCGCTCCACCTCGCCTACTTGCGCACCCCGGCGTCTCCCCGGTCCCCCGGGCAGCGGGCCGCAACTTGGGAACAGAGTCATTTAGGGCCAAGCCATAGAATTGTGGAGATGAAAGGGTCGCAAACACGATTCTGTTTGAGTTTTGGTTCAACAAGCGTTATTTGTTCCGCCGTGCACTAGGGGGCCGGGCGAGAGAGTGCGTGCGTGTGCATCAGCGGCGGTGTCCGTAGGGGGGCCTCACACAGCAAACACTGCGCTCGGAACGGTATGCAGGCCGCCGAACAGGCTGCTGTGGACTACTCGTCGTCGTCGTCATGGAAGTCTCGACGTGTCCATCTCGCTACCGGAGAACTTGTTCCCATAGACTCAGTTACATTGCGTAAAAGGGGACGAGCAAGGCCGTCGTGTACGGCAGGCATTGCAACCTACATTGCATGAACAGAATGGATGTGACAGTGTGAGCTAGTCAGCTAGGAAACGCGTTTCCGGGTGAGGAGAGCGCCGTGAGGCAGGTTTGCTGGAGCGAGCAAGACCGCCGTCCTATGATTTTTCCCAAATACGCATATAGAAAGCATTCGCGGTCGACACTTCGCGGTCCCTGATACGCGCAAGGGGCCGTGGGCACGGCAGGTCCCAAGGGTAGCATGGGCGGGCTGGCAGGCTTCCTGTGGAGAGAGCGCTGAGGGCCTGGAGCCACTCGCGGTGCAGACCCTTGCCGGGGATAGACTTTGCTCGGGTGGGATGCCTTGAGATCAGGAGAAGTCCTGTGGTGGCGCGTCGTCGTTTTGCCCTGGCTCGATGCCGTTAGGTTTTGGTCTTGCCTCGAATTGTCCCGGCATGCACGCTGCCACTTCCCTGGAGCGTCTCCAAACAAAAGCTGGCGTCGTTTCCCCCCACCAATCAGCCGACCAGACAGGCGCGCCTGACTTTGGGTGTAGCGCCAGGGGCCGTGAGGTCGCGTCGTCCGTGTGTTGGGTTGCTCGTGTCAGGGCAGTAGGTCGTTGGCAACAACCTTGAGGGGAGGGGGAGCAGCAGCAGAGGGCAGCCGGGCAGCAGTGACACAGCGGCCAGCCCACCACTTTGCTTCCAGTGGTGGTGTCTCCTGGTTGCAGGCGGCTGGGATGCGGCGGCAGGCAGGCCGGGATGCTGCAGGCTGGCAGGCTCTGGCTATGGATGCAGCAGACGACGACCAGACTCGCGGCGGCCAAACCCAACCAACCACTTGTGAACCCAGCCCCTCGTCGTCGCCTTACTCCTTTCCTACTTCGTCCTATCCCATCCTTCCTCAACAACCAGTGCGAGCGTCAGAACCTGCAGTGCGAGTCGAGCGTACAACTGCTTGCTTGCCTGCTCAATTTGCACACACTCGTCGCTTGTAGCCGACCAGCCGCACACACGGACAACAGCACGCACTACGACTACCAAGCTGCTCTGCTCCGCCGGACATTGCTAGGCTCGTTAGCTCCATCTCTCCCTCCAACACACCAAACAACCAGACCGTCTCCTGTCACAGTGGCCTGTCTCCATCCCAGCGTCTGTCCGAGGGCTTCGACACGTTGCCCAACGACATCCTACATCCCTTCACTTCACCACATCGAGTTTGACGCGCGTCAACTCGGCCATCCCTCGCGTCTCGCGCCCTCGACCTAACACGCCGACACCATGGCCGCTGTCCACAGACAACCGTCTACATCAAGACGGCATGACGCTGGCCCAAGTAGCAATCACGGCGACCGGAGCCGCAACAGGATGTCGGCCACGTCGGGTTCAAGTAGCTCACGAGCCGACCCAGACGCGACGAGCATCGGCCAATGGAACATCGGACGCACGATTGGCAAGGGATCATCAGGTGGGTAGTTGGGTGCACGGCCACCATGGCGCGCATCATCCTCTCCATCACTCCCATTTCTGCAAGTGATGACAACTGACGCTCGTCCCTCCTCCTCCATCACACACAGGTCGCGTAAAGATTGCGAAGCACAAAGTCACCGGGCAGTTTGCCGCCGTCAAGATTGTGCCCAAGGGTCTCATCATGTCATCACGAATGTCGATCAACGAGGCCGGTGCACGCGCCGACAAGCTGCTGCTGGGCATTGAGCGCGAGATTGTCATCATGAAGCTCATCGACCACCCCAACGTTCTCTCGCTGTACGACGTGTGGGAGACCAACACCGACCTGTACGTCGCGGGCCTGAACCCTGAAGCTCGTCACGAGGCATAAAACTGACAGCGCCACCAGCTACCTGATCATGGAGTATGTCCCCGGAGGCGAGCTGTTCGACTATCTCGTTAGGAGAGGACGGCTACCCCCGTCCGAGGCCCTCCACTACTTCCAGCAGATCATCATGGCCGTGGACTACTGCCACCGCTTCAACATCTGCCATCGCGACTTGAAGCCTGAGAACCTGCTTCTCGACAAGGACAAGAACATCAAGGTCGCAGACTTTGGCATGGCCGCATGGCAGGGTGACGAGCGCATGCTCGAGACGTCGTGCGGAAGCCCTCACTACGCGTCTCCAGAGATTGTCGCCGGCAAGCCGTACAATGGTGCCGCAAGTGACATCTGGTCGTGTGGCATCATCCTCTTTGCTCTTATCACCGGCCGTCTGCCGTTTGATGACGACAACATCCGCCTGCTTCTCCAGAAGGTAAAGGTCGGCCACTTTGACATGCCCGACGAGATTGTTGGTCCCGCGCGCGACCTCCTCTTCCGCATGCTGGAGAAGGACCCAGAGCAGCGTATCTCCATGGCCGAGGTCGTCTCGCACCCCTTCTTCCTCTCGCGTTCGCCCCGTTTGAGTGGCGGTCGTGAGCTCCCAGCACCTCCTTCATTGAGCGACATGGCGCGTCCAGTGGCTGCCCATCACATCGATCCCGACATTCTGTCCAACCTCAAGACGTTGTGGCACGGCGCCACCGACGGCGAGATTTACGCTGCTCTTATGAGCAAGGACAAGACGTGGGAGAAGGCAATCTACCACCTCCTGGTCAAGTACCGCAACCGTCATCTCGAAAACTATAACATGGATGACGACGTGTACAGTGATTATGACATGTCTGACACGGAGACGGAGAACCGCCCCCGCCCTCACGATCGTCCGTCGAGCCGCAACCAGCAGTACCACACCGCCCAGGTCTCGCCCAGGAAAGCTGCCCGGATCACACCGTCGCCCCAGCCCCAGCAGCAGATCCGTCGCAAGCCGGCCCCACTCGCCGAGAACTACTCGTATGGTAACGCCACCCCTCCACCACGCCCGCAGGCACCAACGCCCAAGAAGGCTGCGGGCGATGTTGTTGCCACTGTCACTCGCCGTCCCTCCCAGCTCACGGCCCCTGCTCGGACCGCGGCGCAGCATCCCGCAGGCCCTCGTTCTCCTGTTGGCCGCTCATCAGCAGCACCAGCCATCACGTTACAGGAGGCTACACCTGTCAAGGACGGCGCCTCGGCCCCCGTTGCGCAGGTCACGTCCAGCCGCCCGCTTTCTCCTATTAACGCAGGGCCACCGCTCTCACCGCCTCAGGTCGACAATGCCGAGCTGCAGAACTGGCTCAACCAGATCTCCAACCAGCTCAACGAGATCAACATCCGTTCATCGACGGCGTCGAGCAACTCGGCAAACTCGGCACTCCAGAACCCAGAGTTCCAGCAGTACATGGCCTACATGTCTGCGCAGTCGCCAGTTGCCTCCCCCATTGCCGAGAAGGCTGCGCTCGCACCTAGCGATAACGACCAGTTTGCGGACGCCGACGATGACGAGACAGAGGCGACATCACTGTGCTCCGTCTCTGTGGACCCTCACGCCACTGCTCGTATCTACGCGCCATCGCCTGTCCCCCAGTCCCCTGTTCCGGGTCTGGGTCTCGGAGCCCCCCCACGTGCACCTTCTCGCAGCAGCGCTCTCCCCCCAGTCTCCGGCCGATGGAGCCAGCAGTCCGCATCGGGCGGTTACCGCCCACCTTCCCGCGGCTCTACTCACGCGTCCGAGTCGTCTGCGTTCTTCACGCCCAGCCCTGGATTCAACGGAACGTTCGATATCCCCGCCCACTCCGCTCGCTCACCGGCTGGTCCTGCAGCTGGCCCGTCCACTGCTGTTGCCCTGCCAGCGGTGCCTCCCCAGGTTCTCAAGGCCGCGCGTTCGGCTCCTCGCCCACCGCCCAAGAACGCGTCGCGTTCTGCTCCTCCCCCGCCAACCGCTTCGGTTCGTCAGCACGAGAAGGTCGAGTCTATGCTCGCTCGCGACGCATCGTACGTCTTGGTCGGCTCGGCCGACCAACTCCCCGAGGACAGTATGGCAAGCTGGGGAAGCAAGAGGGGCTCGGCCTTCAGCGCGCAGATGGGTGCCGACAGCTTTGGCAACATGCTCAAGAAGCGCAAAACAACGCACGCTGACGAGGTCTCTTCGTCGTCTGGTTCGATCAACGGCCCCAAGATTGGCTGGTTCACCAACATGTTTTCTTTCAAGCCTGCACCTGTTGAGATCCGAGTGAACAGCGTCGACATTAATGAGGCTCGCGACAAGACCCGTCGCGCTCTCATTAACATGAACGCTCGTGTCAGCGTGGTCGACATCAACGGTGTTCGTGGCTTCAAGGTCAACATTGACGACTCGCGCAACTTATACGGCGACGTTGTCAAGGCGATCCGCTTCCGTGTCGAGTTTACGCGCGCGGCCGCCGGCTCCAAGGTCTACACAAGCGTCTCGCTCAGCCTCGAGAAGGGTGCGCAGTCGTCTTTCAAGTCGATGCACACCCGCCTCAGGGATACGCTTCAGTCCGAGTCGGTCCCTTCGACCCCGACCGACACGCGTTCGAAGTATGCGTCGACCTTCTCGGGCCGTCCCTCTATCAACCACCGCTCGTCGTTAGCCCCTCCCATTCAGCGTTCCAACATTAGCAACCCCTCCTCCCCAAAGCTGAACGGTGTCCCTCTCCCTAGTACCATCCGGTACTAACTGGTTTCCTGGCGCAATCCTGCGCACCACATTCGCGACTTGCCCGCTCCAACATAGCACACGAACCCACGCACGACCTCTGCCCTGCACGGACGCACGGACACATTCACAACCACATTCATTGTTCCGCTTCTCCAACGGACTCATACCCCAGACATAGCTACCTACCCCCAGGACCCTCATTGCCCCCATCATTATCGACTCCTGTGAACTTTATGATTTACCCCCGACTTGAAGGTTATTATGTCTCGCATTGTTAGGGTAGTCTTTGGCGGCTTCACCGCAGAGATTGCCGTATAGGTCCCTTGTTCTCAGGTGTATCCCGAGTCATAGATTATGCCATGCCATGCACTTATGACGATGAACGAGGTCGAGGACGAAGGACGATCAGACGCGCTATCAGGAGATGTGCCACACCTAGATTTGGGTCCGTCGCCACCAGAAACTTCGGTTCACTGATCCGAAACGTCATGGAGACGACATGAGAGACGACAACAGCGACCATCTTGACATTGGCTAAACTCCATCATCCACAAGGACCCTCGCAATGGCAGAGGGATTTCCATCACTGAGCCATGCGCCGTCGGCATTCCCGCTCCCAACGATAGCAGAGGACACGCTGCGCTATGTGCTCCATCCGCCGGCGTCGAGCACGCCTAGCGAGGCCGACGAAGTCGCGCTCGCGACCCTCATCTCGACGTACGTCGAGTCGCTGCTCACCACCCCGTGGCTGTGGAACAAGGATGCGTGGGAGCTCAAGGCGGGCAAGGGCAAGCTCGAGGGCACGATGCGCGTCGGCGACGCGGTCGACGACGAGTGGCTCGTCGTCTGGCTCCTCCGCGAGGTCAGCAAGCGCTGGCCCGACCTCGTCATCAGGTAAGCTCGAATGTTGTGCACGGCCGAGCTGACACTCAGCATCCGCGACTCGGACGGCGAGTTCCTGCTCATCGAGGCCGCGCACGAGCTCCCGGCGTGGGTGTCGCCCGAGAACGCTGATAATCGGGTTAGTTGTCCTAAGCAGGCGTGAATGCCAACTGACATCGCAGCTCTGGCTCTCCGGCGGACACCTGCACCTCCTCCCGTTGTCTGTGCGCTCGTCCGGCCCCTCGGGTCCCAAGCAGCTGGCCGACGACGGCTACGATGACGGCGGGCGCGCGATCGACCCCGACGCGCAGGTGAACGAGGCAGACGCGATCGCCGCCGTCAGGACGGGCAAGTACCGCGCGCCCGAGATCGAGAGCGCCGTGTGGGAGCGGATATCTTGGTGAGCTAGTATGCCTGTGATGAGCTCACACCACAGCTACCCTGCCGCGCTCAAGACGCACCAGCACAGGACAAAGGTCTACCTCCCGGTCCCGATCGCGCGGGCTCTCCACGAGGCGCCGGACCTCATCCAGCGCGCCGTCGAGGGCTTCTACGTGCGCGACCCGGCGCAGCTGAGGGTGAGTGAATAGCAGCGTCTTGAGCTAACGCCGCAGGCCGCCGCACGCATGACACACTTCCCACCGTCGCCGTCCATCCTCACGTCGGTTCTCATGAGCCGCGCGGCGTACGCGCAGCTCCAGGGCCAGGTGTTTCACCCACCGCGTGTGTTCGGCCCCGAGTGGCACGTGCCCGAGGGAGAGGAGGACGAGCACCGCTGGCGCGACCTCGGCGCCAAGATCGCGACGGGCTTCGAGATCATGTACCGCGAGGGTGGGAGGAAGGGGCGGACGGCAGATGTGAGTAGGGCGCTGTGGCATTTCCGCTGACGCCAGGCCGAGACGAGCACGGCTGGGCTCGAGGACAAGCCCGAGTACAAGAAGTACATTGCGGACTTGAAGTCTTCTGGCTTCTTTGGAGACGAGCTGCAGGGGAGCGCAAAGTGGAAGGAGAGGGAGACGGTCGCTGCCAAGGGCTGGGTTGATGCGCAGTCATCCGAGTGAGCTAGCTAATGTCAATGTAATAGCTGACACCGCAGTACGACGCAGGAGCGACCCTCTTTCGCCTACCTGGTCGACAAGGCGATCGACGAGGCAGCCAACGTCCCCGTCAGTGAGCTCGAAGTGTCCAATGATAGCGCGGAGGACAGCGACAAGTGGCTCGAGATCTCGCCTGACGAGCTCGACAAGCTCATGACGCGCGCATCGGGAGCTCAGACGGCCGCGTCGGGCGAGTCGGCACCCAAGCTCGACGATGAGCAGGGAAAAGCGCTGGCTGATCTGGCTAGCAAGGTGCAGGAGTTTATCGGGGGCCAGGGCGACATGACTGGGGCCCGGTTTGCGGAGTGAGTTGCCTCATGAACAAAGTCGGAGCACAACTCACGCAGCAGCGAACTTTCGGACGAGGACATGGACACGGACTCCGAGGACGACGAGGGCAAGCCCACGGACGCGGAGCGGCAAGAGCGCCTGGCCAAGCTTGTTCCGCCACTGCCGGCTGAGGAGTGGGGCAGGAAGCAGCCTGCGGCACAGGAAGACGTCGAGATGGCGCCATCGCACCGTCCGCAGAGCTCCAAGGAAACACCATTAACAGAGACTCTCCTCCCAAAGAAGATGCGCCCACCCGTCTTCTCCAAACCCGAGTACGACGGTGTCGTGTCCGACTCGTCTGACGAGGAGGACGAGGGCGACCTCCCGCCTGCCGGCACGCTTGGCAGGAAGATTGCGCAGATGAAGTGGGCGGACACGGCGCCATCAGCGAGCATCGAGGAGATTGACGACGACAACGACGACGAGGGAGAAGGCAGCGACAAGGAGGACAAGGCGCGCGCCAAGTCGCTGCGCTTCAACGACAACGACATCGACGAGCAGATGCGCCAGCGCGTCTGGGGCGCCGACGACGAGGAGCCGGAGCAGGAGCCGGAGCAGAAGAGGAAGAAGGACGAAGACATGGACGTCGACATGGGCGAGGAAGAGGAGGACTTCCTCAAGTTTGCGCGCGAGTCGCTCGGGATCAGCAGCGAGCAGTGGGACGACATTATCAAGTCGCGCGAGGCGCGTGGTGGTGAGTACGGTGCCGGCGTCGCGGGGTGCCCGTTGCTGACTGACGTCTAGCCTTTGTCCCGAAGCCCGCGCCGCCGAAGGCTGCGGCCCGCTCTGCGGGAGCCCCAGCCCCGGCCAAGGCAGCTGACACGCCCGCGCCCGCGCCCACCCCCAACCTCTCGCTCAACAACTTTGAGAGCGTCATGGCCGCGATGGAGGCCGAGCTGCAGCGCGCTAGCGCCGAGGGCGGGGCTGCCGTGCCGCCGTCCGGCCTGCCCTCTGGCGCTGGCGCCGTGCCCTTCGTGTCCAAGAAACCCAAGGCGGCGAACCCGCCCAAGGCCAAGGGCAAGACCAAGGGCAAGCTGCAGCCAGGCAAGGGGCGCGCGTCGTCGCTCATGACCCTCCCGACCGAGGAAGACATCGACAACATGGACGACGAGGCGCTCGCCGCCATGGACGCCGAGCTGCGCCAGGCACTCCGCGACGCCGGCGCCGACTCGGACGACGACGAGCTCGGCGCCGACGAGCCCGCCGAGGCGGCGCAGCTCGAGGGCGACGCCGCGCAACAGTACAAGATGATGCGCGACCTCCTCGAGAGCGCAAAGAGCGGCGGCGGAGCTGGTGCGGCCGGCAATCTCTTTGGCAGGCTGCAGCAACAATCCAAGTAGACAACCCAAATTATGTATCAATACTGCTGCCAATGCATCATGCTAGAGCTAGAACTACACCACTGCCTACTCGCCGTTGGCCTCCTGCAGGTCGAGCGCCGCCTGCGCGGCGTACACGACCTTGTCCTCCTCGAGCCCCTCGATGGCCTCGGTCAGACGCAGCCGCTCGTCGTTGAGCTCGGCGTACCGCGCTTGCAGGTCGCGCTCGCGGCGTTCGAGCGCGGCGACCTCCTCGCGCTTCTTCTCCAGACGGGCGGGCGCGGCCGCCTCCTCGAGCGTGCGCAGCATGGTGAAGGTCTCGAGGTCGCGCTGGGCCTGCTGGATCTCGTCGACCGTGTCGACGATCGCCTTGCGCGCCTTGGCGTTGAGCGCCTGGTATCCTCCCAGCTGCTTGCCGAGCTTCTTCTCGGCCTTGGCAGCGCGCGTCGCGTCCGCAATCATGCGGTCACGGCTCGAGCCAATCATGCTCTCGTACGCGGCAGCGAGCTCGGCACTCGAGAGGCTGGCGGGGTCGACCCACGAGGCGTGCGCGGGCGAGTAGACGTAGGACGCCGATGTGGCCGTCCACGACGCGGCGTAGGCGTCCTCCTCGTCCACCGCCTGCGAGGTGATGACGATGCGGAGCTGCTCGTCGCTTGCACCGGGGAGGCCGAGCGCGCCGGCGAGCTCAGAGTGGATCTCGGCCTTGGCGGCTGCGACAAAGTCGTCGTCGGGCATGTCGTAGTCGGACGCAGTGTTCCCCGGCGTCGAGGTGCCCGGCAGGGGGTGCGCGATCGAGTCGTGCTTCATGAGGTTGGCCATCTCCAAGTTGATGTGGCGGACGGCGAGGGCGATGGCCTCCTCGACCTCGTCGCTTGCGGCGTCAAGCTGGCGGAGAAGCGTGCGTGTGTCGACATTCGCCGGGCGGGGGAGGTTCTTCTTCACGACCGAGGAGCGACGCTCCAGTTCCCGTCGCTCCTCCTCCTCGCGAGCAGCCTTGAGGCGCGCATCGCGCTCCGCCGCATCCTCCTCTGTCAGCTCGACCTCCTCCTCCTCAATCTCCTCGTCCTCATCCTCGGCGAGCTCGAAGTTGTTCTCGGGCTTGGGCAGCGCTGCGAAGCCGGCCTTGAGGGCCCGGCGCGCGTCCTTGACGCGGCGGCGCTCGTCAGCCGGCGTCTCGCCCCAAGAAGGACCAGCCTCGTTGATGCTGAGGTTGTCGCGCATGGGGGTGCGGAGCGGCGTAGCGCCGGGTCCACGCGGTGTAGGCGCGAGCCCTCCGTTACGGGCGGGGGTAGCGAGCGGGTTGGGCGTGGCCGCGAGGTGCGAGCGGGGCGTGGCAGAGGTGTAGCCGGTGCCTGCAGACTCTTCGGTACGCAGCGGCGTGTTCTCGTCGCCGAAAAGAGGGGTCTGCACGCTGCTCATGAGACGCAGGTTGCGTGCTTCAGCGAGGACGTTGTCCTCGGTCGCCGCAACACGGGGGGTACGCGCCATGCGCGCCTTGCCGAGGCTCTCGTACTCGCCGACCAGTTGGCTGGTCGCGCCGTCCGTGTCGACGAGTCCACGGGCCGTCTCGCCAGCCTGGCCAATCTTGACAATCTCCTCCAGCTCGCGCTCGCCAACCTGCGGGGTGGGGAGGTTGAGCTTGCGGCGGCGGACAATCTGCTCCTGCTCCTTGAGCTTGCGGATCTGGGCCTCGCGCGCCTGGACGAACTGGGTCGCGGAGCCGGGCTTGCCGCTTCCCTCGCCGCCCTCCTTGCGGCGCTTGGCGTTCTTCTCCTCCTGCTCCTCGAGGTCCTGCTTGCGCTTCCCTTCTAGATGGCGAAGGGACTGGCCAACCGGCGCGGCGTACGTCTTGGCACGCTCCTCGGCCGTGTCGTAGAATCCAGGCGCGGGCTGCTTCTCGAATGGGATGTCGGCGTTGTAGTCCATGCCCTTCTTCTTAGGCTTGGCGCGCAGGTTGATGCCGGCCGCCTTGAGCTCACGCTTCTTCTGGAGGAACGCAACGCGGCGCGCCTCCTCGAGCTGCCTCTCACGCGCCTTACGTTTGGCCTTCTTGCCTTGCGTGTTGGCGAGACGGGCACGCGCTTCCGAGAGCATCTCCTTCTCGTCGTCGTCCATGTCCACGGGGTCTGGTCGGGCGGGGCGGGTCTCCGGGTCGGGGTCGATCTCTCCCTGGCGGAGGCCGCGCACGTCGGACGCCGGCTTGGAGCTCTCGTTCTCGCCGTCGCCGAGGCCCAGCTCCTCGTTGTCCTTGGCCTCGGCGTCGTCCAGGAGTTTCTGGTACCGTTCCAGACACTGCGTGGCTGTGCGTCCAACAATAGGGGCGATCGTGCGCCATTGTGTTGGCATGAGTTTTGCCAGATGCAAGAGCTTCTCATCCTCGGTCTTGATGTCAGCCGAAGTTCAGCGCTGCTAAGCTCACCTTTGACCACTCGACCTTCTTGATGGAAGGATCCAACCATTCGTACCATCGCGCCTTGCACTGCTTCGGCGTCTTCCTGACGAGAAGCGACGAGATACGAGCCCATTGCTGAGAGAGTCAGCGCCGCGGCCAGGTGTTGAAGACGCTCGACATCAACTCACGTTCTTGCCGTACTTGGAGATGGCAGCCTTGAGAATCTCGTCCTCTGAGATGGTGTCAGATCGCTGAAGCCAGAGGTTCAAGAGCTAGCACGTACCTGTGTTTCGCCAAACACCACCCTTGATAATGATGCGGACCTGCAGATGTCAGCATCATGAAGGGCTTTCTGAAGCGTACCATCTTGACGTTTGACTACGCTAAGAGTGGGCAGGAGCTGTGCTGGAGGGCCCTTTTCCACCTAGTCCCGGTCCACTGTAGTCTCCCTTTCGACGCGGGCTAGCTGGCTCGCGTAAAGAGGGGGTGGCGGGTGTGGTTGATGGTGATTGTTGTCAATCAGTGAGTTCGAGAGATGTTCAACTAGGTGTTGCAGTTCCTTGGTGGCGGATGGCGGAGGAGCGGAGCCAAATGGAGAGTAGGACTGCGAATGTATTACATGCCTATTTTCCCGACCAATCTACTATTTAGGCACGCAGACATTGTCTCCCTATCTATGAGGTCATGATCATCCATCATCGACGAGCCCTTGACTTCACTCCATCCGTCTCATTTCTTTCAAGAATCTGCTCCCCACACGCAATATACAAATGCTGAACACCTCTTATGCAAGAGTGGAACGCGTCAGATTTCACGGCGCTTCACGGCGCCCTCTTGCACCAGCGTGAACACATGATGGCGGAATTCAAGCCTGGTCACTCCGCCGTCCATCACCAGTACTCGCTCAAGAAAGCTCACTGTTCACATTCACTACTCTGTCACATTGACTGTTTCTCACTAGTTTGAGTTGTAACACCTTACTCATTCCACCAGGCTGACAACAGCTCATTTTATCGTTCGCCCGGCCTCGCGGTGCGCTTTCTCCACCGCCTTCCCTGCCTGCAGCCGTCGGGTAGACCGCCTGCGCTGCGGCCGGTGTGATGGTAGGTAAATAGTGACAACCCCACTTCTAACCTACCAGCTCCATCGGCACTTACGATTCCTACCAAGCTCCCTTTCGACTGGCTGCGAGACCTTGAGAGCAAGCACCTCCTCCGATCAAAACACCAAGCTCGGGGACAGGGTTATTGGCCTGATGAATAAGATGATGGTATCGCTCGTCAACGACGAGATCCTGGACCATGCCAGGGTTCTCTCTGGTACTGGGGAAGAGTCGGTTTGCGCGCTTAGTCACCGTAAGCGGATCATCGCTCTCACTCGCCCGGGTGGGGAAGGAGCTCCGTGTCGGCAGATGGAGTGAGTTGTGTCGTCTCCGCCACCAACTGACCGCAGAGTTGGGTCGTTCCGGGGAGCAAGTTTCCAGCCGAGTCTGAGGAGGACCTTGTTCGAGGCTGTAAGCTGTCGTGTGTGGACGTCCAGCTGACAACCGGCTCGGCCTTCCTTATCTCGAGGTGAGACGCTTCCTGACGCCACTTCGCTTACTGACGCCAATTCCAGCCGGCTCACGTTCGGACTCGACCTGCTCGCACATTCTGCCGCGACACATCGTCTCATCGGCCGCTGCGAGAGGTGCCACCGGTCCGGTGCCGTGCGGGGCCTGCCCCCGAGGTGATGGGATTGGCGAGAAGGAGAGGTCAAAGTCTAAGAAGCTTGAGCAACTGGCGACTGTGCGTGCGGTCAAGTTCGAAGCTTGTGTGAGAAGCACTTGGTCAAGCATCAGTTCGTGCGATAGGTAGAGGTCGACACATTGTTCTGTTGCCTCGAGCTCTAGCCAGCGATCGCAAGGACTCGTTGGCTTGGAGAGGCGACAGACTCGGAACTGTCTGTCGGGTACGCTGGAGCAGCCGAATGCCGAATGGTCGAGATAGAGTCTTCGGCTGTGTTTGGCGGTCGGGCTTAGTCGGGCAAGGCTGCTGGTGCGTGGCCTCCATGTGCCGGCCGTGGCTGGGAAATCGGAGCGTCATGGGCTATACCGCCCCGTTCTGCTTCTTCTGCTGCTACTGCTGCCCTCTCTCTGCTAGCTCCACTCTGCTGCCAGTTGCAGCCAAGGTCGGCAGCAACGTCCTCTCGCATTGTGTCATGATTTCTGCGCACACCATCCAGGGTCACGACGATGATTTTTCAGGGCCTCTACGAATTTTTTGATTCCGTCGTGAGGGATGGATGCGTCGGACGATGGCGTGACGCGTTTTGGGCCAAAAGTTGGTCGGCGCGCGGTGTGTCCGCTGTGAGAGGTGCATTGCGTGAGTGCGTGCGTGCGTGCTGCGTGGAGGGGTAGAGGCAGCGTGTGGGGGGGTGTAGGGCGCACGCCGACTAGGCGCCCAGTGCATGCCTGCTTCCAGCCAGCCGGCCAGCCAGCCAGCCAGCCAGCGTGCTTGCTAGGTACGGGGGGGGGCACAACTCGACGCTTTTTGCCCCGGCCGGCCGGCCAAAGCTCTTCCCTCCTTCCCTTGCTGCCCCAGCTAGCGTGCTGCCTTCCCTCCCACCCAGCGCCAAAGATTCAAAACGCCCTCTCCCAACATTTCTCTCTCCTCCTCTATTCTCTCCTCTTCTCCTTCCCTCTCACAAAACCCACCAAAACTCACAACAAGCACAATGACCGGCGTTATCAACGGCAACGGACCCGCCCACGTCCTCGCTCCTGGCCAGTGAGTAGCCCTCCCCCATCTCGCACCCCCCGCGGCCGTCGCCTCACAAGGCGATTTGCGCACGTTCGCCGCCTGGCGCGCTAGACACGACGACGCGGGCGCCGGCACTGGGCCCCCTCGCCTTTCCTCCCCTCACGCCCCCGCTTTGGCAGTAACTCACACGCACCCCCAGCTTCCTCTTCACCTCCGAGTCGGTCGGTGAGGGCCACCCCGACAAGATCTGCGACCAGGTCTCGGACGCCATCCTCGATGCCTGCCTTGCTGAGGTGAGTCGTGCCACGTAGCAAGAGGGGGTTGGGCTAATTCGGCCAGGACCCCAACTCCAAGGTCGCTTGTGAGACCGCCTCCAAGACCGGTATGATCATGGTCTTCGGCGAGATCACCACCACCGCCAAGCTCGACTACCAGAAGGTCATCCGTGACACCATCAAGAAGATCGGCTACGACCACTCGGACAAGGGCTTCGACTACAAGACCTGCAACGTTCTTGTTGCCATTGAGCAGCAGTCGCCCGACATTGCCCAGGGTCTCGACCACGGTTCGCTCGAGTCCCACGGTGCCGGTGACCAGGGTATCATGTAAGTGGGATTGCGTGATTGCTGCTGCGGACTCGACTGACGGCCTGTTCAGGTTCGGCTACGCTACCGACGAGACCCCCGAGTACATGCCCCTCACCATTGTCCTTGCCCACAAGCTGAACAAGGCCCTCGCCGACGCTCGTCGCGACGGCTCGCTCGGCTGGCTCCGCCCCGACTCGAAGACCCAGGTCACTGTCGAGTACAAGAAGGACGCCGACGGAGCTGTTGTTCCCCTCCGTGTCGACACTGTCGTCATCTCGACCCAGCACGCTGAGGAGATCACCACCGAGGAGCTCCGCAAGGAGATCCAGGAGAAGATCATTGAGAAGGTCATCCCCAAGAACCTCCTCGACGACAAGGTCATCTACCACATCCAGCCCTCGGGCCGTTTCGTTATCGGTGGCCCCCAGGGTGACGCTGGTCTTACTGGCCGTAAGATCATTGTCGACACCTACGGTGGCTGGGGTGCCCACGGTGGTGGTGCCTTCTCGGGCAAGGACTTCTCCAAGGTCGACCGCTCGGCTGCCTACACTGCCCGCTGGATCGCCAAGTCGCTCGTTGCCGCCGGCCTCGCCCGCCGTGCCCTCGTCCAGCTCTCGTACGCCATTGGTGTCGCTGAGCCCCTCTCGATCCACGTCGACACCTACGGCACCGGCAAGAAGTCGGACCTCGAGCTCGTCGAGATCATCCGCAACAACTGGGACCTCCGCCCCGGTGTCATTGTCAAGGAGCTCGACCTGCAGAAGCCCATCTACCGCCAGACCGCCGCCTACGGCCACTTCGGCAACCCCGACTACTCGTGGGAGAAGCCCAAGACCCTCAAGCTCTAAGCAGTCTGAAAGCTTGATGCGTCTGTTCCGGTCCTCTCTCTCTCACCTCATCCTCATCCATTTGGGACGCCATTAGGCCCCACGCGCGAGTTCCACCTCGCACGACACCGCCCTACCATACTATACCACCCCGCATAGCACACATTCCCAACGTAAATCGTCATATATTACCCACACCAGCCCCGTGAGTCGGCGGCCAGCGCCGCCGGCGAGGCCTCGTGCCCACGCAATACCCGGCCAACCTCTACTCTGCGCCAATAGATCTTGATTAGAGATGGCCTTCATTTTGGTGTTATGAATGGCTTCAACCGCCACGATTGAGCGACCAGGCGGCGCAGCCGCCTGCTCGTGGTGCATGGGTCGAAGTACTACTAACCAGTGGGGGAGGGGCGGGGGTTGGGTGAGCTGGGTGGTGATGGCCAACCTGTGCGCGGCGACTCCGGGGCGACGTGGAGGCGGAGTCGATATGATTGCGATGGGAAATGCAGCACGACATTGATAGCAGAGTTATCGTCTGATATCGTGCTGGCTGTGCCTGTGGGGGGTATGGGGGTATGGGGGTATGGGGGTATGGGTGTATGCCGGGGGTATGCCGAAGGGGCAAGTGCGAGTGGGTGTGGTGGGTGCAAGTGCCACGGCCACACACTCCACCGTGTTGTAACGCGGCCGACCGCGAGTAAAGTCAGCCGTCTCAGTGGCAAAATGCGAGCCACAACAATGCCACATGCCGCGCGCATTCCCAGAAACCAATGCATATGTCCCACCCCCTACGCCGCCTGCAGCTCAGCCAGCACCCGCTCGAGCGCCTCAGCCTCCGCCTTGCCCCACTTGCCGTCCACCTTGGCCATGTATCTTCCGCGCGCGCCGCCGCCCTTGACGCGCGCCTTGTCGCTGCCCGCGAGCGCGGCTTTGACCGCCTCGAACACGGCCTTGGCGCGGTCGTGGTCCTTGCTCTGGACAAGCAGGAGGGCGGGCGGCGCGGCGGGCACCGCGGAGGTGAGCACGATCGTGTCGGCGGCGCGCGCGTCGCACCACGCGCCCGCGACAGCCGACAAAAAGTCAAAGTCGTGCGTCGCCTTCTCGGCGCGGTGGACGTGTACGGTACTGCCGGGGATGGTCCCCGCGGCGTCGGCAACCAGCCGCGCCAGCTCGCCCTTCATCGCTTTCGCGCCCTCGGCCTGCTCGAACCTGTTGGCCTCGATCTTGGCGACGCGCTCGTGCAGGTCGTTGCGGCCGACGTTGACTGCCTGTCCGGCGCGCGAGAGCTCGCGGCTCGCGTGGGACAGGTGCGCAATCGCCCGCGGCCCAGCGACAAAGTACAGCCGTGTCGGCGTCGTCGACGACGGCGTGGCGGACGCGTGCGGCGTGCCCGGCGGTAGGACGTGCAGGAACCCGACGTGCGAGAGGTCGGGGCACTGCGTGCCGCAGCACGCGTTGCGGTCCACGCCGGTGATGTTGCAGTGGCGGATGACGCCCTGGGTGGTGGGTTAGTGTGGTCGTGAGCCAGTGGTCGGGAGCTGGATATCGCGCGCCGAACCCAGTCAGTACCCCTCCGACCCACTCACCCCCGTGTAGTCCTTCGGGATGCCGCGAAACTCGCGCTCGACGTCGCCCGCGCGCTCGTCGTCGCGCACTTCCCCGTTGTCCCCCTGCATTGTGACGTCGATCCACACCTTCAACCCGGCGCGGATATGCGCGTTGCACTCCTCTTCCGCCGCCTGCGCCTCGGCCCAGGTCAGGCCGCGGGGCAGCTCGACGTACGGCGCGTCGATGGAAGGGTACTGGCCCATGCCCCACGAGAGCGTCAGCAGGCCCTTGGCGTCCAGCACGGCCGACAAGAGATGCTGCGCAGTGTGCGTGACCATGTGGTCGCGCCTCCGGTCCCAGTGCACCTCGGCGACCGCTTCCACGCCCTCCAGCGCCGAAAAGTCGATAGCCGACGAGTCGGGCACACGCACGCGGTGCACGGCGTCCAGCCCGCGCCGGATGCACGCCTCGACCGCGAACGCGTGCTCGCCCCCGTTGGCGTCGGTGAGCCGCAGCACGCCCGTGTCCCACGGCTGCCCGCCGCCCTCGGGGAAGATGACCGTGTCCTCCAGCTCGACCTCCCACAGCTTGCCTGTCGGCGTCGCGGTGCCCGACGGCGCGGCACTGGTCGCGGCCGACGACGCCTCCGAGGTCCCTTTCTTCTTCCTGTCGCGCCCCTTTTGGGCCAGCGGCGTGTCCGACGCCGGGCGCGCGGCGACGACGCGCGAGCTCAGGCTCCGGAGCAGCGGGTCGCCTGGGGACGGTCAGTGATGCTTTGCGGGTCGCACGCACGCTGGCAGGCGAGCAGGCCGACGATGCGCTTGGCCGGCACCGCCGCCGGGTCGAAGTGGATGCGCGAGTAGTCGGACGGCGTGGCCGTCGGCGGCAGCGCGGGCGGGAGGTCGTAGGTCATTGTGGGGTGCTTGTGGTGGTGGGCTAGCAGTGCTGGCGTCTAGGTGAGCGCCCTTGTATGCAATAAGTAGTCGGCCGTGTCGGAGTCGCCGAGTCAGTGTTATCGCAGCAGAAGCAGATGGAAAGTGCTCGCCGGGCTCCATTTTCTAACCGAGTTATCTCTGAGCCCCACGCGCTGCCACCGTAACGAGACGCGGAGACATCCGCTAGCCGCCCACCTCGCGCTTGTTTTCCCATTTCACGACCGTGCTCTCCCATTTCATCAGCGCCAGTCTTTCCCATTTCTGAATCGTAGTATCTCGCTGACTAATCAGCATCTACTCGGCACAATCATTTCCCATTCTGCGACGCCGCGACGCCAGCCATATCCGCACATCATACTACTCGACACAACATGGCTCGGTTGTGCAAGTCCTTTATAGTGCCCGGCGTATGCCATTGCTCTCCGCTTCGGCCGGAGCCGCAAACCGTCCCCACCGCCACGCGGGAGAACTGGTTTGGTAGCGTGGGTGGGGGAGGGAGTGAACGCTACTACAGTTGTGATAATCATTCTTGCATCATCATCCTTTTAGCGACGGCGCAGGGAACAAATCGCCTCACGGCCGTGCTAGCGACGACGCAGCGAACGCAGTGGCCTCACGGTCGTGCTGTCGGCGCCAGCAGCAGGCGCGCCAAAGCTAAACGCCGGCGCGGGCGTGTTGCTGAGCGTCGGCGTGGTGGAGGGGCTGGGCGTCGCGCCGAACGCGAAGGTGGATGTTGCAGGTGCACCGCCGGCGGCACCCGCACCACCGCCAAAGCTGAAGGCGGGGGCAGCGGCGGCCGGGGCAGCAGAGCTGCTTCCGAACGAGAATGATGAGGTGGCGGATACAGTGTTGGTCGATGCTGGGGTCGATGCGGTAGGGTTAGAGCCGAATGAGAATGCGGGGGTGGAAGCGGCCGCGGGCTGGGCCGAGGTCGTGGTGGAGCCGAAGCTGAAGCTCGGCTTGGACTGCGCAGCGGGAGCTCCGCCACCAGCGAAGTTGAACGCGCCGGCGGAGGGGCTCGCGGGCTTGGACGTGGTGGAGGCAGCCGGCGTGGTCGGGGTAGCGGCGCCAGGCGTCCCAAACGAGAATGACGCGGCGGGGGTTGCAGGCTTGGCGTCGGCCGGTTTGGCTCCAAAGCTGAAGGACGAGGCCGTGGCTGGCGCCGACGGTGCCGCCGCCGTCGTCGGCGGTGTCGTGGACGATGCCCCTCCAAACGAGAACGCAGGCGGGGTTGTCGCCTTCTGAGCCGCGTCCGCAGTCTTGCCGAAAGAGAAGGCCGGCGCTGGTGCAGCTGAAGGGGCCGGGGACTCGGCAGCAGGGGCCGCCGCCGGCGTGGCAGTCTGTCCGAACGAGAACGGAGCCTTCGCAGGCTCAGAGGAAGCAGCGGCCGGGGTGGCAGCAGGAGCGGCTGCCGAAGTGCCAAACGAAAACGCGGGCTTGTCAGCCGGCTTGTCTGCGGTTGCGGCAGGAGGAGTCGAGCCAAACGAGAAGGAGGCCGCAGGCTTGGAGGCAGGCTTGTCAGCCGCAGGCGCCGCTGCAGACGGCGTGCCAAACGAGAAGGGCGGCGGGGTTGCACCCGTAGCCAGCGCAGCGGGTGGGGTTGTGGTGTCGGGCTTGGGGGCAGCCGGCGCGGGCGTCTCGGTGGGCTTTACCCCGAACGAGAACGGTGCAGGCGATCCAGCAGCCTTAGCCTCCGGAGCCTTGGCTGGCGACGACGTCGAGGTGCCAAATGAGAATGGCTTGGGCGAGTCCTTTGCCGCAGAGGGCTCAGCGGGCGCCGATTCCTTCTCCTTGCCCTTGTCGGCCTTTGGTGGGGTGAAGAACGACGGAATGGCCTTGTCCGCTGGCTTCTCTGCCGCCTTGTCAGCCTCCTTCGCCTCCTTCGCCTCCTTCGGCGAGCCAAAGAGCGAGGGCGTCGGCGTAGCGGACGACGACAGCGAGGATGTCTGTGCAGCCGGAGTAGGCGGCGCCGTCGACGCCGGCGAGTGGCCAAACTTGGCGAGCAGCTCCTCCTGGCGCTTCTGCCTCCCCGCCTCAGACAGGAGACGGGGCGAGTTGCGCCCCAGTGGCGAGTTGAGGCGGCTGCGCGCGGGCGAGTTGAGCGCGCTGATTTGCTTGTCGAACGCCGCCACGTTGGTGTAGTATGGTGACTGGGCACGCGTCGGGCTGGTACCCGTGCTCGTGGTCTTGCTCTTGTCCTTGGCCGCCTCGTCTTTGCTGCTCTTGGGCGCGAGAATGCTGTTGCTCAGCCCGACGCGCGTCGACGAAAAGCTGCGCGGCGCGGACCGCGCAGCAATCGTTGCGGCTGACAAGGCGCTCGTACGCACCGGCACGGGCGACGCGGCAGGCGGCACCTCGCGCCGGCTCAGCGGCGACTCGGTCGCCCCGCCCTCCTGCCACCCGAGCCGGCGCTCGCCCCGGAGACGGGCGTACTCATTCTCGTCGAGCCATACGCGCACAAGTGCGCCCTGCTCGGTGCGCGCGTCCGGGTGCTCCGAATCCGCGGGCATGCGGTACTTTAACGTCGGGATACGGATCTCCTCCTGGCGGTACTTGTGTCCCGTGGTCGTCTTGAACCAGTGCACGCCGGCAGGGTCGGTCCAGCTGCTGTCGACCTTGAGCTTGCCTGGCGCGCCGTACAACGGGAAGCCACCCGGCGCGCCCGTGTCGCGCTGGAGCGTGGGCTCGACGACAGGCCTCTTGGGCGATGTCTCCCTCTTGGGGGACTCGTCCACGGGCTTCTCCTCCTCCTCCATCGTGACGTCCTGTGCGTCGGATTCGTCGCTCCCGGTCGGCTTGCGTGCACGCTTGCGCGGCGAGTCCTCCTCCACACGTCCGCGCTTGGTACGCTGCGACGCCGTCCGGCGGGGTCTCGCCTCGGGCTTGGCATCAATAACCATGTCCTCGTCGTCCTCGCTCGCATCGCTCGCCATGTCCTCGTCCTCGACCTCGTCGATAACGCGCGCCGCCTTGGACTTGCGACTGCTCTTGTACTTGCGCGTGGCGATCTCATCCAAGTCCTCGTCCTCGCTGTCCGTGTCTCCGCGACCACGCTTCTGCGCCGGGGCGCGCGAGCGGCTGGGTAACCTTGCACTGCCTGCCTTTACCGTCGACGGCCCGCGGCGCTGCGGCGACCCGCGGCGAACAGGCGAGTGCGACTGCTTCTTGAGTGACGTGTTTTGTATAGGCGACCATTGCGACGAGTTTTGGCGCGACGGCACAGGCCTGGGATTAGCGCCGCCCACACTGTCTACCCACTTCTCGTTCTCGTACCGCCTGTCCACGCGGACGCGGGGGCCGTACCTCGCCGGCGCCAGCGAGCGCTCAGGCGAGACATCGTCGCTCTGCATCCTGCGCAGGGTGCGGACGACGCCGTGGCCCCATTCGTCGACCTCGCGCTTCTTCTCCTCGAGACGCTGGCGCTCCGCCTCCTCGGCCAGCTTGCGCTGGGCGGCGCGCGCCTCCTCACGCCGCAGCAGCTCGGCAGCGGGCGCCGCAATCATCCACGGCCGCGTGTCCGAGTCCGGAATACCTGCGCGCCGGCGCTGGTCGCTGCGGGGTCAGCGTCGGTGGGTGGCAAAGGACTTACCGTCGGTAGTTGATGTGGGCTTGCCGCCGCTGCCAGTGGATCACGGCAGACCTGTACGCCCAATACAGTGCCGCCGCGATGCCTACGGACAGGAGCGGGTACGACCATATGAACCGCACTACCGCGACGAGGTAGCGGAACATGATGGGAGAGGCCGTCGTTCTGGCTGGTGTCAGTTGTTGATCAAAGTGATGGATGGGGCGACACCGAGGGTTTGAATGGCGTCGGTTGGCTGAAATTCCACCTGTGGCGCCCTCCCAGCCGCGGCACCAACAATGACGCACCTCTGGAGCACCACCCACTGCCGCACGCAGGCAGCACACATCCTTCTACACGCAGTCCGAGATGTACTATACATGCATGAACAATGGCGTGGCAGCTGGCAATCATCTAGAATAACGGAGCGCTCTACAAGACGCATCAGGCGCATCACCTGCGCTTCTTGGCCTGGTTGGGGTTCTTGCGGCCGTGGCCAATAGACGGCATGTTGTGTCCATGCGACCGTCCCTTGCCGCTCATGCCGACCGAGATGATCTCGGGCATCCACTGTGGGGGTTAGCTGGCTATGCTCGGCCTGTCACTCACGTCTGGGTCCATCCAGCTGCCGTCTCCCCGTGCGGCGCGCTTCTCCTCCTTCTCGCGCTCGCGGCGCTGCACACGGACCGCGTCCTGCCACTCGGCCTGGTCCTCACGGAGGATGAGACCCGAGCCCGCCTTGACCTGGCCCTTTGCACGGCCAGGCTTGGGGTCGGGGATCGAGTATTTTGTGCCGCGGAGGTGGTACTGGAAGTTTTTCTTGAGGTGGATCGTCTGCTTGCCGGTCACGGACGATGTCGAGACGGTCGTGCGCATGAGCGTGGCGTTGCCGCACGACGGACAGAAACGCTTGCTCGAGTCCTTGCAGATCTTGAAGCAGGCGTGGCAGCGGAGCACCCACGAGCGGACCTTGCTGATGCGCTTGCCGGCCTCGCCGACGAGGCCGAGGCCCATGCCGAGGAGGACGTTCTGGACAGCGTAATCGCCAGTCATACATGCTGCGGCGAGGGGAGCCGCGGCCGCGCGCTTCTCGTCGGGCAGGAGGCCGAGGTCCTTGGAGCGCTGCTTCTTGACGTTGCTGGGTGTGATCCACGCGCCGCCCTCTTCCTCGTCGTCCTCGTCCCACCCAGGCACCTTGGCGGGGGCGGCAGGCGTGGGGGCAGCGGCAGCGGGTGCAGGGGCAGCGACAGCAGGTGCGACGGCCTCGGGGGTCTCCTGCTTGTCGTTCGTCGACAGCGCGGCGGCCTTCTCGGTGATCGTCTCGACGGTAGACTCGGCGGCAGCCTCGGGCTTCTCGGCCGCCTCTGCTCCCTCAGCCTCGACCTCGACCTCCTCCTCGTCCTCATCATCTTCTCCTTCCTCCTCCTCTTCCTCCGCGACAGCCTCCTTGACCTCCTCGGGCCGGTGCAGCGGGGGCAGCTTCTGGCCAGGCTCGGTGCGGATCCTGTCAATGCCGTTGACGAGCGCCTCGTACTGGTACGTGAGGGCGACGACGCTCAAGTCGGTCTGCGAGAGCACGGCGTAGTCTCCCGTCTTCTTGGCGAACGCGACGACCTTGGACATGGCCTCGGGCGACGGCGGCTCGACGCGCACGTCGACGCCCGTGAGCTTGAGGTGCTCCCAGTGCTCGCGGGCCTTGGGGTCTCGCAGCTCGGCGAGGACGAGCGGCGTGGTGTGGAACGTTGTGGCCAGGTGACGCACGGGCGTGAGGGACAGGAGCGGGCCGGCGTCGAGGATCAGGTGCTGGATCTTGGTCGGCTCGGGCTTGGAGGTCGTTGCTGGAGTCGTCGACGGCCCGGCGGTGGGCTGCTCGTCGTTAGAAGGGGCGGCGGGCGCGGCGGCGGTGGCCTCAGGCACCACCGCTTCCTTCGGCTCTGATGCTGTTGCTTGGCGCGCTGCGGCGCTGTAACTGAACGTGCTCATGGTGGTGTGTAAGGTGTCTGAGATGGCCACCCGACCACTTTGACTGATGGACCAGAAATCTTGACGAAAGCGCACGTGGGGGGGGGCGGAGATTGGGGGTAAGTCCTCCAACGGTCTCTCCGTTTGTGCCATGTTACGTAATTTGAAGGTGCGGACTTGCTCACCCGAAACTCCTCCAATCAGGTTTGCGCGATTCCGCGTCGGCCGAAACTGCGCGGATGAGCCACGACGGTCGAGTTGAAAGTCGCTCGAATCCGACTTGGATGCTACCGGCCCGAAGCATCATAAAGATCATCGCAATCGTCTCTCTCATCAATCAACATCGCCCACACAATCACAATGGCTGGCAAGACGTGAGTAGGGCGTGGCGTGCACACGCTGGACGAGCTCAGCTAACCCCCGCCCGCAGCTACAAGATCACCGTTCTCCCCGGCGACGGCATCGGCCCCGAGATCATCGACCAGGCCGTCCGCGTCCTCGACGTCGTGTCGGACAAGACGGGCCTCAAGCTCGAGCTCACGCGCAAGGACTTTGGCGGCATCGCCATTGACAACCACGGCACCCCGCTGCCCGAGGACACGCTCAAGTCGTGCCAGGAGGCTGACGCTGTGCTCTTTGGTGAGTTGGGAGTTGGGAGTTGGACCGCGCGTCCTTTGGCCTCGGCGTCGCTGACCCCCGTCCCAGGCGCCGTCGGTGGCCCCAAGTGGGGTGTCGGCAAGGTCCGCCCCGAGCAGGGTATCCTCGGCCTGCGCAAGGCGCTCGGCCTGTACGCCAACATCCGTCCGTCCAACTTTGCGTCCGAGGGCCTGCTCAAGCACTCGCCGCTCAAGCCCGAGATCGCCAAGGGCACCGACATTATCGTTGTCCGCGAGCTCATCGGCGGCATCTACTTTGGCGAGCGCGGCGAGCCCAACGAGGAGGGCATCGCGTTCGACACGTGCACGTACTCGCGCCCCGAGATTGAGCGCATCACGCGCGTCGCGGCCGAGATTGCGCTCGCGGCCAACCCGCCCCTCAAGGTCACCTCGCTCGACAAGGCCAACGTCATGGCCACGTCGCGCCTCTGGCGCCAGGTCTTCACCGAGGTCATGGAGAAGGAGTACCCCCAGCTCGAGTTTGAGCACCAGCTCATCGACTCGGCGGCCATGATCATGGTGTCCAACCCGCGCAAGCTCAACGGCGTTGTGGTTACCGAGAACCTGTTTGGCGACATCATCTCGGACGAGTCGTCGGTCATCCCCGGCTCGCTCGGTCTGCTTCCTTCCGCGTCGCTCGCCGGCCCGCCCGACGCCAACTCGACCGTCTCGGGCATCTACGAGCCCATCCACGGCTCGGCCCCCGACATTGCCGGCAAGGGCTTTGCCAACCCCATCGGCACTATTTTGTCCGCGGCCCTCATGCTCCGCTACTCGCTCGGCCAGGCCAAGGCCGCCGACGCGATCGAGGCCGCGGTCCGCAAGGTCCTCGACCCTGTCGAGATTGGCGGCTTCGACTTCCGCACCCGCGACCTCGGCGGCCAGAAGTCGACCACCGAGATTGGCGACAAGATTGTCGAAGTCCTCCAGGCCAGCCTCTAAGCGAGGGCGAGGGTGACGTTAGTAAAACCGCAGACACGCGGGCAGCAGAAGCACATATGCCGCCACGGGCATAGCTAGCATCGGTGTTGTGTAGTAGCGTAATGCATCATTGTCATAGGCTGGGGTGGGCGCGGGGCAGCGTCCACTGGGGAAACGGAGCAGCCCCGAGCATAGCGAGCACGCCAAGGACAGCGCCGACAGCGGAAGCGCCGGCCGGCCGGCTCATTGCTGAGCTTGGTCAGTTTCGCGACCCGCTATACGCTGCGTCGTGCGCTGGCGTCGGCTATCAGCTGGGCGCTCGACTCGCCCGCACCACCCGCACCTCACCGCCGAGGCCCGCCGCTCGCCAGCCGCAGCCTCGGCTTCGGCAGCGCGGTGGATTGCCGAGCTAGGGCGGCGGCGAGCGGCGCGGCGTACCGGGTGTCGGTCCGGTCGAGGTGGGGGAGGTGGCGGCGCCAAGAGCCGACACGACGAGGTTTCAGTAACTTTGTGCGCCACAAACAAGACTCGACTGCAACAAGCCTGCAACACTACTGAACACTGCTGAACGCTGCACAGAACTATGCGAGATACATGCGTTGGGTTTATGATGTTATGGTACAAGCTGCGTCGTGGTCTACTTCGTCACTACTTTCTCTAGAGCCTGGCGCGCCTGGCGCGCGGTGCGATCTAACCCTGGAGCTGGGAGCCGATCTTGCTCTTCCATCCTGGCGCGCGCTCGAAGCCGTTCTGGCCCTTGCCGTAGTCGGACAGCGCCTCCATGACCTGCTTCTGGGTGTTGACCACGAACGGGCCGTACTGGACCACGGGCTGGTCGAGGGGCTCGCCGGCAATAAGCACGAAGCGCGTCTCGTCGTCGGTGCCCTCGGGCCGGGTGAGGAGCACGCCGTCCTCGTCGTCCTCGGCGGTGAGCACGACCGTGTGGTACTTGTCGACCGGGGTCGCGTCCTCGCCGAGCTGGAGCTTGCCCGTGATGACGTAGACGAACGCGGTCCAGCCCTTGGGGATGGGCTGGAAGGCCGACGCGCCGGCCTTGGACAGCTTGTAGTCGAAGAACCAGCAGCCGCCGACGGGGCGCACGAAGCCCGTGACGCCGTGCGACTCGCCAGAAATGACAGTGACGCTCACGCCGTCGGACGGTGTCGCAGTGTCAATGTCGGCCGCCTTCTTCTCCTGGTAGCTGGGCTCGATGAACTTCTTGTCGGCCGGCAGGTCGACCCAGAGCTGGAGCGCCTCGGTCGGCTCGGCCTTTGCCGGGTCGTCGTCGAACAGCGGCATCTCAGAGTGCACGATGCCGCGGCCGGCCGTCATCCACTGCACGTCGCCCTTCTCGAGCTTGCCCGTGTTGCCGGTGAAGTCCTCGTGCTGCCACATGCCGCCGAGGACGTAGGACACGGTGCTCTGCCCGCGGTGCGGGTGGTCCGGGAACCCGGAGCCGGGGTGGATCGTCGCGTGGTCCAGCATGAGGAAGGGCGAGAGGTTGCGGAGTGCGGGGGTGCCGATGCTGCGGCGCACGGTGGCGCCGACGCCCTCGGGCGTCTCGCGCGCGTACACGATCTTGGCGGGCGAGCGGGTGGTGTTGTTGGTGGCAGTCATTGCGGTGGTGGTGATGGTGCGGATGGCTTGGTTGCGTAGAGTAGGGGCTGATGCTGCTCGGTGGAGCATGAACTGTTGTCTCGGAGGATGAGAGGTTGTCGTTTTGTTGAGAAATCTGAACGACGTCGAGTTGACGGCCTGCTTTTATACCATTCTGTGCCGTCGTCGCGATCTGCGGAGGGACTAGAAATGTCTCTGCCAAGAGGTTATGACGATAAGTCAGAGATGGGAAAGATTGGCCCAAAGAGGCAATTTCCGCCCACTTCCGGCGGAAACAGCCCGCCAACAGCCTCCCGAGTGCTTGTCATCAGTCCCAGCGCTGCACAACCATCCGCAGGCATGCATCAGCAGCCAGCTATATCTATCTACTCGCCCATGCCCTCGACCGCCTCGAGGATCTTGACCTGCATGCGCGCCCACTGGCGTTAGTGAACCTGCACGCACATTCCACCACACCCCACCTTGTTCTGGCAGCTCTTGACGCTGCGCCCGCCCATGGCCGCCGTCACGTCCTTCCAGTTGATGCCGACGCGCTTGGGCTGCAGCGTCTCGTACAGGAGCCGCAGCTCGGCGCTCGTCCACGCCTGCTTGTCGCCGCGGGGGGTGCCGGGGGACTTGGGCTTGGACTTGGGCGTGGACGGCGCGGCTTTGGCGCTCGACGCGTTCGCGGGCTTCTTCGGCGCGGGCTCGGTGGCGGGCGACGAGCTGGCGGTGCGCTTTGGCGGCATGGTCATGGGGCGGAGTGAGTTGAGAGAAGAGCAGAGATGAGGATGAGGATAGAGGTGCAGCGAGGTGGGGATGAGGAGGGGAGGAGGATCGCGGTGGCAAGGACCAGCGAGGGCGGGGATGAGGATGAGGCGATACGACTGACCACACACACGCCTCAGATGGCATCCAGCGCGCTCGACGCCGCCCACTCACGCCCGCTCACCCCTTACGCCGCCTCACCTTGCTGACCACCCGGCGGGCCCCACGCATATGAAGCCACCTGCGAGCTGCGCGCGTCGATCAGGCCGGGCCAGCGAGCCAGCGGTGCACGGGCGATGGTGATGGCGGGGTGGGCGACGGCCAGATTGTCGCGAGAAGCGCCGTGCCAGACGAGAAGCGTCGTGCCATCGTAGACGAGTCGAGGCGCGCCGTGGCATGCTCGTTTCTGGGTCGCTGGGTCGCACCATGCGCACCACTGCATCGTGGGTGAGAGTCAGCCGCTCACGAGTCGAGTGGCCGTCAGTGCCCCACACCCACACACACAGTGGCGCACGGCCACAGGCCACAATGCTGCGCCCAACATCACGCCCGCACAGACCACCCCACCGCGCATGCCGCAGCCGCGCAACTGCATCCCATCCCATCCCCTCCTTTCTCACTCCCTCCCCACCCACCATCGCTGCCATGCCGCCGCCGCCGCCGCGCCGCCGCCCATCGACCGGGTCCGCCGCGCAAGTGCCGACCCCGCCGCGCCCGCGGCCCAAGCCCCGCCGCGACCAGCGCGAGGTACACGCGTCGAGCCCCGAGCTCGGCGGCGGCGCACGCGCGCCGGTACCCGTGCCGACGCTGCTGCGGTTCGCGGGTCTCGACATGGACCCGGACGCCGGCGACGCGAGCTCGCACGACGGCGACGGCGGCTGCGGGTGCCACCCGCCCCTCCGTACCTCCGTGTCCGTGTGGACGCCCGACGAGCTCGAGCGCCTGTACCGCGCCGTGCTGCGCGTGCGTGGGCCAAACGAAGACGCGCGACGCTAACGCCAGAGGGAGCGGTGGGAGTCCATCGCTGCGGTGGTGGGGCACAGTGCGCGCGAGTGTGCCGCCAAGGTGAGTGCGCGGGGCGGGACGGAGGAGGGTGAGCTGACACCGCCGGCACAGTGGAAAGACCTCGACGGGCGTATTACCGCGCTTGTCCGCTCCGCGGCCGACACCCCCGCCGCCGTGCGCGCGCCCCAGTCCGACACGGACCGGCTCGGCGACGACGAGTGGGAGGTCGACGACCTCGCGACTGACTTTGATGACGACGCCGGGACCGAGGACGGCGAGGGGAGCGGGGTGGGGGGTGGGGTGGGCGGAGGTGGACGCCGTGAGGGAAGTTAAAATGCTGTGGTGCGGGACTTCCTGTCCTGCTGGACTTCCTGTCCCTCCACCGCGCGAGATGCATTCAGATACGATCTGCCGCACGGCATGCTTGCGTTGCTGGCTTTAGCCGATGTGGTCGGCCACCGGCCGGTCGCCGGGGCACGCGGGCGGCTGGCTAGCCCCACTGCTAGATCAATAGCTGATAGCGTGCTGAATTGTGTGGCTGGCGGCTGGCAAGTCTGTTGTTTGCATGCTGGATATGCTGGCGTTGGCAGGCTAACGCTGTACGCCGCCACGTTCTACTGATGCACCGCGTACCATGCACGTATGCACGTATGCACAATGCCAGCCAGCCAGCGCGCCAGCCACGCCCGCCACCACGCCGCCACGCACGCCAAGCTGCCGGATGAGCTCGAGATGGCCACGATTAGACGTTTCAATCTCACGATCCTCGCGATCCCGATCTGTGGGATCCGGGGTCGCGGGCCAGGGGACATAAGAGACGTATGTATGCTACATGGGTCGTTTGTTTACGTCTACGGTAGCTGTTACGCGCGCTGTTTGGACTGTGCAGCTGCACCACTACACAACTTCCATCGGCGCCACTTGCTGCTGTCATTCAGCTCCCGAAGTTGTCACGCGTTCTCACATCGCGTAGCAACAGAAGTTAGGCGCATGACATTACATACGCTATTCACAGCACAGGCACCCGATAGTAGGTAGCACCAGCTCTACATTGCCAGAGCCAGCGCCACGCCGGCGCACCTGCGCATGGCAGTGCACAGCGCGCCCTGGGCATGGAGCAAGTAGGCAGCAAGCGTCGCAAGTCGTCGCAGGTGACTGCTTAGCTGGCAGTCGTCGTAGCCGTCAGTGCCTGTAGCAGAGAGCAGCGACGACGCAGCGATCTGGTGCGTTGGCTGGCTGGCTGGCTGGCTGGCTGGCGCAAACACTTGGCTGCATGCATGAATGCTAGTATGCCGGGTAGTGGAAGCTGGCGCCGCTCTGTCCGTCGGTCGTGCAGCAACAGCAAACATGCTTGCTGCAAGGGGCAGGCGGCGGGCATTTGGGCATGATTGCACCTGCGGAACTGGGCAGTCCGTCATGTCCGTAAGGACGGTAAGGATGGGGTTAGTGGTGGTGGTGCTCTGGCGCTTTGGCTGGGTGCTGGCTGGCTGCCGTGCTTGGCGACAGGGCAGTGGGCCATGGCCGCCGCCGTTGGCAGGGCGAGGGGCAGCGGCGGTGCCCGTGCCATGTGCCGTTTCGGTGGGTGCCAGCAGAGTTTGTTTCAGCGCTGCAGTGTGCCGTAGCTGCGTCGTAGCAGCACGGCGCTGGCGCTGCTCAAGCTGCAGCTGCATGTTGCACACTGTGCGCGCGCATGACGTGTGTGGAGCCCTCCCTGCCTTGTCCTGCAGGCAGCTTACACTCTCTGTCGCTAGCTCGCTGCGGAAGGTGGATCCAAAAGGTTGGGTTGTTGCCATGAGGCGACGTCATTTGCGGCTGCGGCGGCGGCGTAGGCGGCGTGGGCGTAGTAGTTTCGGGCGTGGGCATGGTGGGAGTGGCCATGTCAGGTCTCCGCCCGTCCGCCCACTGCCCGCCCTGTAAATGACCTGATCAGGCAACCCACAACTCTCACACAAGGACAGAGTAGACGAGGAGGGCGAGACGTGGAGGACGAGCAGCAGCAGCAAAGTGGGCATGCAAGCTGGGCAGGCGGCTAGAGCGGCAGCAAGGAGACAGGACAGACCCCCTTGCTCATCATCGGCGGCCATGGCCCTCTTTGGTGTGATGTGAGAACAGACGCCGCTAGCGATCAGCCAACATCATACCGCTGCTGTTGGCTGCTGCTACTCTACTAACACTTGCACAAACGACGGCATTTGCATCGACCACAACAACAACAACACACCACTGCACTCGTCGCATTGTGTATACAAAACACGGCCCCGTCGTCGTCGCTCGTCGCTAGCTCCCAAGCCAAGGCCGGCGCGGCGTCCCTTCCCTCCGTCCCCCTCCTCCCACCCGGCGGCCACCGACATTTGTGACCTACCTACCCCAGCTGGCTCGCTTCTTCTCGTTCTCGCCTTTCCGCATCACCAGCACCTCATCCACCCAGGTCACTCTTTTGGCTGCGTTCCGGCTCTCCGTGTCTAGCATTGTCTCGGTGAGTGCTGCTTGCGTTTGTGCTTGCGAGCTCGTCGATCCCGCCATTCAGTTCCAGTAAACCCTCTGTTCGGCAACGGGCGGCATTGGCAAGCCTGAAACCCGCCCCCTCCTCATCGTCCCTCATCACCTCACTGCTGTAAAAAAAGGCTTGCATCCTTGCATGCTTGCTTTTCTCCGTCGCCCGCCGCTCGCCACCCGGTGCCCACCTTGCTTTTGCCTTTGCAAGCTGGACAGTCGGCAAGCCCGAAGCGCAGCCGCCGTCCTGACGACGCCGAGCAAGCTCGTTGCCCTGATCCGCTCAGCTCCGCCCCTCGGCCTTCCCTTCCCACCACATTCCACTACAAACATTGCGTGAGCCGGTGTGCTAACCTCGTCGCGACACAGAGTCTTTCGTGTACGCCCCCTCCTTCTTTCCTAGCTAGCAGCAGCGCCCACAGCGTAGCCCTCGCGGCAGCAGCAGCAGCAGCTCACAGCCCTCTCTTTCACTCGCCGAGGTCGCAGCTAGCCGGCATCGTTCCTCACACCTCATTACAACACACCTGCATTTTCAGAATCAACATTGCTCCTGGTCAAAGGGTAACAACACCGCAATCACCCCTCCCTCCCCCACCTCCCTCCTCTCACCTTCCTCACAGCTGGAATGGCCGCCCAGCAACCAGCTGGAAATCCAGCTGCTCCTCCACAAGCATCTCCTAGCGCTGCAGCACCCCCAGGCGGTCAGCAGCCCCCTGCCGGCCAGCAACCCTCTTCTCAAGGTCAGCAACCCGGGCCTGCGGCGTCCACTACCGCGGGTGCCCCGCCCGGAGGAGCACAGCCGTCGTCCACCGCAGCAGCCCCAAATGGTCAGCCTCCAGCAGCTAGCAGTCCTCCGGCAGGCCAGCCGCCCGCCGCATCATCCCCGCCTGCCGGTGCCCCTGGCAGCAGTGCACCCCCCAGCCCAAGCGCTGCTGGACAACCATCGGCCGCACAGTCGCACGCTGCATCCTCATCAGCACGTGCGGCATCGACGGCGCCAGCATTGAACCCGTCGTCCAACCCGACAGCCTTCGCCGGCAGCTCCGGCGCTAGCCACAAGAGCGGCTTCCCCATGTGGGTCATCGGCCCCATCGTCGGTGGTGTTGTGGGAGTCATCCTCCTGGTCATCCTCTTCTTCATCATCCGCCGCTGGCACCGGTCCCGAGGAGAAAAGCTGCCCCCTCCGTAAGTCGTTGCTACCAAGCCAAATGCTAACATCTCAGGCCCCCGCGCGCGGTCACCCAGGCCTACTCGCCGCCCGTGTACAGGTCGCACCGCCGCACAATGTCCTCGGGCATGCACGCCAAGCGCGCAAGCTCGTATTCTACCCGTGCGTGTCGCGACAATTTGCTCGTGCTCTAGCGTATTTTGCTCACCAGCCCAGTCCTTGCTCAACCATCGGGCTATCCGTCACCAGGATCGTCGCTGCAGGCAGATTCGCCCAAGATTCTCCCAGAATCGATCCCATCGGCGTCGCCCTCTGTCTCTTCCTCATCTAACGGCACGGGGGCGTTTACGCCTGGCGCTACTGCGGCTCATCGCCCGACCCTGGCGGCCCTCAATACCAATCTGCATCGTGATGCTTCATCATCGAGCTCGGACACCACTACGGGCGCCGGTGGAGCTCTCAACCACGACTCTGAGTCCCACAGCCAGAGCTCTGACCCACGCCATGTACCTTCTTCCGATCAGCTACGCCCTCCAAGCCCGTCTGAATCTGGCGTGGGCGTGACGACGCAGGGCTCGTCGGGCTCGGACTCGCGCGCGACATCGCCGCACCCGTCGTCTGTTGGCCGCCTGCCGCGCGCAATCTCAACGACGTCAATCCACGCAAACAGCCCGTACGGATCCCGTGGTCGCCGCTCGCTCAGCGGGGCTCCCCACCATGGCCGCAACATTTCTCTCACCATGCCACGCCCGCTCAGTGTCCACTCGAACACGGACTTGGCCATTCCCATCTCGTTATCACGCCCTGCATCCTTCTACGGCGGACCGTTGTCACCTGTCCAGCCCACAAGCCCAAACAACCGCAACAGCGTCTACTCCAATCACGGCCCCATGTCGCCGGGTAACCGCAACAGCTACAACTCGACGTCATCGCGCCCACAAACCATGTACGGCGAGTTTGGCCAGGTCGACTACATCTACCCGACCTCGCCTCGCCGCAACGTGTCGATGCCCGTGCCGCCCCTATCGCAGCAGCCGCAGCAGATGCCCCACTCATCATCTGACAACATTGTGTAGATCCTCCCATCGCGTGTTTCTCCTAGACGTCTCCCTCCCCTATTACGGACTCAACACATTCTCTCTATCCCTCTCGTTGTGTAATCTACTACTACCACCACCTCACTCCCTCATCGCCATTATCACTTTGTCTCATTGTCATCACACCATCGTGTACACATCGGTATCCTGCACATGATCGGACGGCCGCGGGTCAGTCATAGAAAAGACGGACACTTCGTATAGCTAGCTCGCATATTCATTCATGTCGATATGGGTACAGGGGGAGGGTGTGTCGGCGTGGCCGGGGCCTCTGGCGGTGTGCTAGGATGATGCTGCTGGGCTGCTGGTGTGGGCCATGGCGACGCTGGTGGAGGCAGGCGCGAGATGTTGTCGCGGTGTCGTGGGCGGAGATGCTGCATCTAGTGTCCAGGGGGGCGAGTGAAAGACATCGTAGTCCCGGCGTCGGGCGTGGCCACCGCGCGCCACGGTGGTAAATTGACCAAGGTGGTGCTGAAAGAGTTGGTGGTGCCGAGTTCGAGGTGTAGCCACTACGGCACCACAGCCCCATCGCGGACCTCGACGCCCGCAAAGTGCGTCCACACCGCGGCGTCCTCTTCACAAAGCTCGACGCCGACGACGTGCCGAAACGGCACAAGCACGCTCGCGAGCTCCCTGGCGCGGCGCGCGCCGCCGCTGCCCGACCCACCGGCGGGGCCGGGCTCCTCGCCGCCGACCCGCGAGAAGGGGTAGTACGTCGCGACGTTGTGCCCTGTCGCAGTGGGCGGCAGCGTGCGGTGCTCGGTCACGCCCGACAGCAGGAGCGCGGCGCTGCGGTCGACTGCGAGCAGCTGGCCGGAGAGAACGCGCCCGTCGACCAGGGAGACTTGTAGGCGCGAGTGGAGGAGCGCGCGGAGGGCCTCGCGCGGCGGGAGGCGCGGTGGGACGGCGGCCGGCGCGGGGGCCGCTTGCTGCGCGGCCGCGGCGCTCATTGATGCTGTTATGGTGCGAGGCCGAGTGAGTAGCGGCAACGTTGGACGCCGAGACCGACGACCTAGTGAGTGGTGCCGCCGAGGAAATGCTCCCGCCACCGGCGTCATTGCGACCAACGTCGTGTTGTTTCGACGACTTCGAGCCGCGCGCCGAGACGCGCGCCGAGACATCTGCCGCAACAACCACAACCACAACCACAGCACCAACAATACAATGGGAGGCCGCCGCCCGTCCACGGCGTCGTCCGAAACGACGCGCTCGCAGATGACGGCGTCGTTATTCGCGCGCACCGCGCCCGACGGACAGCTCGAAGAGCAGCTCGTATCGTACCTCGTCATCCACGAGCCCGAGCCCGGCGGCGTCAAGACGCGCTACCTCATGCTGGCGTGTACGTGACTCGTATCTTGTGTGCGCCGCTCACCCGCAGTGACCAAGGACCGCAGATACCTCATCCACAAGGGCAAGCGCAACTCGAACGGCACGTTCTCAAAGGGCAAGACGTGGAGCCTGGACGACATGCGCGTGCTCGAGCGCGTCGGGGTGAGCAGCACGTACGCCGCACCAGCTGACACCCCGTAGCCGGCCGAGTTCTCGCTGACCATGACGGTGCGGCGGTACGTGTGGAAGACGGACCGCGACGACGAGATGGCGGGCTTCCTGTCCTCGCTCGTCGTGGCGACGCGCAACACGGGCAAGAGCGCCAACCTGCAGGTGATCAACTTTGTGCCGTCCGAGTCGCCGCGCACCGCGCGCTCCCCGCTGCCGCAGGTCGGCCGGCTGCCCGCCGGCTCGGCGTCGCAGTCGAGCCTGGGGCGCGAGCCGGGCCCGGCACTCGCGCCGCCCCGCCCGCCGGGCCGCAACGAGCGCCAGGGGAGCTTCTCGTCGCTTGCGTCGTCGGTCCCCTCGGGCGGAGGTGACTCGTACGGCCGCTCGCCGAGCAACAGCGACACATTCGGCCGGCGGACGTACGGCGACAGCGGCAGTAACATTGGTATTGGGCGCCCGCCCATCGCGCGCCAGGGCAGCTCCGACCGCTCGCTCCCGCCCAACGTCACCAAGCCCAGCCCGACGCTCAGCACCACCAGCCTCCGCCCGCCGCGCCGCCCGAGTGCGACCGCGCCGGATGTCCCGCCAATCGTGGAGCCGCCCCACGAAGCCGCGTATGGCGGCGAGGCGGGCGAGGAAGTGCTCATCCCGCCTATCGGTGGGAGGCCGGCTGCCCCGCCCGCTGCACCGCCGGCCGCGCCTCCCCCGCGCCCCGCGCTGCGCGTGGTCAACCCCACGCTGTCGCCCTCTCCCGAGGCCTCGCCGCGGTCCCCGCCAGCGCCGGCGGTGTCCCCCGCCGTGTCCAGGCCGCCAGCCGCGCCGCCGGCCGCGCCACCGGCCGTGACATCCCCTGTGGCTTCGTCGCCGTCGTCGCTCGCTGCGCCGGCAATCCCTCCACGCACACGCGCGCGCACGCCCGAGTCGACAGCGTCGACCGACGGCCCCGGTCCTAGCGCCGCCAAGCGCCGCGTGTCGTTTGTCGCGCAGCCCCTCACGACGGCCTACTCGCGCGACGTGCTGCTCACCTCGCGCACCGGCCTCACGGGCGCCGACGCGGTGATTGGCGACGAGGCCGAGGACGCGGGCGACGCCATCATGGCGAATGTCGAGGAGATGATCAAGGGCTTCGACTTCACGGCGTCGGCGTCGGTAGTCAACCCCGACGGCACGCGCGCAAAGGGCGACACGATCGAGAGCCGCCTGCTGGACGAGCTGGCCGCGCTCGAGTCGGCCAACATCCACGCGTTCCTCGAGTCGGACGACCGCATCGACCAGGTGCTGGCGCACATTGGCGAGGCGCTGCAGGAGCTCGACGACATCGACATGCACCTCACGGGCTACCGCCTGCAGCTCAACGCCGTCACCGAGGACATTGCGTACATCGAGGGCCAGAACCGCGGCCTGCAGGTGCAGACATCGAACCAGCGCGCGCTGCTCGAGGAGATCCAGCAGCTCATCCAGATCACCGATGTGCCGCGAGAGGACCTGCAGAAGCTGTCGCAGACCAGTCCGTCGACTCCGCGCGGCGTCAAGGAGCTCGAGCTGGCCGCCGCGTCGCTGTATAAGGCCATCCAGGCAAGCAGGGACCAGGCAAACGAGGTCGCGGCGACAGCGACGCACGCGCGCGAGTACCAGGCCGCGAGTGCCCAGTTTGCCACGCGTATCCTCGAGTACCTCGACATTGCGTTCAAGCACCAGTCGGACAGCACGTTGGCAGAGTACAAGAAGGGCCTGAGTACCTCGCTCAAGCTCGTCCCGCACACCGCGTTGGGCGAGTCGCTCATGACGTACGAGGGGCTCGTGCTCTTCGTCAAGGACATGGACGAAGATAAGTACAAGAAGCTGTGTCTGGTGGGTCCTGTGTACGGGGCAGACGCTGACATCCCCAGAACTACATCACAACAGCGAGCCAGCTCCACCAGGAGGAGATGAAGGCCCTGTTGTTAAACCTCATCAGGGCGCTCAACAGCACAAAGACGTCGACCGGCGTCGACGCCTCCTTCTCCCGCGCGGCGGCTGCCGTTCCGAAGCCCACGACCATCGGAGGCGCCGTCGTGCGCTCCAAGACGATGAAGCGACCCAACGACGCGCCGTCAAAAGCGCAGGGCATGGAGGCCGACGAGGCGACACGCAAGGTCGCAGAGGTACGCAACTAACCCGGGCTAATTTGCTGATAGCCCCAGCTCTACAAGCAGGGCATGGGCGAAGTTGTCAACCAGGTCGTGACAGAAGACGACTTCATCAACGCCTTCCTCCACCTGGCCGACACGGAATCAACGTTCGCAGACTACATGGAGCTCGACGTCTACTTCCGGCGCCAGGCAGCGCGGCACGCCGCACACGGCATGAGCCCCGGCCTGGCGCAGGTGACGCGCTCGCGCATGGACCTGCTCTTCGGCTTCGTCGAGGGCGAGTTCAAGCAGTGGGTCGATGCGGCCGTGCAGAAGAACCCGGTGTGCGTAGTTTTGTTTTCTGGTAGGCGACCAAACTGATGAGACAGCGCCATCGTCGGCGTCATCGCTATCACCGAGTCGCTGGCTCGCGAGGCCGAGCAGCTCGAGACGTCCCTCTTCCTGCTGCAGCTGTTCGACAAGCAGCTCGGCCGCCAACGGCAGTCGTTTGATCAGTTTATTGTGAGTGTTTTTGCCTTTCTCTTTTTCTTCTTCTCTCCCATCTTCCCCACTTTCGTTGCCGCGCGACGTTTCTCGACGCCATTCTCGTGTACTGTGTCTTGTTCTCTTTCCCCGCGGCCCGTCGTCCTCTACTCAACTCTGTCCATTCCCGGCTTCGACCCTGTTTCCCGTTCCCCACATCCCCCTCCTTGACAAGCGTGTGTCCGCCTCCCGCTCCCGTCCGTTTGCTTGTTCCTCCGAGTCATCCTCGCGTCCATTCCGCTTGTTTCTTCGAGTACATCCTCGCGTCCGTTTTGCTTGCTCCTTGAACGCATCTGCGCGACCGTTTTGCGTGCTCCTCGGAACAAATATTTCTTCTTCCCAGGCCAAGTTCTTGCCGCCACAGCTGCTCCAAAGGATATTGGGTTCGTTTTGCCTTTACATGACTTTGTTGGCTCGCTGGCGTGGGTCTGTTTTCTTGGAGTTTCGACTCTGATCTCGAAACCACATTCTTCGCCCTTCACACTGGCTTCCTTGGGCGATCTTTCCGTCGGAGTGAGATTCGTCTCGTGTCATCATAAGTGGCATCGTCGCCTCCTCTCGGGCACCTTGATCTTGTGACTTCTTCTTCCTCCTGCTCGTCCTTCCTCCTCCCCTCCCTCTTGTCCTCCATTTCGTTTTCCTCTCCTCCCTTCCCCTCCATGGCCGTTCAAGGGGGGTTTTTTTTGAACCGTCGCTTCGGTCTTGTGGGCGGAGCTGGTCTCTTAACTGTTTTATAGTGGCAGCACCCCCAATACCTTCTCTCCGTTCGACGTGAAGTTTGCACTGCCGGGCTCTGATGCTGTTGAGCGAGGAAACATACTCCCTCTCTCTCCGCCTTGATTTGATCCTGCTGAGCGAGGAAACCAACGACCTTCCTGTCCACCTTGACCAGTTTCGATCAGCCTTTCTGACACACTTAGGCCGACCAAATTAAGACGATCGATTCGTCCAAGACGAGTATTCGCCGCCGCCAAGGAGTCTTCTACTTTGTGAAGCACTTCCCCATTTTTATCGAGCGGATCGAGTCCCAGCTCGATGGGTGCGACGGCCTTCCCGTTCGGGATCGAGTGAATGGCGCCTACGAAAAGGTGGCCGCGGCAGTTCTGGGATCACTCCAGCATGTCTCTAAGATTGTCGGGGCTGAAATGGCGTCAGGCGAGGAGAAGGGCCAGCTGTACTTCCATGTTGTCATGATTGGTGAGTGGAACTGATTCTTCACCTACTGACGGGCGATTCTAGAAAACCTGCACTTGTTTGTGGACGAAGTGTCGGCGCTCGACGTCCCTGCCTTGGACATTTTCTTGCAACGCGCCAAGGGCCTTTACGAGGAGAACATGAAGGCGTACACCAAGCTGATGCTGCGTCGTGGCTTTGCTCGTCTCATTGTAAGTATTCAGCACATCCCACTGTGCCACACGGTTGCTGATCCGCGTCTTAGGACTTCTTTGACACTGTTGAGCGGCTGCTCAAGACTACTCCGGCCAACGAGGTATCGGTCCACGACGGCTGCTCCAAGAGTGCCCTTAAAAAGGTACTCAAAGACACAACAACCAAGGACATGCGTAAGGGCGTGGAGACGATGGCTCGCCGAGTAGACAAGCACTTCAACGAAGAAGAAACAGCAACCGGTGTGGGCGCGGTCGTTTCAGGAGGAGGCAGCGGGGCTGCGCCTTCTGACCCAGCGACTGCCGCCCTGATTGCGGCCGTGTGGCGGGACTTGTCGGCCGCGTTGCGACGTGAGGTCGAGCGTGCCACAGCCATCATGGGAAAGAGCTACGCCGATTCGGGCTTGACGCTCGAGTACACTGCCCAGGATGTGGACACCGCATGCCGAAGGGCCAAGCACTAGTTGGTTGTAGATCGTCGATACCCCTGTTATTCTCCCTGTTTATGTATGCCCCTAAATGCGATCACATTACCTCATTGAGCGCGCGTCGTGCGGCATTCCAGGTCAGAAGGGAAGACGGGGTGAGAAGGGGGTACTGTTTATTCACTGCGTAAAAACTGACGAGGAGGGGGTAGAGAGAGTGTGCTGTGAAAAGCATGGCCTGTTTAAAACATGCAGAATATGATGCTGGGAGACATGCAGAATCGGGTGGCGTGGTGGAGCCTAAGCGCTGCGCATATCTGGCGCTCCTGACTGGTGGTGGCAGCGGGGTGCCTCTGCTGTTCGGGTGTGGGAGCGAGATCTCCTACCGACAAGCGACTGACGCACTTCACAGCGCTCGAAACCGGGTCTGCCGACGAGAGCCTGAGATCGAGAGGCTACGCAGAGCAGTATGTAAATATGACATCTGGCTCTGTGGCCTGTACAGTGGCCGCCGCGGCGGGACCAATAGGTCTCGTTCCTCGTTACTCCCTGCACGCGTAAGCGGTAGGGACAGCAGACAGCGCAGCACGACCGCGGTGAGGCGGAGGCGAAGAGTGTGGCGAGGCAGCTGACTGGCATACAGGCATGCTTGGGTTGGAGCGGCGCCCAGGGGTCTTGGAACAGTCTAGATGCCACACGACACGATGGCGATGCGGCTAGCGTCGGCCACTACCGAGGCTGTGGCCACGATGGTTCAGCCGTGATATGGGAGGTGGGCAGCTGGCCAGTGTTTGGAGAGTCGTGGAGCGGAGCATTTCTGAAACGGCGCCGGCTGCTTGTTTGCTGGCCTGAGTCATGGAGGACGGAGCGCACGCTAAGGAGGCTCAAACAAGCTGCGACAAGACGGCAGGTGGCTCTGGCGGCTTTAGTGCGCATGCGCCTGCGGCTGTGTACATTCTGTGCCGAGCACCAAGAACGGGCACCAGGGACCGTTGCGACGGCCCCCACGCTCACAAACAGCGCAGAGCATTGCGTCGGCTGGCCGGGTGCCAGACAGACGGCAAAGCAAAGCATGGGATGGTGACTACGGATGGGTGTGCGAGTGCGTCGTGCTGCTGCTGCCGCCGCCGCCGCCGCCGTGCCGTGCCGCGTTTCAGCTTGGGGGCTCGCAGTGGGTATGATTGCCCCGGTCGCCGTCGCCCAGGGCTGCCCTCAGAAGCGTGGTTACAAACCGCAGGGACTGTGCTCGTAATGTTCTAGGGCTGCGCCGCCGCGGCCGGTCGGGGGCAGCGACAAAGGGCAGCAGGCCGCAGCCAAGCCGCAGCCACCGAGCGCGCGCGCGAGCGAGCAAGCAAGCACACCCACCCACAGGCCAACCCCCCTTGCATGCGGACCTGGCCCGATGAGAAGTTGCGGTCCGGTCGGGCGGTGGCCAGATGCCCTGAAGTGTCTGGCGTCACTGGGACAGGGCTTGACTGGCTGCCTAGGCCAGGACGTGCTACCCCAACGCCGTCCTCCATCCCACGTGTAGGCCTGACACAAGTGGGTGGGTATATTCTCTCCGAAATGGCCCGCCAGCACCCGCAAAGTGACATCCAGCGTCAGTTGCCGTACGCTGCGGCAATCGCTCGAGTGGGTGGGCAACGCTTGCGGGCCAGTAGCAGCAGCAGCAGCAGCAGCAGCAGCAGCAGCAGCAGCAGCAGCAGCAGCAGCAGGAAAAAAAAGACTCCACCGCCGCCGCCGCCGCTGCCATTTCGGCTGCTCGGCGGGCCGGACGTAGGGCGCGTCGTCTGCCGCTCATTACTACCGCCCGCTACAGCGGGCCAGGGATGCATGCCATCCACGCTTCGATCATCGCGTCCAGCGAGCGACCGAACGAGCGAGCGAGCGAGCGAGCATAGATCGGGCCCTCGCCTCGGTTGTTAGCGGCGCTGCCGTACACTCGGTTTGGGCGGAGCGCGCACGGATAATCCACTGTTATCCGTGCGGTTCTCGATGAAATCCAGAGATGGGCTCTGTGCCTTTGGGCTCGTAGGTCAGTTTGGGGCAGCAGAACTGCGTCAAACGTCGCATGCAGGGCCAAAGAGCCAAAGACAAAGGAAACGTGCACCCTTCGTCGGCGCGTGCCTGGCTGGATGCGAACCTTTCTCCTTGGCTGTGCTGTGTGCTCGCTCCGTTGCGAGAGCGAGGAATTAATTTGCTTCACTGGGTCGTTGCTGGGCGGACGCCGGGTGGTCAGGCTCATCGAGAGGGGCAGCATCGCGAAGCAGCGGCACACGCAGCAGCACACGCCGCCGCACTTGCCGTCTCCCGTAACCCTCCTCGTGTTGTCCGTGTCGGACGACCCGTTCCAGTTCACCGCTTGCCCCCCGCTGGGTCAGCTGGAAAGAACGGTGTCATCGCGTCTCCTCCGTTGTTGTGCTACTGGCTGGAACCCAGTTCCGACAACCAAGTTCTCAACCTCTCTCATACAAACTGCCGCCACAGCCAAGTCTACGACGCCTCTTCCCCTTGTACTCACTCACCCATTCCGACACGCCCAGTCACAGAAGACTATCCTTGCCCACCTCTTGTCCTCACCACGACGCCCTTCGCTTCCGATACTGAGCTCTCTGGCTGGTGACACTGCGTACAGCCTATCTCGTACACCTGCTCAGGGGCTTGCCATCGGTGCAAGGCACCGACCGCGATAGGGCTCACAGCCAACCCCATTGAGCCCGGCAGCATATTGCAAGCAGCGAGGCACCGCGGACGTGCAGCACATCGCCCAGCCCTCCCCTCGCCCTCCCTGGCGTGTGTGTACGTGCCCACGAGAACGAGCACGGTGAGAGTACAAGCAAAGCACGAATCACAGCATTAAGACGGCCACCTCTTGTTGCTTTTCAACAGCCAACGCGGCTTGAACAAATCAGTCTTGCAAACATATCAACTCCCAGGCATCGACCCCACACCGACGCGCCTGCCTGCCCCTCAAGCCCCCACAGCCCAATCGCCGGGAACCAGGGAACCGGGAGATAGACCGGCTCTTTGTCACCAAAGCACTGCTTCGACTCGGCTCTGCTATATGCGAGCCCGGCTTGACCGGCCTTACGCATAGCTCACAAGTCTGCTTTCGGACAGCCCACCTTGCGGCAACCTCGCGTGATAGGAAGAGGCAAGATACTCCAAAACAACACAAGGGCACAAGTATCAGGAAACGCGCGAGGCGTCGATCCGATCCTGTTTGGGCCTGCAAGTACACTGCCAGACCCCGCCAAAAGCAGCAAGCCACGGTGTCACATTGCTACAGCCTGTAACTTTGTCTCTTGCTTTTCCTGGGCATAAGCACGGCCTGAACCGCCGTCGCTTGTCCCCTCCCCAACTCGTATCCTCCACCTATCCTCTGTCCTCACACGGCCCACCCTTGATACATTTCACCCACCCCTTACGTATTCCAACTTCTACTTCTGTCCTCGACCGTGTTCTCAAGTTTCTGCCTTGGACGCCACTCCGAACACTCTTCAACGCCTACAAATCCTGGAGCAACTTGGCGTTGCATACTTAACCTATCTCGCCTCACTCCCACACGTCATCAGTAATCATCAATTTAACGACCGCAACGACACTCAAACACGACCTACGCTCCCTTCCACCGCCGCCGCTGCCACACCCCTGAGCACCACGTACGCCATCACATCTGCAACCACCATCCTCGCAATTCCAGCCCACCCTCAATGTCAAGTCGGCAGCGACGACAGTTGAGCTCACCACCACACGTATACTAGGGTCTGGCGTGCGCCCTTCACCCCCCATTCACGCACTTTCTCTATTGAATCGCAGCCACGCATCACGCGCGCAGCCCAGCAGCTGCGCGCCATGCCCAATTCTCGTCCTCGGTCTGCCACACCGCGTTCCGTCGGCAACCCGGTCACTGAGCATCCGTCAACAACGACCGACTTGCCAACCCCGGGCCCATCGCGAGGGCGGCGAGACTCTGGTGGCGGATGGACACCAGTTACCCTCATCAGTTCTGGCATGTTCGCTGGTAGATACATGAGGTAAGTATAGATCCTGGTCAAGAATCCTGGCTTCACTGCGTGGACCGTGTTCTATGCCGCCGCTCGTAAAGGCACATCCAGTCTCGGAAGATGATGACCGCTAATCACAACAGCTTCTGGCTTGATGTCGCTCAAGAGCCCGTGCACGGACGCCGCAAGACCGAGAAGGATCGTCGTCCGCTTGCACCGAGTCCGATCGTCCGTTTGTGGATTCGTGAGCATGCCCACCAGAATGCTCCAGGAGTAGCTGTGGACCCAGCGTGAGTCGACATGGCTCCCTCGATGATAGCGATGTTGACCTTGGTTCTGTAGAGAGATTGAAGTCTCCCATATAGTCTGCGCTGCAGAACTTTGCTCCCCACAACGACAGCCGACCCCAGCCCAGTCGGAAGCCTCTGGCTTTCCATTACCATTACAGGGCACAGCATCGCCGAAACGACGAACACCATCGCCTGCACGACTGGCGCATGACGGATACATCAAGAGATCCCCCGGAACGGTGTCGGTATCACCCCAAGGCGAACGCGACGCAATAGACACGAGATACCCCCCAACTCCTCCACTAAACCACCAGCCGAGAATGGACGACGCCGATGCGACTCTTGACGACCGTCCTTCATCAGCAACACGACCGCCGTCTCGGACGAGCGAAGGAAGTAGAGGGAGCAAGGGGAGCCGTGGTCGCTCGTCCAGAGTCACCCAGTCGGAGCCTCTTGGCGACAGGCCTGGCAGCGGCTCCCGCAGAGTGGTCCCCGGCCGCAACCTGTATGGCAATCTTCATGTGGCTGGCGTCCGCGTCCCTGCAATCGAAGGAGGCGTCGGTCTGTGGTTTCTCTTCACGGTGAGTCGTTGTTCCCACGCACACCACCCGTGTTTCGCGTAGTCCGTCCGATCGATGGCAACTGATACTCGACCCCAGGACCTGTCCATCCGGAACGAGGGAAGGTATGAGCCCATCACCCTGCCCACCCTCGTCGTGCTCACCAAATTCGATCCAGTTACTCACTCCGATTCCGTTGCTTTGACATGTCGGCAATCGGCACCGCGTCCAACAGCGACCCCATACCTCCACTCGTCGAGTGTCAGAGCGCAGACTTCAAAGTCTACTCGCCGCGCAAGTAAGCATTGTCCGCTCTGCGCCCCCCTGGGTACCTCAATTGCTGACTGCTGGAACAAGTTTTCCAGGTCTCCCAAAGCCAACAGAACTAGCGGATCATTTCGCCCGCCAGGGGTACAAGCTTAACACCCGAAAGGTACGGCTCTGCTCCTCTGCCTAACACCTCCCAACCACCCTCTCTACTGTGTTCCAGTGTGTTTCGGTGTGTGTGCTTGTTCACCACCTACTGTGCTTGTGCTCTCCCCTCCCGATTGTCAACAGGGAGGTAAAGGGGGAGTGCAGGTCCAAGGTGTACAAGGACCACCGAGATCTCAACAGGGTTTGGACAACGCATGTTTACCCAGCTACCACTTCCGCCACACTGGATTACGGCAGCGGAGTATCTGTGTCAGGTCCGAGACCCTGTCACACGTCAACATCCGTTCCCCTGGCCCCCCTTGTGGCCCTGGACACCAGCGACGTCACACTCCCCACACCTCCCCACCCACACCACCCATCATTTTGCCGACCCGCTGACCATGACGTGCAGAACGAGCGACAAGCCGCTTCGCCTCCTGCATCTCCATCGTCCGCCACGTTCCAGACAGACGTTGTAAAACCACCACATCATTAATAACGCGGTCCCGCCGCCGCGGCTGTCCCTTGTTTCCTTGGATCGGTTCTCGGTTCGCGCCACTGCCAAGTGCAAGGCCTGACCGTTTCTGCCGAACGCCCCGCTCGCGCCCCCGAGGTCTGCCTCGATGTACCACTGCCCTGTTCCAACCCAGAAGCCCACCAGGCGTACGTGCGCCATCGACCCCTGCCCACCACGTTTGCGGACGCCACCTATGACCACACGTCGTTCCTACAACTCGGCCGATTCCGACATAGCAGTTCACCGATCAAACGCCGCGTTGCTGGTCAACCTTGCATTTGTTGGCGCGGAATGAGGCTCGTCGGAACTGGAGACTTTGAGTGCTAGCTCGAGACGCCAACTCGGGCGCCAACTGCTAGGCCGGTTCACCAACTGCTAGGCCGGTTCACTGGAAACCGGGTATGTCACTTTTGCCAAGGGGCATCGGAGCAGTCTACATCGTCATAGGCGTCCGGGAACGGGAGCGTGCTGTGAGAAGTGGCAAGCCCAACAGCGCATTCGACGAAGCGTTAGGAACCCAAGCTGTGCATCTGCAGTGACCGTCTCAAGGAACGACGCAGCCGCCTCGCCTGCCAACCAGATTTAGTGGCCGGAAGATGGGGCCCGTGTCATCATCATAATCAGCAGAGAAGTTAAACAACTATCATAATGCCACCTCCGCGTGACCTCCCGCACCACATGACATGATTTCTACCAACAACCCCATACTCTATGCATAGGACAAGAGCCAAAAGATGAGAGGGGAGCAACCATCGCGTCGCCAAAATCAGGCCGGCAATATCTTTGCCGAATCATCCTCCGATGTAGGCGTTAAATTGCCGCGCGTTTGAAGACCGTCTTTGAGACTTCCGTTGGGGACCTGGAAAGCGGGAGGGACGGCACACCGCTGCTTAAAACACTGCGCCGTTGTTTAAACTGCATCGGCATCTCAGGAATCAGAGCATGGAGGCAATTGCGTCTGGTTCCAGGACAGAGGTCTCCGTCTCCACTTGTGAAGATGCCCTTCGTCATCGATGCCTGTATCGAGATGCGTGCGATGCCTAGATCGGACGCGGGAAAGCGAGGCTAGTGGCACCGCAGCGCCTGCCTGCCCAAGACAGTCAACATAGACCGCAACAACACCGCAGTGCACGCACTGTGAGTGTGTGATCGCATTGGGATGCTGATGACGATACCGTCATCGCGGAATTGCCCGGCAGCGAGGCGCTGGCTGATTGGCATGCCAGGGGTCAGCTCTGTTTCGGCATCGATACGGCATGCCATGGGCGTAGTTTAGGATTGCGGGGCCTGGGTCGCCCTGGGCGGACCTGTTGCCTGGCTGGCACATGCAGTGCAGTGGTGCCACGCACACCGCTTGTCACCCATTGTTTGGTTGGTGCATGGTATCGGGTGTCGCTCGGCGTAGGGTATGCATGGGCCGGCCACACGTTACTGCACCCGACGTGAATGTAGCATATGCATGCATGCATGCATGCATGCATGCATCGACGATACGGGGGAACAAAACCAAGACGCGTTCGTGCGCGCAGAAGTCGTTGGCAGGGCCGACGCCAGCACAGTGGGGCGTGGTGCACATGGAGCCATGGCCACACCTGAGGCCAGCGGCGAACCGAGACAGACCAGCCTACAAGAGGAGCGATTGGTGTACGCATCCCGCTCCCCTGCGGGGTGCGCGAGCCGAGGATGCGGCGTACACGCAGGGCTGCCGTAGCTGGAATCGCGAATGGTCCGACCACCCGAAGCGCGCCATGTCCGCTTTGGCGTGGTTCGCTACTACAAATACGCAGCGTTCTACAAATCCGAGGCGTTGTACTACAAATCGCCCACAGCCCCTCGTCCTTCCGGCCCAAATTACATATCGCCATCCACTACGACCTACAGGCGTCATGTGCTGCGCGGGCTCAACCGACGATAGTCTAGGGCTGGTTAGGCGATTGCGGCGTCATACGGTACGGCCCCAGCTGTTTGTCCAGTGGGGCGTTGTTTTCTGGGGACGAGCAGCTAGCCAAAGTCGAGTGGAGCGCGGAGTGTCGGGAGATCTGGCTCACCGCTCAGAATAGGCAGGCGCCGGCGACCCCACCACGGCGGACACGGCGCACGCACACCGCACAACGCACACCGCACACCGCACACCGCACACCGCACACCACACACCGCACCCCCGACTCCCAGCTCGCAGCAGAGGCGCGGTGGCGGCGCAGCGTGGTCACTCACTCGGCGAGCGGAATGCGGAATGCCTAAGCGAAAGTGGCCTTTCGTGACGCAAGCAGCGTGGCGGCCGGCATACCAAGTCGCTTGGCAGTGGGGAGGGTGTGGCACTCGTGCACTCGGTGCGCACAGTTACGTTGTCGCCTCGTCCTGCAATGGCCGAGTTAATTTCGGCGTCTACGAGTTGCTGCTTCTCTTGGGGCGTTTGTGCCTCCGAGGACACAAGTCGCGGGTGATCGGCAATGACTGCGGCGTTCTTTCGTGGTGGAGCTCCGCCTGTCCGAGTCGTAGCGGAGGCAAGTGCACTGTCTGGTCGTGGAGCGACTTACACCACCCACTGATAGGCTATCTAATCCCTCCATGGGTAAAGAGGCCTTACAGAGGTCTTAACTGCCTTCTGGACAAGGCGCCGTAGCTAATCGACCGGGCCTCGACAAGTCGCTGCAAGTGGACCAAGCATCGCAGACTGAGGCATCGACTCCAGTGGGCACCAGCGAGCAAGTGTGGGCCAATAGTGCTTCCCCCTCCCCCCTGCGCCTCACAAAAAAGCTTTGAACCCGCTGCGAGGCGCGACGCAGTCCCACCGTGGGTTGGTCCTTCCATCTCCGGGGGTTGTACGCGGGCAGGCCACTCGCCGGCGAGCTGTCGAGGAACCCATGGCTCGCACGGTTGTTCGTCCGTCCCCGGATGTCCAACTACTGATAGTGACACAATGACGCAGCTGAGCACATGCTGACATCTAGCGGGGACGCAGAGGATTATTCGAAGCTTTGAAGCTGTTCGAACGGCGAAGAGGGCACGGTGAGTTGTGCACTGTGTCGCAGGCACCGCTTTGCCACTCCCCGGTGGGCTGTCCCGGGAGCCGTCGAGGAGGGGAGTGGGTGGTTGGTATAAGAACGTGCATACCAAGTCGAGCGGGAGCGACGTGGTCCGGAGTATGGGCACCAGCTCTATGCTGCGCTCGAACTGTGCACAAGTCAAAACATGGGCAATGTCATCGCCAGGCTTGGTGGGGAGCAGTATGTACATGCTCGTGTATGTCCTGTTCCTCCCGCTCTAACCCACCAGCACCCTGCTTCTGATTGAAATGTAGCGGAGGCCAACCCGTTCATTGTTGGTCCGCACGGCGGCCAGACAGCGGACCAGCTCATCGCCCAGCTTCCGTGCGGCGGCGACGCGGCGCCCGGGCAACACTCTACTTCGAGGGAGGTCGCAACCTGTCCTATTCTTCATAACCTGCACAGGACGCGGTGTCATCTCGTCGAGGGCCGGCCACTCGCGGGGGCTAGTAGTCGATTCGTTGGACGCCACGACGTCGAGCGGAACGAAGCCACATCATGTCGCCAGGTCACTACCGTTTGGTTCAACCCTCTGCCGGCTGCCGGACTACGCCCGAATCCAGGCCCATGCAAAATGCACCTACACCCGCACGAGGTTGCCGGTGACGCGAGGATACTCAGCAGTGACGTGCAGGTGACGATTGGACGACCCCTCCCGCGTCCGAGCCACGAGTGACCCACGTCGCGCGTTATCGATCGAACGAACCCGCCAATGCAGGGAGCCGAATAACAAGCATCGTAGCGTCGTACTGGAGCCGAGCGACACCAGACTAAGTCATGGCAATCTTGCCACGAGGTTTGGATTTGGGACATCTTTAGAACCAACCCAGGTCTGGAACAGTAGGGCTCAACGCCTTTGGGCCAGGCTGTGGGAACCCAGATCCCGGTCTTAGCAAGCATGATGGCGCTACGCCACCTACGCCACTGCGCCACGCTCTACCGACGCCACGAGGGGTCAGCTGAGACATGCCCCCTGGCGTCGTAGAAAACTAGAGCGGTCTGCCCATACGGCGTTGATGGTGGAGCGAGCGGCGAGCGCGGATACGGCTAGAGAGCTGCGACGGCACAATTGCTGCTTGGTGGCAGCTGCGTACACGCGGCCAAACCAGTGCGGCACGTCAGCCGTGAGGGCGGCGTTACCAGCAACGGAGCTGTCGGCAGTGCACACTGATAGGGGGTTTGTCACCGGGCTATGGACGGTCTCGACAGCGCTAGGCTGCTCGGCGCTGTGGATCCAACGGAGGTACTGTGTAGGTGGCCGCGTTGCCAGGTGGGCAAGCGCCCCCCGCCAGGGATGTCTTAAGTCGCCGCAGCTCGCCGCACCGCGGTCCACAGTGCTGGAACTCGTACCCACCGGCACGTACGGCACGAGCGGCACGAGTGCACCAGCCCACTCGGGAGGTGTGTGTGATCGGGAGCGTGTCTGGCAACACTTGCAACAAGCTGGCCTGTTTGTTGAGGCGGCTTGCAGAAACGTACACGGAAAACTCATTAGGACACAAATGCAAGATTGATGCGGCGGGAGGGGGTTAGTACGATAACAGTGCGGGAGTGAACCATGCGTCGTCTGTATGCTAGTTGGTACAAGGGAGGAATAATGGTGCTGGGTATCAAGAGCCGGCAGCGGCATGGCCATGCGCGGGGAGAGGGCGGACGGTCTGTGGCTTGAGCAGTGACGTTGGTCGTGATCGAGGCAGGGTTCCAGCAGTCGTCGCTGTTCGCTAGGCGGTTCCAAGGAAGGGCGCCGGCGAGGGGGGTTTGTCGAGGACTGAGACAGAAACGGAGCCGAGTTGTTGTGGGGTTGGAACTGTCGTTCCGAGGCACGGCGCGGAGCGGCTCGCTCTAACACGATCACACTGGGTGCGGTTTTCTGCCGCCCAGCCTCGGCGGCTCGGGGGACGGGCCCAGCTCGGTCACTGTTGTCACCAAGGGCTGCTTGAAACTGAACCCGGAGATCTGTAGCATAGCGTCAGTGGAACTGGGCCGCAGCTTGCCTTGCCGCAACTCACAACTCTGATGACCTTTCCGCGGATCATGGCGATGGGCATAGGCCCATAGTCTCTCGAGTCGGTCGAGTTGGACATGTTGTCGCCGCTGAGCCACACATGGCCCTTTGGCACCTTGACAAACGTGAGGCCCTTCTCTTTGCGCTTATCGGCCTCGACCTGGGGGACGAGCGACCCCGCGGACCAGGTCACGCCGCCGCGGCGCGGGTCGTACTCGACAATGTCGCCCGGAAGGCCGACAACACGCTTGCACACGGTGCCGCGGAACTCGTTCGGGTTGACGGCGACGACGAGCTCGCCGCGCTGCGGCATGACGAAGCGCGGGCCCCAGGGGACCAGCGAGCGCCAGTACGCCATGGGCGAGTGGATGATCACGTCGCCGTCGATCGCGAGCGACGGAAGCATGCTCGACCCGCTGCACGGCACCATGTCGTACGCTACCTCGCGGAAGAGGTGCGCGGCGCACAGGAACTGCACGACCCGCTTCGTGGTCGGCAGCACGAGGTGACGAAAAACCGAGCCGAACTCGCGCGCCTTCTCGCGGGAAAAGGCTCGCCCGAGGCGCCCTGCTCTCGACATGGTGACGGAGAGCGGGCTCTTGGGGATGTAGACGGGGCCGCTTCTGCCGAACGGTCGTCGTCGTCGCTGCTTGTGGGTTGCTCGGAAGCACGGTTGGTGGTGAGTGGTCAGCCGAAGACGAGGTGGTGCACGGTCCGATCGTTGCCGGCGGTTAAGAGAAATTGATCCCGCGTGGGCTTCACTCCGGAGTAATGGTTAAGGACGGGATCCTAATGGGCGCGGAGGGAAATTAGGAACCCACTAATGGAGGCCGCTAATGGATATCTAATCAACTAGCACACCTGGACATTCCAGCATTCCGGCGCCACAGTGCCATATATCTCGACAGCTGATGACTGTCGGGACTCTTTTGTTGGAGTAGGATGAGACCAACGTGATGGAGAGAGCGACAGAAGAGTGCGCACAGACACGGCGATCTCCAAAAGACAAGCGTATATACGAGGGCTCGACTACCAGTGGCACCGCCAACACCGCGCATCGGTCCCCACATGCAGCATGATTGATGCATACTCACGAGTCTCCGCAGACATGGCCCACCCTTCCGAGGTTGAATTGTCTCAGTCGTCCATCGACGTCAGTCTGAAACGTCGTCGGGGAGACGGGCGAGCCAGGCGGGCACGGGAGGTCTGCTGAGGGAGGGACGATGGGCTGCGGGCAGTATTGACAGCCCGTTCGGCTTCATCCTGACGATAAGGCGTAGACAGCTACACGGCCACGAGCGCTTGTACCAGCCGCCCCGTTGATTTGTATATCGCCCGGCGTCGATTTGTATATCGCCTGCGGCCCATAGCCGCCCACAACTGTGGACACGCAGCGCTTGTAATGTGCAGCTTAGCACCCCACTACCCCAAGAACCCAAGAGGCACCGCTTGGTGTGCGTTCTGGGTGAGGGTGTGCGTGCATGCTGCAGTGCTTCGAGTCGGCCAGGTTGATCCGTCGCCGCGGCGCGGCCTTGAGCGAACGAGGGATTACCCGCCAGCTTCGACCCTGGGTGAACTAGAACGTGGGCATCAGCGCTGCGGCACAAGGCTTGGCAGTGTGGGGTGGGGGTTGTGCATGTGGTTTGCTTGTGCAACGCTAGAACTAGAAGGGACTTTGAAGCTACTGTGGAGGTCAGTAGCATGCATAAGATATGAGCTGTCACAACACCTGCGTGCATATGACAGCTGTAGTGTATGGATGCATAGCCGGGGGGAGCCATCAAGGGCCCCCGCAGGCTGCCGCTGGCTGCAGTTGTTTGTGTCATCTGACGAAGATCCCGCCGTTCCTGGCTGGGCGGAAGAGGAGTCGTTGTTGCAGGTAGTGGGCTGGGTGGTGGTAGCTCTGGTGCTGGGCGCTCTGGGCCCACTGCGGAGTACAGCCAACCAACATGGCCCAACAGCGCCGTGCTGCCCTCGCTCGGCAAGTCATCTGTACGAGGAGCCCCCTTGTACGTTTGCAACCGTTCCATCCACACACCCAGCACGCACCCACCTTGGCCACCATGAACGGCCACGAGAAGGACGACGTAAAGGACGACTTGGGGTTCGGCGACCTCAGCCTGGGCGACACGTCCGAGTTTGCCAACCCCGACTACGTAGCCAAGACCAACGGCCACAGCACAACAGCCAAGGGCGCCGAGGCCGGCGACGCCTTCCATGACTCACGTACGCTGCGCGGCGCCGGCAACGACGCTGACACGAGCAGACGAGCAGGGCCTCAAGCGCGCGCTCACCTCGCGACACATCAGCTTTATCGGCTTTGGCGGCGGAATAGGCGTCGGTACGTGTTGCTGCGCGCGCTCGCCACCGCCCAGGCCCGCTGACAGCCCCAGGCCTGTTTATCGGCATCGGCCAGTCGCTGGCACAAGCTGGCCCGGCCGGCATCTTCCTGTCGTTTGCCATCACCGGTGTGCTGGTGTGGTGTGTCGTGAGTACCCAGACGTGCGCGTGTTTAGCTGACGTCGTGACAGATTCAATCCATCGGCGAGATTGTCACAAAGGTAGGGACGCCAGGCCGTGGCTGAATGGCGCGGTGGCGCGTACCTGCTGGCGATCGCCGCCGTGTCCGTGTCACAGCAGCAGCAGCAGCACTGACTGGTTACAGTACCCCGTCGACGCGAGCTTCCCAGGGCTGGGCACACGCTTTGTGGACCCCGCCGTCGGCTTCACGATCGGCTGGACATGTGAGCTGAGCCGCCCGTGCCAAGCGAGCGCGGCGCCACTGACATCTTTCCCCAGACTGGCTCAACATGGCCATCTCCGTCGCGGTCGAGTGCACCGCCATCGGCATCCTCGTCGAGTGGTGGATCACGAGCGTCAACGCCGCCGCGTGGATCGCAATCGCCCTCGTCATCATCTACACGTTCAACATGCTGCCCGTGCACTGGTACGGCGAGGCCGAGGTCGCGACGGCGTGCATCAAGGTCATCACGCTTATTGGGTATGTATGCACACGGCCCACAGCAACCCCGCTGACCCGCGAGCCTCATGATCTGCGGACTGGTCATCACGCTCGGTGGCGCACCCGACCGCCACCGCCGCGGATTCGAGTACTGGAAGAACCCAGGCGCCTTCAACCACTTCAACGGTATCCCCGGGTCGCTGGGCGAGTTCCTCGGCTTCTTCTAGTGCGTACCCCACGGTCGCCCCGCTGACCATCCCAGCTCGTTCACCAACGCCGGCTTCGCGTACGGCGGCACCGAGGTGATTGTGCTCGCCGGCGCCGAGGCCAAGAACCCGTCGCGCCAGATCCCCAAGAACGTGCGCCTGTTCGTCTACCGCCAGCTCTTCTTCTGTGAGCCTCACGTCGGCAGGGACAGGACAGGACAAGACACTGACCCCCCCGCGCAGATATCGGCGGCTCGTTGATGATCGGCATGATGTAAGTGACGAAGCCCGTGACACAACTGACCCCAGCGTCCCGTACAACCACCCGGCGCTCACCGACCCCAAGGGCAACGCCAACTCGTCGCCGTGGGTGATCGCGATCAAGACAGCAGGCATCAAGGTGCTGCCCTCGATCGTCAACGCGGCCATCATCACGTCCGCCCTGTCGGCAGGCAACACGTACCTGTACATTGCGGCGCGCACAATCCGCGGCATGGCGCTGAACGGGTTGGCGCCGGCGTTCCTCGCCAAGACGACGCGGCACGGCGTGCCGCTCATGGCCGTGCTGTGCTCGGCCCCGCTGGGCCTGTTCGCCTTCCTGTCCGTCGGGTCGGGCGGCGCGAGCCAGGCGTTCCAGTGGCTCAAAAACCTCATCGCCCTCAACAACATGATGAACTGGGGTCTCCTGGCCTTCACCTACTGCCGCTTCCACAAGGCCATGAAGGCGCAGGACATCAGCCGCCAGACGCTTGTGTGGTACGGCCGCTTCCAGCCGTACGCCGCGTGGTTTGCAGTCGTCTTCTGTGCCATCGTCTGCGTCTTCCAGGGCTTCCCCGTCTTCCTCAAGGGACGGTGGAGAGGCTCCGACTTTGTCGCGTCGTACATCAGTGCGTGGGCCGTCACAGCAAGCGCTAATGTTCCCAGGCTTTGTGCTTTACCTCGTCCCGTATGTGGGATACAAGCTCATCAAGCGTTCCAAGGTGCGTGTGCATGTGCTATCTGTAGACGCGCGCTCACCCCATCGCGCAGATGGTCAAACCTGCAGAGGCAGACCTCACATCCAATATTATCAACCCATGGGACATCACCGAGGAGCCCGAGCCGACGACCTGGTACGGCAAGGCCTGGAGGGTCATCACTCACTGAGTGCCCGAGCGTGCAAGCGCCTCATAGACGCTGGCCGCTGTCCATGTCCACCGGCTGGTCAAACCATGTTGTATCACCTAGCGGCGTGTCCCACCGACGCACCTCCCAATTCTGCTCATCTAATAGTTGTGATGCCAGAGCTACCGATCGCAGCGTGAGGTCAGTCGATGACGACGTCGGTGCCACTTTCGCCTGGTGAGTCGTGCCACAGTGATGACGTTTGCAGCAGCGCACCCGGGACAGCAGTGGCATCACGTCGCATAACGTGAATAACTGCTCACATCTAAATACTACTGATTAGCGGCGCCAGCTGACAGGGGCTGCGGAGTAGGAAAGGCTATGACGAGACATTTGGAACTACCAGTGGCCAACTAACACGCTTTAATACGCTTAAAAAACCGGCTCCCACTTGTCTGCAATCTCGTTCCAGCCGACAACGCCGGCGTGCTCGACCGCGCGGTTCTCGAGCGCGGCGTTGAAGAGGCCCAGCATGAAGGGCAGGCCGACGTTGCGGAGGTTGTCAGGCGACAGGTCCGAAACCTTGGGGATGGGCACAGCAGGCGGGTACCTGCCCTTGTGCTTGGCCTTGAGGGGCTTCTTGAGGGCGACGACCAAGCCGGTCGCCTTGCCGTTGGCCTTGTGGTGGTCAAACCCGTTCACCGCGGCGTGGCCGTTGGCGGCCCCGTGGTGGACCTTGACCTCGCGCGTGTCGTCCGAGTCGGCGTCGGCGAGCTTCTGGTGGCGTTCGAGGGCGCCCAGGTGGAGGAGAGCCGACTTGGCGAGCGGGACGTGGTTGCGCTGCGAGGCGACGAGGAAGAGGCCCCACGGATCCTTGTGCACCACAGGGATCATGCCCGAGAGGATGCGGTCGGCAATGCCCTTGCTGCCGACCTCGTCGCAGAACTCGAGGAGCGCCTTGTGTTGCTGGAAGATGAGGTTGCCGTGCACGTTGACGTCGTCGCGGATGTGCATGAGGTCGAGCCACATCTTGATAGTCTTGCGGTTGGCGTTGAGCGGGATCACGTCGTCGTGAGTACCCGTGAGTGCCTCACGAAGTACGGTCCTGGAGCGTCAGCATCGTCCGTCTCAACAGATGACCATCTCCAACCGCCAGAGACTCTCTCCGGGAGATGGGCAGAATGGGACACACGGCTGTCACCAGCCGTGTGGCACCGATGGGGCAGCAGGGTGTGTAGCCTAGCCACCCCGACGGTGGGCCTCGATGGGCAGCGCCATCGAAACCCGCAAATGGCCAGGCCCAGGTAAACTGAGACCGGCCCCTGGTTCCGCGTCTGGCGTACACCAGACACAAAGTGACACGGGCGTGGCAGGCAGTCCTTACCGCGCCCGAGATGAGATATGCGCAGCCTGTAAAAGGCCGCGCCTTCGTTTCACGCAGCCTGTAAAGGGGTGCGCTTCCGTTTCACGCAGCCTTTTCAGGCTGCGTCTTGGTTACCCCTCAGCCTGTAAAAGGCTGCGGGTCTTCTTTCCCACCACTCAGTAGAGTGACGGGCGGAGGCCTCAGAACAGTGATGCCGCCCCGAAGCCTTCCGGTTGACCGGACGACGCCACGCTCCAGTGAGTACAGTAAAGTACTCACGAGTTGGCCTTGAGAAAGTAGCTCCAGACGCGAAACTCGCGTCCGTCGCTGGAACGGAGGACGACGTCGGCCGTGGGGTCGATGTACGTGCGTGGCTCGAGCATGTTGGACGAGGCGGTCGACGCCGAGTCGTAGACGGTGGTCGAGTCCTGCGCCTTGGCGCTGTCGTCGAGCACGACGGGGCCCTTGGGCTTGGGCGACGCGTTGGTGGCGACGGGCTTGGACATGGCGTCTGGGTGCGGGTGGTGTGTTGGTGTGGGAGGTGGCGGAGGAGCTGGCGGAGAGGGGGGTGAAGAGTTGGTCGACGAGAGGTACGCAAGAACGCGGCTTTTGAAGTCGTCGGAGGGCATGGGGAAGGCGGGTGGGAAGGGAGGGGATGCAGGGAGCCCTCGAGGGCGAGTCAGCGCGCTGTGTTAACCGCGAGGCGAGTGTGCTGTGTGCCGAGGAAACGGGGCTGAGAAGAAGACATTGGACGCCCGACGCCCGACCCACGCCCGGGCGAGGGCGCGACATGGACGGTGAGGAGGGCGTGGGAGCTGATGTGAGGCGGGGTGCTGTGAGGACGAGTGAGCAACGAGACAGCCATGCTGGCGAGTGAGTGGGCGTATGTACGGATGAGACAAGTGAGTGAGAGTACGGATGAGACAGAGACACACGCCGCCGCCGTCCTTTTATGTCTTCCCAGCCCAAGCCAGCAGACGACCGGTGCGAGGCTGCTGCCCCAACAGCTGGCCAAGCGGCGGCCAGGAATGCAAAGGATGCCAGAGCGAGGCGCGCGGCGGTCAGCGGCCAGCACGCAGCGCGTACGCAGTACGCAGCACGCAGCACGCCAGCACGAGGCAGGGGAGAGCGGGGCGCGGGGCGCAAGACAACACACAGGTGAGCGAGCGTGGCGGTGTGGGCGCTCCGATCTCGCCTCGTGTGACTCGCTCGGCCAGACGCGCAGTCATTGCATGGGCGCCGCCGACGTGACGCGCACGAGGAGCTCAGCGCCTATGGCGGCGAAGGCGGCGATAACGCACGCTGGGTCCGAGCCGACGAGGAGGCGACGCCCGCGCCAGAAGCAGCGCCAGCCGGTGCCAGCGCCAGCGCCAGCGCCCCGCTCGTCGTTTCGACTAAACTGCGCTCAAACGTCACGTCGACTCGTCATTGCCACAGCTGCCACCGCTAACACGCTGCGCCGCCCCACCCCACACCCCCACGCAATCCACAACCCACGCACCCACCAAGCCCATGAAAATGCATTCAAAACTATACAAGTGCTGTCCGTAATCGTTTAGAGCCACTCGACACTGGGAAAGTCAGCAGGGAACACAAACAACAACCGGCGCTCGCTGCGCTCGCAACTCACGTTCCGGGAGGCTTCGAGGTAATGTCGTACGTGACACGGTTGATACCCCTGACCTCGTTGGTGATGCGCGACGAGATCTTCTTGAGGACCTGAGGGGGGAAGACGAACCAGTCGGCAGTCATAAAGTCCTCGGTCGAGACGGCGCGGAGGGCAATGACCTGCTCGTAGGTACGGGCGTCGCCCATGACACCGACGGCCTTGACGGGGAGGAGGGCAGCGAACGCCTGCGAGATCTGGTCGTAGAGACCGGCGGCGCGGATCTCCTCGATGTAGATCTCGTCGGCGGCCTGGAGAATCTTGATCTGCTCGCGGGTAACGGGGCCGAGGATGCGAATGGCAAGACCGGGGCCGGGGAAGGGGTGGCGGCCGACAAGGTGGGCGGGGATGCCGAGGAGGCGGCCGAGGGCGCGGACCTCGTCCTTGAAGAGCTCGCGGAGGGGCTCGATGAGCTTGAGCTTCATGTTGTCGAGGAGACCACCGACGTTGTGGTGCGTCTTGATGGTGGCCGAGGGGCCCTTGAACGAGATGGACTCGATAACGTCGGGGTAGAGGGTGCCCTGGAGGAGCCACTCGATGGGGCCCTTGGTGGTGTCGGCGGCGCAGGCCTCCTCAATCTTGGCGGCCTCGGCCTCGAAGACCTCGATGAAGGTGTTGCCAATGATCTTGCGCTTCTTCTCGGGGTCCTCGACGTCCTTGAGGCGGTCGAGGAAGAGGTCGGACGCGTCGACAACAGTGAGGTTGACGCCGAGGTCCTCGACGAGCATCTTCTTGACCTTCTTGGCCTCGTCGAGACGGAGGACACCGTTGTCGACCATGATGGCGTGGAAGCGGTCGCCAATGGCCTCGTGCATGATCTTGGCGGCAACCGACGAGTCGACACCGCCGGAAACGGCACCGATAACCTGGCCCTTGTCACCGCAGATCTCGCGGATACGGGCAATCTCCTTGGGGATGAAGGTCTCCATGCTCCAGCCGCCCTTGATGCCACAGACGTTGTGGACGAAGGCGCCGATGACCTCCTTGCCGCGGGGCGAGTGGGTGACCTCGGGGTGGAACTGGACGCCGTAGACGGGCTTGGACTCGTGGGCGATCGCGGTCCACGGCGACGTGGGGGTCGACGCGACCGTCAGGAAGTTAGGGGGCAGCGACGCGAGCTGGTCACCGTGCGACATCCAGACCTGGATGCCCTCGGGGCCGGCCTCGATGCCCTCGAAGAGGGCGTCGGCGTTCTTGTTGCCCGTCTTGACGACCGAGATGTGCGCCGAGCCGTACTCGCGGTGCGTGTGCGCCTCGACCTTGCCGCCGTGGACCGACGCAATCTCCTGAAGGCCGTAGCAGATGCCGAGGACGGGCACGCCGGCGGTGAAGACGGCCGGGTCGACGTGGGGCGCGTCGGGCGCGTACACCGAGTAGGGCGAGCCCGAGAGGATGATGCCTGGGGTGAGCACTCAGCTGCTGCAGCAAACCCACCCTTGGGCTTCCACTTGAGGTCGGCCATCTTCTGCGTGCACGGCAGCATCTCGCAGTAGACGTTGAGCTCACGGCATCGTCGGGTGATGAGGTGGGAGTACTGGGGCTGTGAGTGGGGGTTTCGCCGGCGTGGTGGAGGCGGCGCTTCCAGCCAGCCGCCTCGCTGCTAGCCGCACATACCTGCGATCCAAAGTCAAGGATGAGGACCGAGTCGTAAAGGTCGTGGATCTCCTGCGACGCCATTGTGGGAGCTGGTGGTGTGGTTTGTGAGATGGGGGTTACCGACGTGATGTTGGTGGGCGCGCGCGAAAGATAACCCGGACAGGACAGGATCGATTCAGAAATCTTGACCAGGGCGGGAATAAATGACGTGGGGCGGCGTCCGACGCCATCGGAGATTGTGATAACGCACGTGGGTTTATCGTGGTTTTCACGTGGAGGCCGGCCGGGAGTATTTTGAATGCCAAGTCTGATCGTCGTTTGTGCAGGCTGCTGTTCCCTGCAGCAGCACCCGTGCCTGGAAGTGTAAGATGCGCATCATCACTACGATGCGTGCGGCCTTCAAGCTGCAGCTTTGCAGCCATGCTGCTAGCAGCCTGCCCAACTGACGCTGCAGCCTCATCCATCCTCCCTTCAGCTTGCTCGTTTTGGCTCTCGCTAGATCACTACGCGGTCACGCAGGCCCCCCGCTGCCCTTGCCACCGAGCGAGCCCAAACTAAGCGCACCCGTGCCCCGCCCTTGCCCTGCCCGCTGTCTTAGCATGCCGCCGATTCCGATTCCGGTGACGCCAGAGCAGAGGCAGCAACAGGAAGCGCACAGACGGGCCCCGCGAACGAAATGAAACGAAAACAGCCGGGCTGCCGTCCTGCTGTCCCTCTCAGCCGTATTCAGGCGCTCGAGCTGGCGCTGGCGTTCACCGCCGCCGTTCCTACAAAGGAGACCTGGCCGGGGCACGCTGCAAAGGAACAGTGGCATGGCAGCCCGCCGTTCCATTCCGTCCCTTGCGACTGGCGATTATCAGTCCAGTCCCCTTCAGTCCCCCGTGCCCCTGCTACCCTCCCCGCGCGAGCCAGCCCTCCACTCAGCCCCTCCCTTACCCACACCCACCCCTTCTCCCTGTCCCATTCTCACCACACAACTGTTCACGGCTGGCTGCTGGCCGGTGCGCTCAAACCCTCCATCCCTCCCACCCGTCCCTTGCTGCTACAGCATGCAACAACAAAAAAAACCTACTAGCCTCGAGACCCTGGAGGACACTTGCTCGTCCGTCGTCGTGAGAAACACACTTGGTGGGCCCTGAAGCACGATGCAGGGTGTATAATGCGTTATCGCGCGCTCAATGCATCCCTGCGCGGTGCAGAGCATGCTGAGGTGCGCGTGCAGCCGCGCCATGTAGTTGACTTGATTCATAACACACCATACTTCTGACGATTGTTGATGCTGGCTGGGTGCGGGCGCACTTCCGCTCCCACGGTACCACCCGCAGCCCGGAATCTAACGGGGCTAGTGGCGAGGCCACTATGCCGAGACGCCAAGGTGTGTGTGTGTCTACTTGCGGCCGGCCTTGAGCCAGTCGTCGAGGAAGATGGCAGAGTGCTTGGGCTGGTCAAACGGCACCATGTGGCCTGCACCGTAGACCTTGAGGAGCTGGGTCGTTAGCAAGCAGCAGCGGCAGCCATGACTCACAGTGAGGTTGTCGTACGTCTTGTACGAACCAGCAAGGACGCCGTCAACGCGCCAGTCCTCAAACTTGGCAGCGTTGTAGCCCTCCTTGCCGTACCACTCGAGGGCCGCCATCCACGGCTCCTGCGCGAGGTGGTTGCAGACTAGGGGTGAGTATGGCATACGGGCGGCGGGGGTCACTTACTGAAGTCATGAGTACCGGCGTACTGAATCGAGTATCAGCCAGCTGCCACCAATCCGCGCGCCCACTCACGTTGAGAATACGGATACCACGCTCGAGCAGCTCAGACACATACAGCCACGTCTGGCCGGCATTGTCCTGGGCCACGGCGAACGCGTAGCCGACGCCGGCGTCACAGCTCTCAAACGGACCCTTGGCCTTGTCGACGCCGAGGCGGGCGCGGACGTCGGGCAGGTCGAGGTAGTACTTGATCTTCTTGGTCTCGGGGTAGCACAGCGAGTCCTCGAGCTCCTCGGGCGAGCACGACTTGGTGACGTCGTAGCTGGCGTGTCAGCGGCGTTGTTAGTCCACCACCCACGGGTTCTTGTTCGCGCGCTGGAAGCTCGCGCCGAGGGTCAGCTGGCAGAAGAGCTCGGCGATGCCGCAGTTGGTCGGGTCGTGCGTGTCGATGCAGCTCTCCTTGGACATCTTGGCGCACTTGGGCACCGCCTCGGCCATCTGAACACACTCGGAGATCGACTGCACCGTCTCGGTCATGTTGCCGTTGATGGTGCACTGGTAGGGGAAGTAGGAGAGCGTCGTGCCGTCTGGGGGTGGGTGTGAGCGGCGAGTGGAGGCTAGCAGCTGCAAGTTCACTTACACCAGTCAGTGATGCCGTTGCCAATGAGCACACTCTGCAGGTTGACGGGCTCCTTGCCGGCCTTGACGAGCTCCTTGTTCTGGTCGTAGACAGCAGAAGCGAAGATGGGGAGGTAGCGGCCCTGGGTGTGAGCGTGGCGTGGGGTGGCTACTCACGCCGTACGACTCGCCAGCCATGTGGAACTCGCGGCCCTTGAACTCCTTGAACGTGTCGAAGAACTGGCGTGAGCACAGGCATGTGGCGGGCGCAACATACAATTGAGATGAAGGCAGCGACGTCCTGGCCCGCTTCCTCGGCGGTCGCGACGACCTGGCCGTGCTTGGCCTGGCTGAAGCCGACGTTGACGGGCTCGTCGAGGAAGAAGATATTGGCCTTGTTGTTCCACGAGTACGGGTTCACCTTGGTGTCGTTGATGGTCTTGAAGTCGTCCTTGACGCTGCAGGGGCCGAGCTCCATCAGGAGGCCCATGGACGACGAGCAGCCCGGCCCGCCGTTGATCCACATGATGACGGGGTCGTTGGCGGGGTCGGAGCGGGACTCGAAGAAGTAGAAGAAGAGTTCTTTGCCGTGCCCGACGTCGAGGTAGCTGGGCGCGAGCGTCAGAGTCGCCGGCATCACACGACCAAGGTCCACACCCACCCAGAGTAGCTCCGCACATCGGGGTCACACCACCCCTCGGTGCTCTTGATGCGCACCTTGTGGTTAGGGTGCAGCGCCGACGTGAGCACGTAATGCTCGTCGCCCGGGATCGACGCGAGCGTGATGTCCGCAGCGGGGGAGAGGACTGTCTCGGCGCCGCCGGCCGAGCCGGCAGACAGCACGTCGTCGACGAGCCCGTGCGCGAGGTCGAACGCGGCCTCGGGGGTCGGGAGGCGGAACGCCGCGATCACAGGCAGGAGGGCGAGGATGGGGGTGAGGCGCATGTTGGATGCGATGCGAGGGAGAAGCGACAATGGCGTTGGAGCAGCAGCGTTGCGTTGATATCTTGGTCGTCGTCCGCTGGCCGGCGTCGGTAATTTCCGATGACGCAGTGCGACCACGCGGTGACGCTCGGAGCGAGATGGCGACCGCGGGGGTCGCTCATTCGCCGAGCGGCCGGGGATGCGATAGGACAGACGGGCTGGGTTGGGCTAGCGGGCGGCCTGGCGCCGGCGTGCAGGCTTTCTGCATTCTGAATCAGTCGCAAGCGCGCAAGCATTCACGCAGCACGCGAGCATGACGCGCGGCGCGGCGCGCTAGGCAGCGTGCGGATCGCGCGCGCCGGTAGCTCATCCCAGCCGACCGCCACACCGCCGCCTCAATTGCGATGGCTCAGCCATGCATGCATTGCACAATGCACCATGCATGGTTTGGCATGGCACGCAGAACAGACACAGCGCAGGGCAGCAGCGCAGCAAGCAGGCAGGGCACAGACGCCGCGCGCGCATGCGCGCCTAACACCATACCTCGCCCCGCCCCGTTCGCCGGCCCTGTGGCGTGCGCGACCCCCACTCCGACGCCGCCGCGCCGCAAACAAACATTGTTGACACTCACGACACTGACCAAGACCAAGACCACTCGACACCACACCACACCACACCATGCCGAGCGACACCGCCGGGCCCAGCACGCACGCGCACGCCGTGTCGCGCAAGCCCGCGCCGCCGTCGACGCACGCGACCGTCGAGGCCGAGTGGCGCGCCGCAGCGTTCGGGTATGCGCCCGAGTATCGCGACTGTCTGCTCGGCGCGGTGTGCGTGGGCATTACAGATCCGCGGGGCGGTGAGTGTGCTCTGAATCGCCGGACGAGGCAGCGACGCCGCGCCGCCCGCCCGTGCATGCTGACGCCACGCCAGCCCCGCCAACTCTCCGCTCGGGCCTCACGGCCCTCCCGGTACGCTCGCACACCGCCATCGTCGGCCTGGCAGGCGACAGCGACGACGACGACGGCGCCTACGACCCAGAACCTGAGCCCGAGCCGACACCAGCACAGCCAATACGTATCCGCGGCGCGCGCCGCGTGACCTTCTCCGAGCCGCCGGCGCCGCGGCGGCCCGCGCCCCCGCCTCCGACTCCGCCGGCGGAGGAGCGCAGCGCGAGGCCGCACCCCGCAACAGCGTTCGATCCCGTGCGCGTGTCGGCGCCTGGCCCCGCTGCCGCCGAGCGCGCCGCACGCCCGATGTCCATTGCCGTCCCGCCGCGCCCGGCGCCCACCCACCGCCCGATGTCGTGGGCCGACGCGGCGACGGTCGCCAAGTGGCCTTGGGGCGCGCGCCGCGGCAGCGGGGCGAGCACGCCGACGAGCCCCATCGGGCCTGTCACGCCGACGACGGGCGTGTTTGAGGACGAGCAGGTGGCGCCGGAGGCGCGCAAGTGACCTGGTGGGTGGAGGCGCGGGTGTGCTAGATGCCGAGTCGGTCGTGTATGCATGGGTCGTGGCTTGTACGCTGTGGTGTGTGTTTGAGCCGGCTGGCATTGATGCCACTGTGGTGTGGCATCAGGCCTGGCCGTGACATTTATCACGAGTTCTGCGACGTTGCGACTTTGTGTGTTCTGGGGCCGCGGGTGCCACTCTGGGTCGTGCTCCTCGCCAACAGACGGAACGAGAATACTTGAACTCCTCGGCGTTCGGGATGAGCAGCAGCAGCAGCAGCAGAGGTGGGGGCGGGGCGTGGAGTGAGCTCGCCCCGCGCCCCAACTCGCGGTGCTCCGCTTGCTTGGCCTCGACACGCAGATCTTATCAGACGGTCGTCGTCCTCTCCAGCTGCAGCAGCCTGCAGGTCCAGCGTTTCCGCGACTCACAGCGCATGCATGACACAATGACACACAACCACCCCACGCCCCCCGCAGCTCCGTTAATCACCCCGGCCGCAAGGCGCGTCGGCCCACATAGCCGGACCTTAGCCGGGGCTGCATTTCCGCTTGGCCCAAGTAAGCGAGCGCGCATGCTCCGTCCTTTCTCCGCTGCGGCGGCACAACGAGCAGCACCACTTGCACTGACAGCGTCACTAAAGACGGCAACGAGAGCACCACAGCTCCTCTTTTGCGTCTTCTGTCACTCTCCAACTCCCCACTCCACCACCAAAACACAACAATGACCCTCCTCGCCGCCGCCCGCACCGCCCGCGCCGCGCCCCGCTTCGCGCGCGCCTTCACGTCGTACAACGCCCCCGTCGCCGGCCTCACGCCCGCGCAGGAGGAGGTGAGCGCCGCGGGTGATGGCAGCGCTGACGACCACAGTTCCGCGCCGCGGTCGCCGACTTTGCCAAGAAGGAGATTGCGCCGCGCGCCGCGCAGATCGACAAGACGAACAAGCTGCCCGAGGTGGGTGGGACGCGGGGCTCTCGCCTGCCCCGTGCGGCCGCGATGCCGAAGCAACTAACCCCCCCAGGACATCTTCCCCAAGCTCGGCGAGATGGGCCTGCTCGGCGTCACCGTGCCCGAGAAGTACGGCGGTCTCGGCCTCGGATACTTTGAGCACACGATCGCGATGGAGGAGATTGGTCGCGCGTCGGCGTCGATTGCGCTCAGCTACGGAGTGAGTCGGGTCGGGTGTGGGGGCGTAGGGGTGTGGGTTGGGAGTAGAGGCAGGCGGCGGCGTCGACGTCGGTGCCCGCGCCGGCTGCCGCCTGCCGTGACTTTACCGGCCGTCCCCAGCTGCTTGTCCCACCCCGCCGTCACGCTCGCTTCGCTCGCATGACTGACACCCCCAGGCCCACTCCAACCTCATGGTCAACCAGCTCGTTCGCAACGGCAACGAGGCCCAGATCAACAAGTACCTCCCCAAGCTGCTGACCGGCGAGCACATCGGCTCGCTCGCCATGTCCGAGCCCAACGCCGGTTCGGACGTCGTGAGCATGCGCACAAAGGCCGAGAAGAAGGGCGACAAGTGGGTCCTCAACGGCTCCAAGGCGTGGATCACAAACTCGCCCGTGTCGTCCACCTTCCTCATCTACGCGCGCACCGACCCCAACGTGTCGCCCAGCAAGGGCCTCAGCGCGTTCCTCGTCGAGCGCGACTCGCCCGGCTTCTCGGTCGGCGAGTCGCTCGACAAGTTTGGTGTGAGTGGCTGCGGGACCCGCGGGCCCACGGCGTATGTGGCGCTGACACCCCCCAGATGCGCGGATCCCCCACCGCCGAGATCTTCTTCGACAACGTCGAGATCCCAGAGGAGAACCTCCTCCGCCAGCCGGGCAAGGGCGCGGCCATCCTCATGTCCGGCCTCGACTACGAGCGCCTCGTGCTCTCGGGCGGCCCGCTCGGCATCATGCAGGCCGCGCTCGACCTCACGCTCGACTACACGCACGAGCGCAAGCAGTTTGGCAAGAGCATCGGCACGTTCCAGCTCATGCAGGGCAAGATTGCCGACATGTACACCAAGCTCTCGGCGTCGCGCGCCTACGTGTACGCCGTCGCGCGCGCCGCCGACGCAGGCAAGGTCTCGCGCGAGGACTGCGCCGGCGCCATCCTGTACTCGTCGGACCGCGCAGTCGAGGTCGCCCTCGACGCCCAGCAGTCGTTCGGCGGTAACGGCTACATCAACGAGTACGACGTCGGCCGCCTCGTCCGCGACTCGCGTCTCTACACCGTCGGCGCCGGCACCCAGGAGATCCGCCGCGGCCTCATCGGCCGCATGTTCAACGAGGCGCAGGCCGCCGGCAAGGACCACTTGTAGGCAGCAGTTAAGGGAGGAAGAGGGTAATGACTTGGCGTACCACGGCCACACATTTGTATATATCTGCATGCAGTAGGATAGTCACAAGCCACCACAGCGGCGGTGGCATGGGCGAATGTCTGAGCGCAAAGAACAAACCATTGTAAACGGGCCGGCGGCAGCGCCCAGCCCCAACTAGTACCTCAACCCACTGAGCCCACTGAACCCACATGACTACTCTAAGCCTTGCTGCTCTTCTTGGCCGCAGCCGCCCGGCGCTGGCGGCGCTCGACGCTCTTGTCCGAGTCCCAGTCGACATCCGCGGCCAGCAGGTCCATCTGGCCGTTCTTCTCCAGCTTGGAGTCAAAGAAGCCGTCGCGGTACCCGCGCACAATGCGCTCGAGCAGGTCCGACGTCGAGATTGCCGGCGTCCGGCGCGTAGGCAGGAACTTGCCTGGCGGCGGGTTAGTACCACGCGTCTCATTTGCCACTGCCGCTGCCGCTGCCACTCACCCTGGCCCTTTGCAAACGCATAAACATCCTCCATGTCCTTGGACGGGTAGACGAGCTCGTCGTGCGCAATGTAGTCGATCTCGTACTTGTCGATAAAGTCCTGGTCGACGACCCACGGCGCGTCGGGGAACACCTCGTCGGCCCAGCGGCAGTGACGCACGGCCTCGCAGCGCTCGGCATGCGTCATGGCCGGCGCCGACTTGTGGCCTGCGCACAGCGCGTCCGAGCAGACGCCGACAATGAGGTGCACGTTGTTGAACGACAGCTTGGCCTGGCGCAGCTGCAGCGCGTGGCCAAAGTGGAACAGGTCGTACACGCCGTCGGCGTAGATCCTCACCGGCCGGTCTGTTGGTGGCGGAGACGTCTTCCACCAGCGGTCCACGCCGTCCTCCTCGCCACGGCCGTCAATGGCACGCTGGACAAACGCGCGGATGTTATCCTCGCCGAGCTCCGCGGGGCGGGTGTACATCCTGAGCGGGCCAGCAGCGCTGACGGCCTTGTTGCCAGTCGACTTTTGCTCGTGGTGGCGGTACGGGTTGGCGAGCGACTCGGACTCGGCCACGGGCACGTCACCTGGGTGGTTGCCAAGTGGGGGAGGGATGTCGGGCACAAGCTTGGCGCGCGACGCCTTCGGGGTCGGCGCTCGGCCAAGCGGGTACCCTGGCGACGTTGTTGACGGGCCCTGCGGGGACGGGGACGACGAGCGGCGCTGGTGGCCGAGGTTGTGGTTGTGTGCGTGGTTTATGTGGATGGGGGTGCCGATCGTCGATGAGCTCTCAATGTCGCCATCATATCTGGCACGGTTAGTGGGCGCCGCGTGGATAGCAGGCAGGACACTCACGTCGGCGACTCGAGGCCCTCATCGCTCCATTCCTTTGCATCCTTGCGGCGCAATAGGGGGTTGAGCGCGACACCGAGGGGCAGAGGGATGGGAGGGAGGGGGACGTTGCTGCCGCGCGAGGCTGATGTCGGGCCATTGCCAGCTGCTGGGGCGTTTAGACGAGGCGAAGACGCCACCGAAGGCGTCAACGAAGGCGCGTTGATCGAGGAAGCGACGTCGGAAACATCGTTGTCTGTTGTCGTGTCGCGCAGTGCCGGTGAGAGCGATCCGGCGGTCAGACGAGCGAGAAGCAAGGTCATGGTGCAGGCCACACAAGACACGTTCGTCAACAGAAGAGTGGCGTGTGCACAGCGGGGCCGAGTGGGACGAGTAGAGCAATGCAGGGGAGATCAAGAAGGCGTTGTCAGTGGGTGTCGCACACGCGAGCACGCTGCAAGCGACGCTGCTGCTCGCCGGGCAAGTCGCTAGACGGGCACCGGCACGAGCAGCAGCAGTAGCGAGGAGCAGCAGCCCGCCCGGATATCAGCTCACCTTCCTCGCTTGCGTCCTGCGAGCTGTCGGGGTCGCGGGTGGAGCGTCTGCCCTCGACGCGGCCGTCGGAGCGCCTGTGCCGCTTTGGCTGTGCTGCGGGCGCGGACATTGTGTCGTGCGGTGAGGAGAGAGCGGGTGCGCGGTGTGGGTGGTGGTCAAAAGTGTCGTCGTTGTCGTGGCAGCGCCGTGCGTGGCCGCTAGCTGAAATTAGGAGGGTCCGGGCGTCGGTGGGTGCAGCACAAAGTGGATTTCGTCACACGCGGGTTCGTGGTCGGGCGTGTGTTGTCGCGCTGTACGCCAGGCCGAGTTTGCTTGCTGCGCTGTTTGATGCTTGTTGTTATCGCCACCGCCGGGTGCGAGGATGGCAAAAGAGATGGACGTGATGTTCCAGCCCTGGTTGTGGATGGAAAGAGTCGTACGGGGATGAAACGACGACTCTAGCCGGAGGAGGGAGGACTGCCCAAGATGTGCGGCTGCGTCGCGTGCTTTCAGTGGGGACAGCGGCAGCGGCAGCGGCGGCGGCGGCGGAATGACGACAGGGACTGATCTCTCTTGGACCACAGCAGCGAGTGGACAGCGGCGGCCTCGTCGTCGTCCTCGCGCAGCTTGGGTGCCATGCCATGCATGCCCTGCCCTGCCCTGCCCTGCACTTCACTGCACTACCAGTCCGTCTCCGCCGTCATGGCCGCCGCTGTGCGCCGTGCGCCGCCGCTCCGCCGCTGCTGCCGCTGCCAGCTCCAAACTGCCCGCGCGACTTTTTGGAGCGCGGCGGCGCGCGCCCCGCGCAACGCAGCGTGCAGCAGCCCGCGCACCAGGGGTATCGGAACAACCGGACAACCTCAAACAGGGGAGGGTGGATTAAGGGGCAAGTGATGAGGGAATGTCAGTTAGGCCTGCACAAACATCCCTGCATGCCTTTCAAAACCACGGTATCATTAGGCGCGCAAGCCTACCCACCACGAAAACAACAACAACCGCGCCTGCTTTCCAGCCCAACCTTGCTTCACCTTTGCTTCCCACTTCAACACCACCACAATGTCCGCGCAGCTGCAGGAAGAATCCCTAGAGGGAAACGTGTCAACAGAGTACCTCTCAGGTGCAGCGTTGAGGTGGGTCTCCTCCACCGGCCTTGCAGCTAACCCACCAGCTCGGTCCTTCGCGATGTCGGCGCAACACTCACGCCCGAGGACGAGCTCGAGGACATTGCAAAGGCCGAAGCAGCGGTCAACGCAAAGGACAACGAGCGCAAGGCAGTTGTCGACAAGCTGCAGGACGACCTGAACGGTGCGTGGTATGCCCGGCCGAGCTGACGCCAGCCCTCATTCACAAGCTGCAAGCCGCGACGGCGGCAGCGCAGCGGCCCGAGGGCCAGCCGTCGGCGCAGGAACACGAGATCCACGTCCGCCAGCTCGAGCAGCAGCAGTACGCGTCGCACAAGGCGCTCAGAGACGAGCAGGAGGGCGTCACGAAGCGCGAGAGCGAGCTCGCGCGCATCAAGGCCGAGCGGGAGAAGGTGCGCGCGTGGGATGTCGGCGCGGGCGCGGGCAACGCAGGCCAGGTGTGAGTGGTGCTGTGCGGGACGTAGGCTCACCCCCAGCGTCCGCCTCGAGCTGTTCAAGGGCCTCGGGTTCAGCATGCTCGGCGACAAGGTCCTCGTCCGTGAGTCATCTGTGCGCAGCGTTGATTGTCTAGCTGACACCACGCAGGCAACGACGCCAAGCCCGATGTCAACGTCGTTTCACTCGACGACAGCGTGGGGAGGGTACACCGCGCCAATGCGCTCTGGGCGATGGCCGGCGAGTAGGCGCGGCGGAGTGCTGCTGTCGTTGCTAGCTAGTCCCACCGCCTAGATTGCTCCCGCGGTTGTATCAGTGTTGTACCCATATTGTAATGCGTGCGCTGGGGTGCTATGGTGCGAGGTGGACGGCGCCGGCCGATGAGGCAAGGAGCAGGATCACTGGCCGTCGGGGACGCATCGTTGGCATGGTGGCTGGTGGCAGCAGAAGCAACTACGGCCCAGCGGCGCGGGCCCCCAAACCGTGCACGGTGCCAGCCAGCCACAAACAGCTGAGACGCCTCATGTCTACCGTGTTCGTCCAGCACGCATCGTCAGCGCCCGCCTTGACCGCCTCCGATGCATGTTTGCTTAGCCGCGGCGCGGCGTGGTGAAGAGCTTGGCAGCTGCGGAGCGGGCGGGAAGCGGCTCGGCTCGGCGGAGTACGGCCGCATGTCCGCGCTACCGACGTGCGTCGTGTGCGCCGAACGCCGCCTGTGCCCAGGCCGCTTCGTTTCTGGCGGCCTGCATCATCACCGTCGCAATCACCTTCGCCATCGCACTCCATCTCGCCACCTTATCTCTGCTGTCTGCCGCCCAGGACGCCCTATGCCCTTATAGCGACCGCCAGCCAGCCACGCGCCGTGGCCTCTCCACCACCACCATGTCCAACTCCACCTCGCCAGTCCCCGCGTTCCCGCCCAGCACGGAGCCACCGCCGCCCGACGCGGCCGCGGCCCGCTGCCACCTGCTCGGGCCGACCGCGCTCGTCGTGCAGGCCATCATGGGCGTCATTGTCATCGGCAGTCTTGTGGTCAAACGCCAGCTCGAGAAGCGCAAGCGTAGATGGCGCGTGTGGGTCCTCGACGTTGGCAAGCAGCTTGTCGGCCAGGCGGTGCTGCACGGCCTCAACATCTTGGTGAGTGAGCTGCAAAAGGCGGGGGTTGACGGCAGATATCTAGCGTTGTTGCACATGCGAATGTCGGCGAGGACGTCAAGAACCCGTGCTCGCTGTACTTTTTGAACATCCTCATTGATACGACTATAGGTGGGTGGGGCGGTGCGGGCTGTTGCTGACTCCTCCAGGCGTCGGTATCTTCTACGTCGCGCTCAAGGGCTTTACGTGGCTCTTCGCGACCCACTACGGCCTGGATGGCTACAAAAGCGGGTACTACGGCAACCCGCCGCAGTGGCAGCTGTGGGGGCGGCAGCTGCAGCCGTACCTGCTGGCCGTGGTGACGATGAAGCTCATCGTGCTGCTGCCGCTCACGCTGCCCAAGATCTCCAACGTGCTCATCCGGTTCGGGCAAAGCCTGCTGTCGTGGCTGTCGGTCGACTCGCAGGTCATCTTCGTGCTGGCCATTTTCCCCGTCATCATGAACGTGTTCCAGTTCTGCGTGATGGACCAGCTCATCAAGGCCGGCAAGGGCGCCGACGCAAAGCACGAGCACGACTCGGACACGTACGACGACGAGGACGACGAGGAGGGGTACCGGCCGCTGCCGACGCGCGAGACGGATGTCGAGGCGTCGTTCGCCATGGTCTCGCCACGGCACCGCAACACGAGCCTGCGGGATACCGACCAGCCGGGAGGGCGGGGGCTGCGCTCGCGCAGCGGGTCGCGGAGCAGCATTGCGCCGATCATTACGTCGCGCGCAAGCAGTGTCACGGCGTCGGCGCCCACGTCGCCGCTGTACCCCCCGTCGGCGGGCGACGAGCCCCAGAGCGTATGGAGCGCGCTGTCACAGCAACAGCAGCAGCAGCGGCGCGCGTCAAACGCCACGGACGACGACGGCGGCGCGCTCTCCCCGCCGTCGCGGTCGCGCCGCTCGGACGCGCCCTCGCCCGACTCAAACGTCTGGGTGCAGGACATGCTCACCGAGTCGCCGGTGGACGCGGTCGCGCCGCGCCGTGCATCATAGTAATTGTGTCGGATCTCGGCTGCTGTTGTACAACATGCATGGAGTGGGGGGTTGCTTGGGCGAGGCGTAATTGCTTCCGTCGTATTTATTTTTTGGACGCGTCTGCGGCGAAGTGTCGCTGGCCGGAATGGAGCACACCGCGGCGGTGGGCAGCAATCAAGGCAGACACAGAGCACACACCACCCCCTCCTCTCTTGACCTCTCGAGCACCATGGCAGCAGCAGCGACATTAGAGTTCCTGCCGTTCGAGGCGCGCCGCGCGCTAGTCCTCGGCAGTGGCACCAAGCGCGTCGTCCTCGGCGGCCGCAGCCCGTCGCCCCCGCCCGCCGGCCCGTCGCCCAAGGTGCGGCGCATCGCGCCCGTCGCTCCAGCCGCGGCGGGCTTTGCGTCGTCGGCAGCGTCGAGCTCGGCGGTGCCCAAGCCCGCGTCTGAGCCCGTGGCGCCTGCGCCCAAGCCCGTACCCGCCCCCGCGTCGCCGTCGCGCAAGGGCAAGGAGCGCGAGCTCGTCAACGGCAGCACGCCGAACGGCACCCCCCACAAGCCCAATGGCACGCCGAACGGCACCCCCAAGCCCACCGGCACGCCCAACGGCCACGCTGCCAAGCAGCCGAACGGGAAGAACACGCCCAAGGCCAACGGTAACCCCGCGGCACCGGCACCCAAGATCGCCGCCGCGCCCAAGAACGCCGCCGCTGCCGCCTCCGCCGCCGGCCTCCACCCGCCGATCGACGACCTGTCGTGGCCCGAGCCCATTGCGTCGGCGCGCCGCCCGGCCGCGGGGCTGCACAACGGCTCGATGGCGTGCTACACGAACGCGACGCTGCAGGTGCTGCTCCACACGCCGCCCGTGCTGGCCGTGGCGCTGTCGCACGACGGCGCAAGCTGTGAGTGGTGGTGGCGTCGCGCCGCCGTCTGGCTCGAGTCGGCCCGCCGCATACTGACCCCCCCGCCAGGCGCACAGGCACACCACTCCAAGACCAAGTTCTGCATGCTGTGCGCGCTGCGCCAGATCGCCGTCGCCGACCACTGGGCCGGCAAGAAGCGCGCGTACCGCCCCCTTCCGGTGCACAACCACCTCGGCCGTGCGTTTGCGTTTCAAGTGACTCACCGCTGACGCGCAGAGATCAAGAAGGGGTTTAGCAGGCACCGCCAGGAGGACACGCACGAGTTCTTCAGATTTGTTACGGACGCGCTGCAGAACACGGCGTTGGCAGGCAAGCCGAAGTGAGTGGGGGCGACGCCGACGAGTGAGGAAGCCAAGCTCACCCCGCCAGGGACTTACCAGAGAAGCTCAAGCGCACCACCTGGGTGTACCGCACGTGGGGCGGACAGGTGCGCTCACGCGTGCTGTGCTTGACGTGCCGCAAGCCGTCGGACACGTTCGACTCGTTCCTCGATCTGTCGCTTGATGTGCCGGCGCGCGCGCGGACGCTGGACCAGCTGTTCAAGGGGTTTGTCCACGAGGACCGGCTGGACGGCGACAACAAGTACAACTGCGAGAAGTGGGTAACATCAACGGTGACTGGAGCTGACGGCAAGCTGCAAGAAGAAGTCGGCGGCGACAAAGTCGATGCGGATCGCAGAGGCGCCGCCCGTCCTCACGCTGCATCTCAAGCGGTTCGGCTTCAGCCTGTCCATGTCAGGACGCATGACCAAGATGAACAACCCGATCGAGTACGGCAAGACGCTCGACATTGCGCCGTACATGACTGAGGGGAAGGTGAGGGGAGACAAAGGCAAATGTAGCTGACAGACAGCACGACCGCACGCGCTACCGCCTCTTCGGCGTCACTTGCCACCACGGCGCGTCGCTCAACTACGGCCACTACACGTCGTATGTGCAGGCACCAGACGGACACTGGTACGACGCGGACGACGACGACGTGTCGCCCGTCAAGTTGTCGGACGTGCTCAACTCGCGCTCGGCGTACCTGCTCAGCTACCTGCGCGACGACATTGCCGAGCTGTCGACGCCGGCCGCGACGCCGGCGCCGGCCGTGGCGCAGTCGGTCGGGCCGAAGCGCAGACGCGAGGACGAGGCTGCCGAGCCTGCGAGCCCGTCGCCCGTCAAGCGGCCGGCACCGGCTGCGCTGTCGCCCCTCAAGTCGACGGGCAGCTCGGCGCTGGACAGGCTGCTCCACCTGGGCAGCGAAGAGCCCGTGAGCCCCAAGGCGCAGCGACTGCAGCAGCAGCAGCTGCTGCCGCCGTCGCCCGTGTCGAGACCATCCCACTCGCACAAGCTCAAGTCCAAGCACCAGAACCACCGCGCGAACCTGAAGCAGCTTGCCGTCGGCGACCGGCACCACCACAAGGGCGCGCCCAAGTCGCCGTTCGTGCCGGGCAGCCACGCGCGGTCGAACGCGAGAACGTTTAGTCTCAAGCAGCGCGAGGTGGCCTTTGGGCGCAACCAGAAGCGGATGAAAGGCAAGAGACGGGGATAGGGCATAGGCCGGGGATAGGCCGCGGCGAACACAGGTGCACAGGCTGCCGCCGCGCGCCGCACTAGCATACACATTGAGCATTGCATGAATCGTCTACCACACCACACGCTAGCGACGCGCCGGGGCCGTGGCACACACGGTGCCCTTGCGCGTGTGTGCCGCGAGCTGGATCCACCAGCCCTGGTGGCGGAGCGTGTCGAGGCAGTACTCTGCGAGCACGGCGGCGGTCGTGCGCGCGTCCATGCGGGTCGTGTCGAGCTCGTACTCGCCGCTGAGGCCGCGCACGGGCGCGATGTGCCCGATCTCCTCCTCCATGCGGGTCTGGAGGAGGGAGGCTTCCGTGATGCTCCTCCCGCCCGCGGCGGTGCGCGCAGGGCTGAGACAGCGCGCGACGTTGGCGTCGGTGCTCGCGCTGAGGATGACGTGGATGAACGCAAAGCCGGACGTCTGCGCGAACGCCACAAACTCCTTCATGATGGCGAGGTCGATTGCGCGCGCGGAGACGGACAAGAAGTCGGTGAGGACGTACGTCGGCGGCGGCGGCGCCGTGGGCGACACGTCGGCGTAGTGCGTCGCGATGGACTGGAAGATGGCGTGTTTCTGGGGGCGGAAGGTCAGCGCGCAGACACACACACCGCCGCCCCTCCCCTCGGCCCACAAGATTCTTCCGCAGCACCGCGTGCGCCGGGTCATCAGCGTCGTAAAGCTGCGACGCGGCGGTGATGACGTTGCGTGTGTCGAAGAAGCGGCAGTTGGGGAGGAGCTTGCTGCACCGAGGCAGCGCGTCAGCGCTGCCGAGGCCGGCAAGGCGAGGCGAGGCTGGGATGGACAGGCCGGCCAAACGCCGTCTCGCCCCCCCCCCCCCCCAACCCCCGCGCCCCACGCCCACTCACACCAGCTCGTACGCCACCGCGTGCTTGCCGATACCGGGGAAGCCGTTTATCAGGATGAGAGCGCCGGGCATGGTGTGGGGGTGGGGCGAGGGACGAGGCTGTGGTATGAGCGAGAATATGAGGTGGCAGCGAGACAGCGAGACGCAGCGAGAGCGAGGAGACGACGGCGGCGGCGTGCTGCGTTGCGCCGCGCCGCGCAGTGCACCTCGCCACCTCTCTCGCGCTGCGACATCTCGCGCCCTCGTCACAGTCGCGTTTGATCGTCGTCGAGCCCAGCGCGCTCATCGTTGCGTCGCCTGCTGAGGCTGGCTGGTGCCACACGCGCACCGCCGGGCGCACGCAGCACCGGCCGACAGCGCACCAACGCGTGCGTCGTGCCTTTGCGCCCGCCCGACGCCGATGTGACGGCGACGCGACGATGCGGCGTGACCGTGACCGCCAGTCCGGTCCGCCCCGTTGTGCCGATCTGCGTCTTGCCGATCTGCGTGTTGCCGATCGCTGCGCCGGTCGGCGCCGCGCCGCGCCACCCCTGGATCCGCGAGATCCGTCCGGCGACAGCGCCCGCCTCGTCGCCCCGCCCACACACACCCCGCCCACACCCCCCGCCGTGATTATGAATCATATCCATGCGTAAAGTACAAACAATGAGGGCCGGAGCCGGTTCTAGCGTGGGTGTCTAGGTATGGCGGGGGTGGGTGCGGGGTGCGAGTGCCGCGGGTGCAAGGGTGTAGTCGAGCGGTTGTGGCTGGGCTGGCTCACGCCGCCGCTTACGCCGCAGCCTCGGCCGACGCCGCGACGGGCGCGTCCACTTGCGCGGCCTTGGCCTGCGCGTTGGCCTTGCCGACACGCGCAGCAGCGCGCAGGTTGATGCGCTCCTGTTTTGTGAGCTGGCCGCCCTGCTCGAGCATGTCGCGCCACGAGTGGTCGGGCGGGAGCTCGGGCTTCTTGCCCTGCGCGTTGACGCCAGCGAGGACCGCCGAGACCATGAGCACGCCGATGGTCAGGCCCTGCGCGTACATACGGGCCTGGACGAGCTGGGGGGTGTTAGTGTTGTGTCGTGTGAAGATTCTCTCGCCGGGGTGGGTTGCTAGGCGCGATAACGCTGCTGTGGAGCGGAGAAAACCGACTCCGACTCCGCCAGCGCCGCGCCAACTCCTCCACCCGTGCCGCTGCTCACCTTCTGAGGGAACGTCTGGTACTTGTTGCGCGCGACCACGCCGAACGCGATACCAAGCGACGCGACCCACGAGCCGCCGATAATGGTGTACTGGTGGCGCGCGGACCAGTCCTTGGTCTTCTCCCACGCGCTCATGTTCTCCCAGCGCTGGTTGGCCGCCGCCGCCTCGGCGTCGAGCTCCTCCTTGCCGAGGCCGGACCACTGCTCCGCAATCTGCTTCTCGCCGGCCTTCTCGCCGAACACGACAGCGACGGGGATGGCGGTCATCATGCCCACGAAGAACTTGTACGGCATCGGCACGGCGCGCCACGACGGCGAGCGCTTCTTGAGGAAGTAGTTGGCGATCGAGACGCCGGCGACGCCGACAGCGAGACCCTTGCTCGCCTCCGAGAGGACGGCAGACATGTACTTCTGCTGCTTGTCACCGCCGCGCTGTGGGGTGTGAGCGGAGTGGCGGAGAAAGGCACGGGGCAGGGCTCAAGCCCAGCCGGGTATCACTCACCTCGATGTACGAGCCCTCGTTGGCGGTTGTGCTGGATGGAGACGACATTGTAGTGATGGTAGTAGTGGAGTAGAGTGGAGTGTAGTGGTGCTGCGATAAGCCGTGGTGGAAGTGGTTGATGTACAATCCGCGCGCTCGCCTCTGGTCGTCGCCGGCATATATATTTTCCACTGTGCGCGCGTCAACGACGATTTGGCATGACGACAGGCACCCCTCCGTCTTGGCTGCTCCACCTGCGCCCGACTGTACCCGGCCGGACTACCACCCCTTTTGCTCCCGCAGCCTCACCGTAGCGCGCACCCCAGCGGCCTGGATCCGATTCGGAGAGGCGAACACCCAGCAGCCCACGTCGCCGGGACGGTCCGGCAAACCAAATGCTGGCTGCATTCTTGCGGACTTTGGCCGCAACGTCTCCAGTCGGGCACCAACCGCCACGGCGACATTCCGAAGCACCTCGACGCCCCCGCGCCGCCGGAGCATCGGCATCCCCATCGGCACCGGCATACGGCCGCGACCGCACATGCATCCATCTCGCCTGCGCTAATGCACGCCTGTCCGCTTCTATCGCTACTACGACGTCGATCTGTCATCGACGCAACCAGCTCCGCTCCTAATCTCCGCTGCAAATCTTCCCTGCCGTCACTCGTAATCACGGCCTTATCTCTCCCCGCACTCCCCCGCAACGCAACCACTTTAGAACACGCTGCCAGTGCGCATCTGCTCGAGCTTCTTGAGCACATCGCCGACATTGCGGTCCAAGTCCGCAGCGATCGCCTGCTGCTGCGGATACGGCAGCAGGTTGAAGCTCTCGCACAGGTCGCCGTCCACGACCGCCTTGACCGGCGCATAGTAGCCACGGTACGACAGGTGGTCGCGGCCCACGAGCGATGTGTTGAGTGACCGAATGTGCTGGGCGTCAGCTGTTGAAACCAGACCAGACAACTCACCATCTCAAGCGTCGACATGAACTCGACGTCGTCGTTGGAGATGAACGGAATCAGCGCACCGACCGCACCAGAGATGGTCGTGTAGACGATAACGTCGCGGCCACCAGGCGCGACCGACACTTTTGTCAACGACGTGACAATGCTGCCGACGTTGTAGTGCGCAATCATGTCCGTCTTGTTCGCAGCGCCCATCAGGAAGCCCTTCTCGTGCAGGATGCCCGCGCCGGTCGGGTCGTCGTCAACCTTCTCCGACACACGCTCGTCCAGCCGGTTGATGAAGACGTTTCCAAACTTGTCGGCGCACGCGACCGTGTCATAGTCGACTGACACGACCGACGTCAGCCATCGTGGCTGGGAGTCATCGGCAAAGATGAGGAGCTGGCGTGTAGGCACTGAGCGGTACACGCAGAAGAAGGTAGACTCTTGCAAGTCACCGACAATGATACGCGCACCAATGACGTTGATCGTGGCGACGCCGGTAGGGAAGCCGTTGTTCTCACACTTGCGGAGAAGCGCCTTCTTTCCTGCCTCGTACAGACGCAGCGACTTGCCGATACCCGCCAGCAAGAAGCCCTGGAACGCCGCAACAGCGATCGGGATGTCGTCCGTCTTGGTCTTGTGCAAGAACTCGAGTGTCCGGCCCTCGTTCTTGATGGCGTACACGCGCAGCCATCCCTCCTTGCACGACTTGGGCAGGAGTGTTGTGCCGACAGCCGTGCCGACCACCAGAGTCGGCTCGCCACCCATTCGCTCAAAGAAGCACACCGCGGCCGAAAACGCCGCCTCGTTCTCGTCCAGCTCGATCGTCTGCACTGTTGATGTTTCCAAGGGATCAACGATGCGGATCAATGACGCCCAGTTCCCTGCGGGTGCACGCGGCCGTCCAAACTCGTCGGCTGGCAGGTCTAGCAATGACCTGTCGACGTGGTCGCCCTGTGCCCTCTTCTCGTCCAGTATCCGGTCGATCGCCTGTGGGCTATATGTCCGGTGGTCGGCCTCGATCGAGTAGAACACGTTGCCATAGGGGTATCCGATGAGCTTGCGGGGCGTGTAGGACAAGGGCGTCGAGTCCTGCTTGAGCTTCTCGCCGAGCTTGGGGATCGTGAAGATCCGGAGCGTGTTGCCCGAGATGCCAATCAACCCGTCGGGACACATGCTGGCGTTCAGGCTGCACGCGTACTCGAGCATGTCGTAGATCAGGGGCTGGGTCTGTAGGAGATCCTGGTACGTGTACAGCAGCCAGGTGCGCGACGAGAAGGCCATGACGCACGGCGAGCCGTGCACATTGGAGCGGGCGATCTTGATCGGCTTGGCGCCGAGGAATCGCAGACGCGTGTCGGACAGCGAGCCATCGACGGGGTCGACCACAGTGCGCAGAAGCACACCGTTGACCAGGCCAATCGACAGGAACATTGTTGGGCGGTTCTTGTCGATCGACGTGTCAAAGATCTCGGCAAGGCAAATGTCGGACGGGGGCGCAGTCAGACCCTGCAGCGAGAGCGTCTCGAGCGTGTCGTCGGGCTCCAACGAAATGATGTGCACTCGCTGGTCGTCACAGCCGACAGCGAGGTACGGCGTCCGCCTCCTGCCCTCTGGCACCTCGGCAATGCTCACACACGTCACGTTGGACGGCAGGCTCTTCTTCTCCTGGTACTCGCTGAGAGATCCCTCCTCGTCAAGCTCAAAGTAGACCAGCTCGGCCGTGTTGAGCGCAATGACCACCTGGCGCTTGTTGGTCGTCGCTGCGACGATCGACGTGCCAGGCGGGCAGCCCCACTCGTCGACTCTGTCCGCAGCGCGGATGTGTCTGAGACCATGAGGGTGAACCTGTAACAGGCCGTTGGATCCCAACTGCTGCACAGCGAGTGTTGGCCCAGACGACAGGAAGCCCGTGTCGTTGACCTCCTCAATCGTGTCGCCGATGGACAGCACAAGCGTGCCGTTGGGGAACGACAGGACAATGTACGAGTCGTACTCGTCCTCCTCGCCCAGCTTGAGTGTCCACACGGCATTGGGCACACCGGGCAGCGGTGAGCTCACGAGGACGTTGACGTCGAGGCCGTGCTTGAGGGAGCGGAACGTACTCCGTGGTCCGCGGCCACACGCCGCGTAGATCTGGGGCGTGTCGGACGCGTGGCCGAGCAGGTTGACGACCTGGGCGTCGAGGATAGGATCCAACGATGTCAGATTCTCTGCCAGTATCAGGTTCTGTAGTGGGCGGGGGTTGAAGAAGGCGTACGGCAGCGGCCCCTCGGTGTTGCCGTTGTCTGGGTAATCCCTCGACGACCAGACCTGCTCGTCGTCGTCATCGGCCAGGCTCTGGAACTGGTAAAAGTTCTGGTCACCAAACTCGCTCGCCACAAACAGGTATCCGCTCTTGAGGATGCACAGAGCGGTGGCGACGGGCACTGTGTCAAAGTACTTGATCTTGAGGGCCGATACATCTTCACCCTCGTGGTCGATCCAGGCCTTGTACAGGTCGCCGTCCTCGGACTGGAGGAGGAAGAAGAAGGTGCCCTTGAGCTTGTGCGTCACCGCCGCGACAATGATAAGCCCACGGCTGCTCTCTCCGCGCTGTGCCAACGCGTTCCTCCTGCGCGGGATGGGGACGCGGTGGGCGTCGGCATCCATGTGCTTCCAGATCACGTGGTCCTCGGCACACACGAGAACGCCAGAGGGACCATCAAACTTGTCCGTGTTTGCGTTCTGGCCGCCGGGGACCTGCACAAGCAGGTTGGCTCTCCTGTCTGTCGGCTCGCTCCACTTGCGCACGACGTGGTTGAGGCCGAGGTCGAGCTCGTAAAACGTCAGGTACTTTTCTGTCTGGCGGAACGCCTCGCCGGTCGGGTCCTGGTCCGACTCGGAGTAGTCGAGCTCGAGGGCCGCAAACATGGGGTTGTCGTAGCCCGTGTCGCATGCGACGAGGTCGGTGAGGAGCAGGTGGTTCTTGTGCGCCTCGAGCGGCGACGACGGGAACAGCTTGCCCTCCGAGTTGCGGTTGAGGATGTAGACGAGCTTGGACTTTTCGACGGCCGCGTACATCGCCGCGCGGCCCTTGGGGTCGACGGCGAGGAACTGACCCGGGAGGGTACGCCTGCTACCCGACTTGCCGTACACCTCCTGGTACAGGCTCTCAAAGTGAGGCGTGGGCGTGATGACGAGCTCGATGATCGACAGGCGGCCAGAGTCGGACGAAAGGACAATGTAGTCCTTGGTCATGCCTGCGAGGCGGAAGGCCTTGACATCGCGGACGTTTCCAAATGCCTGGGAGGTTAGCTGGCAAAACAGACGCGGCAACCTACTTCTGAGCTGCAGATGGAGTCGACTGGGTGGGTGTCAGCTTGGGTACGATCATGCCAGCTGCATGCCACTCACGGTGGCCAGTCGACGGGTTGAGCTTGAGGAGCTCGAGTCTGGTGCTCCCTCGAACGGCGAGAATCTCCTGCCCCTTGCCCGAAAACGAGCCGACGACGGCCGAGGTAACGGCTGTCGGTGGCTGGAGCGTGAGGTTGAGGAGGTGCATGATGCGCCTCGCGTGTTTTGGTGGGTTGGATGGGGGTGTCGAGGTCGAGATGGCACTCGAGATGACTGACAAGCGGCGCGACTTTCAAAGTGGGTCAAGCAACACGCGGGAGTATTTTTGGGTGGCAGCTTTGCTCCCGCGTCAACACTGAGGCAGGAAGGCAAGATAGGGCAGTAAGGTGGATCACTAATGGCGGTATTCTTGTTATCACCGTGCTGCATGCATGCAGTGGATCGGAGCATAGATATACAAGGATATGGAGTGGTCAGCAGCGAAAACTGATCGCCTATCTCTTCCTAGACCGGCACACCGAGCTCCGCTCGGTGATCGCCAAGGTGAACACTACAAATAACCACATCGGGCCCTAACCGCCCTCCAAGCGGTGTAGTGATCTCGCCACGCTCGCCGCCACAAACGTCCATCTGCGCAGACTTGCACTCTCACTGTCTCCCACCACACCAGATGAGCGCTCCGAAAGCCAACGACGAGCGGCAGCCGCTCCTCCCGCTGCCCAAGGCGCGCGGGCCCGCCCCTCCTGCCGAAGGCGCAGCGGTCGGCGCGCACGGGCCAGAGAACACGCCCCGCCCGGCGTTCTTCGCTAAGCAGCTCGTCCTCTCCCTCGCCGGGCTGATAGGTACGCCTGCCTCCCCCACGAGCCCCCCAACCCCCCCCCCCCCCCACCAATGCTGACACCTCCCGAGCCTTCCTCTGCATCTTCGGCAGTGGGCGCCCGCTCCCCGTGCCGATGTACTACGCCAACGTCGAGATCTTCTGGTGCACCTTCGCCGGCATCCTCCTGGCGCTGAGCAGCGCGCTGTTCCTCGTGCGTGCGTGTGCACGGCGCAACTGACGACTGGTGCAGATCGCACGCGCCAACGACCAGACGCCCGTGCTCCGCCCGAGCGCGCCCCTCTGGATCCTGTACCCCCTCTCGCGCTGGCGCCGCACGGTGCGTGGCATGCACCGAGGAGGTAGCTGACGAAAGAACGACGACGGTGGCGAGGTCCCCGCCAGCTTCGCGCCGTCCACACAGAAGGCGTACGACGCGCTGCAGGCCGTCCGTGCCGCGCTGCTCGTCGCCGTCGCCATGCCGCTCATGTACCTCGTGCACTTCCGCACGCCGCTCGAGCTCTATGACCGCGCCCTCGTACGTGCCCCGCGCCGCGCCGCGCCGCTAACCCCAGCTCGGCGTCCTCGCCGCCGCGTGGATCGTGTACGTCGCGTGCTATGTGCCCGTCGTCAGGAAGGTCCTCTGGCGCGAGGACGTGGACACCCGCCCGCCCGCGGACGCCGCTGACAAGGCCGACGACGCCATCGAGATGCCGGGGCCTGCTGGTGCGGAGCAGGTGTAGGCCAATCCGTGACATCTGGTGGTAGGCCGGTTGTGAAGGCCTTGAGTTGTGGCCCCTGCACTCTTACTAGAAGGTGGCGCAGCCCCCCTCCATGTGTGGCCGCCAACAATCTGTCCGGCCTTTTTCTTTTTCAGTGTCCGTAGCTAGCACCTCCACAGAACGCCCAAACACTCTCGAAGTCATTGTCACATTTCTGCTCATTACGGTCGACGAAATCACGGAGTATAAGAGACTCGACGTGGGCAATGTCTAACCATTTGGGGCCATAAAGATCGTGTAAAATGGTAGTGGCTAAGTTGGGTATCTCTCTATGTGGCCTTGTCAGCCTCGGGGGCAGGCGCCGCAGCAGCAGCTGCCTGCGGCTCCGCCGCAGCCGGGGTGGTGACAGCAGGCTGGGGAGTAACAGCGGCAGGCGCAGCCGGGGCAGCTGCCGCTGGCACAGGGGTGGTAACGGCCGCGGGGGCCGCAACTGGGGTGGCGACAGGTGCCGCGACAGGGGCCGGAGTCGGCGCAGGCGCCACAGCCGCCGGAGCGGCCGGAGCGGCGGCGGGTGCGGCCGCAGGAGCAGCTGGGGCTGGGGCTGGGGCTGGGGCTGGGGCCGCGGCAGCGGCAGCGGCGGCGGCAGCAGCAGCGGCAGCGGCACCAGCGTGCGGCACATACTGGGGGAGGGTGCTGCTAAAGCCATGGTAGGAGGGCGTCCATGTCGTGTTTGGGTTCTCGCCGCGGGCAATGGCAAGGTCGCGGTGCAGCATGTCGATGGTTCTGTGGGCATCTGCCGCCTGCGACTTGAGGTGGCTAATGTAGTCGACGGCCTTGCTGAGAATCTCCCACTTGCTGGCCTTCATTCCGCGGTCAGCTGGGAGCTGCTCGCGAAGCTCGTCAAAGAGATCTCTCATCTCCTTGCGGCGCTTGCGCTCAGCGAGCTTGTGGCTGACACGGAGCTCGGGAGAACGCGAGAAGGGAGTCTCCTTCTTAGGAACCTCAAGAGAGGCTGAAAGGCCTGCGGGGGGGTCGACCTGCATCTTGGACGACTCGTCCTCGATCGCCGCCGCAGATGCCGACGCCGAGTCCAGGGTCTCGGGCAGACGGAGCTCGGGGAGGGGCTGGGCAGGAGCGGTGGCAGCGACCGCGACCTCGGTGGACGAGCGGACCGACGACAGTGCGGGGTCGATGGCAATGTTGCGGTCCTTGGCGTCGGTGGCGCCAGCAGCCGCAGCGACAGGGGTGGTGGCAGGGACCGGCGACGAGACGCCATCGGTGGTAGTTGGCGGCCATGTGTACGTGGGCTGAACCGGGAAGACGGTCACTGGGCGCTGGTGCATGGGTGGCATGGTCTGTAGCATTCGGCGCTCGGCTGGAGACATTGAGCGTTGAATGTCCTCTGGCAATGCGAGGGGGCCGCCAGGGGAGGTGGACGAACGGTTCATGTCGGTGGGCTGCATGTTTGGAGAGTCCATTGACTTGATCGACATAGGCGTCAAGGGGAGGTGCTCGTCGTAGTTGCGAGTGTACTGATGAGAAAAGGTCGGCGAGTGGTAGTCGCGGGGCTCCTGCTTGACCTGGTAGTGGTGCGACGAGGTTGGCCTCTTGTGGTGGTGGTGGTGGTCGACTGGCGACTGGGTGCGTGGGGTGATGCACGAGTAACGGGCGAGATCCGAGGATGTGTCCGAATTGTTACGCGAGTGCCTGCGGGATCGAGGCTGGTGGTGGTGACGCGACGAGAGAGGTGGGGGCGCGTCGGAAAGCTTTGACGAAGAGCAGATGCTTTCGATAGGAGGCAGGAGGGGTGGTGGACGGTGCTCTTGGACGCGTCTGGAGCGGGGTGGGGAGTGATACGGGTTGTACGCGTGTGGGGGCGGCTGAGGGTAGTGCTGAGTGGGTGTCCTTGGCCTGCTGCAAGAAGTCAGTCATGGCAGTGGGGTAGGTGGATGGTGGATGGATGGGTGTGGTGGATGGATGCTCACCTGTATGGGTGGTACTGGTGCTGGTGGGGGTGGTGGGCGTGGTGGGGGTGGTGCGAGTGGTGGTGGGCTGGTGGTGCCGGCGAGTAGTAGTGGGCTGGGTAGTACTGTCCGTGTCCGTGCGCAGTCGCCGACGCCGAGGACGACGCCGAGGGGGCCGAGTGAGGTGGGGGGTAGCGGTGTGTTGGTGCTCTGTTCATGAACTGTGGGCAGAAATGACGGCCCACGTTAGCATGTGTTTTTCACGTGGAAGAGGTGTGGGAAATGGTGGATGGTAGAAAAGAGAGATGGGGTGTATTGGGTAGTTGGGGGATTGGCGGCGGCGGGGGGGACCGCCCCCCGTTTTTCTTGTTTGGGTCATGCAGCGCAGCACTTTGCGCCGAATGTGGCGCAAGCGGCGTGGGCCCAGGGGGGGCGGAGAAGCCAAAGCCGCCGCAAGAACTCCCGGCATGCATCTACTCATCCTCTTCTCCGTCTTGGGGACATTGTTGTTGTTGTTGTTGTTGTTCACTCACGGGCAAAATGTCTCGTCCAAAGTCTTAAATGTTAGAGGGGGGTCGACACGCGGGAACGGTGTGGCCGTCGCGTGGGTGGATGGGTCGGTCGTTGTACAGTGGTGGTGGTCGCGGCGGCGGTGGTAAAGCCGGTGAGCGAGAGCGGGAGTGCGGCGGGGGGTGGCGTGGCGTTTACAGGGTTTGAAACCAAGCGTCAATGCTTCGTTTCGTCCAAGCGTTCGCTGTCTGAACAGATGGCAGTGGGCGTGCAAGAAGAGTGCAAGAGAGGGGGTGGGCTTGCGGGCGATGCGTCAAGGTCGTGTGTAGACACTACTTTATGAATACAAGTAAGCGTGGATAAACACGCCGGCACACCAAAACGTCAGCTATGACGACTACACGCTTCCCGGACGGGGCGGGGGGGTTTTTCCCGCGCGCCTGCGCACTACCACCTACCTGATTCAAACTGTCCGGGCTTGGAAGGTAGTCGTGGCGGGCGTACTAGTTGGTGTGGAGCTAGCGCGGAGGCGAAAGTATTGCGCTTAATCGCAGGCAGCGAGATGGGTGGAGGGAGAAGGGCTCGAGGAATGATCGGATGTTTCGTCGAGGGCTACGCTACTCTAGCCAGAGCACACCTGCGGGTGTTATCAGCATCCATCCCGTCGACCGCACCCCGCGGAGAACGCAGAGACGACGCTCTTGGCCCGCGTCATGTGTGTGCGCGCTGGGCCGTTTGGATGGTGTTTGGGCACCCTGGTCACACGAAGCTCACACGTCCACTCCACGATCGGGACCATGTATATTAAATCACGGCGACTTACAGTGTCCGACGGAATGGCAGCAGCAAGAAAGAGGTAGGCGGGGGCAAGTTACAAAGTGGCAGTGGCCGTGACGTAGGAGGTTGATGTGGTGATGCTGGCCGGGAACGTCGAATGTGCGCTGGTCAAGGTTGGCCAGTTTCAGCAGCTGGCAGATACCAACGGACGGTAGATTGTGGAGCGTGGGCGTGAGGGTGACTATTTGCAGCGAGCAGAATACCAGGTCGTTAAGTACTGGAATCAACAGGACCTCACAATGTCAAGTTTTGGACTTTGGGATGCTCTGATTTTACGCACAGCACACGGCAGGCAGGACGAGGTCGCTTACTCGTAGTGGAGGTCGTCTCTTTGTTCAAGGGTTCGGAAAACAACCTTGCAAGCAGGAGGCCGCCAGAGATACGGACAGCGGGCATGTCCCAGCATGCTATTTCGAATGCTGCGCGTGGGCATGGACGAGGAGCAGCAGTAACTGGGTTGAGGGTCGCTGCTGCCACGCGCCGAGCGCACATCCAGGTACAAGCTCCGTCATCGCAGGGATCGTGGTAAAAGCTTGTTCTAGCACCCAAAAAACAATTGCGATCCCTGGCGTGCCTGGTGTCTTTGCTTTTCTCCGTGTCTGGTTGCCTGCCAGTGCTGTAGGCAGCGTCTAACCCCGACGGACGTACGTACAGTACTACCGCGCACCCATCAGCCTCGGCAAACTCCCAGCCTGGCAATAGGGTCGCTCGCTCGCTCAATCGACGCGGCCTGGCGCCGGACGGCGCCGCCGCCTGCTGACGACTGATCGATGCGCAGGCCGGCGGGAGGGGGAGGAATGCACGCGCTGCCTCGCGCGCTCGATACGGCATTCCGTTGTATGGCGAACCGCGGGACGGGGCTGTGGGACTGCTGACATACCATCCACATGAACGAGGCACTGCCTATGTTTTGGATTTGGTGTGGCAGCAGGCAGCTATTGTTCGCGTTCGTCGCCTAGCAACGAACGCGAACAATGCGCGCGCGACTCTAGACCTATTCGCTGTAGGGTTCCAAGGTGGGCAAGTGTATCATCTTTCGCCAGCCCACGCACGCCACCGCGATCTGCAGGGCCGCAGGCGCGAGGGTGGCAGGGAGGCAGGCAGGACGGCGCCGCCTCGCTGATCACACCGCAGCCACCGAGTGTCCGTCCCCAGCCACGGTGCGTGTGTGCGTGCATGCGTGCGCACAAGCGATCGGAGGTCGGGCACGGCGCCGCCGCCGCCCGCTTGCGCTAGTACGGGGTAGAGTTGGCAACCCTTCACGCCGCGTTTCCGACGCCGCCCACCCCTGTGTTCTTCGGCGCCGTGCTCGACGGTCCGACGTCGGACTTGGATACTTCGGGCGTGAGCGCGAGTGCCTGCCCGCCCTCGCTTGCGCCTGGCCAACGCGGTCCAGTTCTGGACGTTGCGGAGGCCCTCAGGCGGCAGCGGTCTACGAGGCGGCGGCTCGCAGCCAGCAGCAGGCGACAGTTGGCGCGGCAATGCTGATGCACCTCCTGCACAGTCAGTACGTCGCGGACAGTCAGCACACGCACCCCAATTGTGCAGCCCGCCCCACTGCTGTTGGCGCAGCTACACCACGCCGCGTCACCACCTGCTGCGAATCCCTCCTCGCACCTACGCCGAGCTCGCCAACTCATTCTACCGAGTGTGTTGCTGCTGCCCACCCACTCGAGCGCCCACCAGACCCACCCCGTCAACGATAGCTCAGGTGCCCTCGTCCACGTATTGACAGCGTGTACCCAATGATATTCCCCTCTTCGTCCACCGCTGACATCACGGACGTTTTGTCGCACGCTCACTCGACGCTGAGAATGTTTACATCAGTGGCCGCCACTTGGCCCTCTTATCGCCGATTCTAGCGCAAGGGTCAGCCTCGGCAACTGCAAGTTGTGGGGTGGGGGAGGCTGGCTGAATGGCACGCGACGACACATTGGCGGTCCAGTCGACTACAATAAAGGCCAAAACTGACGGCGATAGAGAGGGGCAAGTTGTTTTGACTGGCTGCCGCAAACAGCGTGGTGAAAGTTAGGTTTAAGGTGACGTCTCACCGCCTGTACGAGCACATGGGTGCTAGCCGCTCTACACCGCCTCACTTGCCCGGCCCCTTGCCACGGCTGTCTTCATCTACGCGTCCAAGGGCGGCAGGAGCGTGCAGGACGCGGAGTGGCATGACGCAGGGGCCGATGCAACTATGAAGTGACGCCCGGCGACGGCTGCAACGCTATCTATCCCTACGGCGGGTCTCAGGGCAGCGGGCAGGCAGCTGAAAACAAGGTTTTGTAGATTCAACGTTAACTCACAGCCCTGACCCGGGCAGGCAGCCCCAGGACGCCTCCTCTGGCCTGGTACCCGGATCCAGGAAGGCTCATTCTGCCCACTTGTCTGTACCATCAATGCCACTGTCCCAGAGGGAGGCCGTGATGCATGCGTGCCCAGGAACGAGGAACCGGGAGCTGGCGTGCGACCGCCGCGGGCCGCGGGCACATGCACGTCTGATGGGTGAGCACAAACGCGCCCTTGGCCTGCTTCGGACACGCGCCCCTTGCACCAGGCGGGAACCGTGACGGCGACGAACGGCGACGGGCTGTGCCTCGCCGTCGCCTGCTGTCCACCATTGGCGCCTCGGATCGAGCCCAAGGCCATGTGCGCGCATCCTTTCGCCCGAAGCAGCGCGTCCCAAACTTTTGCACTTTACGTTACCTGCAGCCCAGTGTGCTGTTTTTGGCTGGGTCATGTCCCTGTCACGAACCATGCCGTACTTGCTGCAATCACTGGAGTCGAATTAGGCATGACCACTTTGCGAACGGGAACGCCGCTGATGGCGGCGAGTTGTATGTTGGTGGTGTCATCTGACTCGAGCGCATTGGAGCTGCGGGAAATGCACCCGAGGATACCGAGCACTTTGGTACCGAGCGGTCGCGAGCGGTGGCGCAGAGCGGCGCGGCGCGGCGCGCAGTTCCGAGTACGCGCGTGGATGGCGAGCGCCACAAAGCCGTGCCCACCTGGCCACCCACCTCGGATCGTCGCTCGTGGCGAGCTGCCCAAGCCACGGCCATGACTCACGCCCGCCAAGTTGTCCACCTGCTCATTGTTGTCACTTGCGACAGCTGGTACACGAGCTCGGCGGGTGCAATACGGGCCGTCGGATGCAACCCTATTGACGCGCCGAGACATGCAAGGCCTCGGCAGCGACCTCAGTAGCAGCTGTGATGACACCGTCCTTGGCATGCACATTGACACCGTCCTTGGCATGTACACTGACTGCGCTGCGATCAGCTTACTCGGGCACGGGTCAGTTAATCCAGCTGTGGAGCGAGCACTCCCGTCCACTCGTCGCTGTCGACCCCACAGCACAGGAGCCGTGTTGGCCGCTGTGCGCATTCCCGTAAATGCCGGCCAGAATCAATCTACGCCCGCCGTACGTAGTGGGCGTGCATGTGTAGGACACCATGACGAGGAGCGTCGGTCTAGCCATGCACGTCTGGTGGCTGATTCGGGCGCCTCCCCCATGTCAGTGTATAAAGCCTAATTAATTGTTTATCCTGGCGCTCCTGGGCAGATGATCCTGAGTGGCAGGATACAGGTTTCGACGACGCCACAACATAACCTTGTCGGCCTCACCACACGCACATCACGTCCTACTGCCAGCGCAGGCGAGCGGGGAGGATGCACAGTACCTGTAAGAATCGTCCCCGCGCGATTACGCCGCGCGTGCGCGCCAGATATAGGCCTCGGCGTGACGCCGACCGCGGGGCCCGGGGCGAGCGAGCCGCAATCGAGCCCCAGCAGCAGCGTGAGGCACAGAGCGACGCTGCACCCATGTGCTCGCATGCAGGCTGGTTCTGAGCGACCGGAGGTCGGAGGCCCCGCCGACGCGGTGAACGAGGCGGCGGCGGGTTACCACCGACGCGGCCACCGGCATGCAGCCGACACAGCCTGGTGAAACGCGCGCAGAGTGCAGTGCAAGCAAGCACGGCGCCCTGACCGATATCACTTTTCCAAGGTTTTGGTTTCCTCCTTTATCCGCCCACGTCGACTGATCCACCGCTGCCCACTTCGGGGGATGTCACTCGCATCTATGGGTGGGTGGACGTGTCGCGGTGGCTGACATGACGCGTAAGGCCCGGCAGGGGCAGGGCGGTAGGGCGGTGGGCAGCGGTGTGGGTGGGCAGCAGGGCTTGTTCGACGGGGTGGGCGGCAGATAAGCGAGGCTGCCATGTGGTGGCATCGCACGTTTCGAAGTTTCAAGCGCTCAAGCGCACAGTGTCAATAGTCGCCTCCTCGTCTGATTGGAGTAGAGCACGCCGCATTGCGTGCCCGCTCGGCGCTGCCGCCGGCAACGGCGCGGGGCTGGGCACCTCCGAGATCACATAGAGAGCTCCGTCGAGACGCGGAGAGCTCCGTTGCTGGTGGCACAGAGTCGGATGCAGGCAACGGCGGTGGGTCGACATGCACAGCGGTACAGCGGTTCATGAGGCCTCGCGCACAAGGGGAGCTCGCACCACCGCAGACAGGTCCGCATCCCCCGGCCACTCCATTCGCCTGCGCCCTCCTCTCTCCCCCTCACACAGACCGCAGCTGCTCTCGCTCGCCACCCCGTTCCTGCATGCAAATTATGGAGATGTCACCAGGCGGAGGCGAGGTCACCGTTGACGGCATTGCGAGCAACGCCTTGCCTTGTCGGCGGCACTGCCCTCGCTCGCCTTGCTCGCCTCGCTGCTCCCACGAGGCGCAAGGATGCCCGGAGTGCAGCACGGCACAAGGATGCCAGGAGTCACCTCGGCGAAAGGATGCCATGCCAGGAGCGCACCACGGCGTAAGGATGTCATCCCAGGAGTCACCAAGCCACAGCATACGGCAGCTGTCTCGGGTCGCCCTCGGGTCGACCCATATGAGTCACTGTTTTGCGATCGTAAAAAAAATGTGATGACCCGTTGGAATCCGGGTACAGGGCTGTCGCAAGGTGGGCTGATTAAACTCCGGCTTCCAGTGGAAGTCGCGCTACAGGAAGCGCGCCACATACGTCGTTGCCTTACGGCGTGAGGCACTGTGCCCAGCCCGGTGAGCTCATCGCTCGCCAGCATCCATCGCGTGGGTGCCTAGGGCAAGGACGCAACAGCCGTGGCAGTTGGAGGGATGTGGCACCGCGGCGGTTGAGCAGGTGGCAGAGAGGTCGCATCAGGGGGGGGGTCGAGTACTGCGTTCGACGGCGGACAGACTCACGACGCCGCCCCGTGGCGTTTAGCTCTCGCCACTCTCAATATTCACATCGGCGCTCCCTTGTGCGCATCGGCCTCGGCGTCGCCCCGCCCACCGCCCACCGCCCACCGCTTCGGACGTACCGGACCCCCGGTCCGGAGCGCACAGCACAGCCCACCGCGTCGTCGGGTGGGTGGAAGGTTCGAAGCCTCCGACGCCGCCGCCGCCACCGTCCAGAAGCGCGCAGATTCCGCACATCACCTGCATCCGCACCTTGGCGCCGAGGCCAGGCCGCGGCACGCAAACCTTCTCCGAAGCTTCTTGTCGCCGATCGCTGCGGCGCCGCGTCTTGGCCTTCCCCGCTCCCCAGAACTTTGGGCCCAAGCTTGGCGGCGCCACTCGGCTGGGCCGAATCCGTGCCGAGTCGATCATCTCGCGTCAGTTGGCGCCGGGTACTGTCCGCTTCTTCGAGTCGCTGGTGATCGCTCAGAGTGTTCTCAACTCCCCTTTCTCGTTTAGACCTCTTGTCGTTTCTCGCTTCGCATTCACACCGTGACCTGTGACTCGCACTCAAGCTTTACGGCTGTACGGCGGCCATCCCTGTCCGCCGTATGCCTCGCGCCAAGCGCCCTCCCGACAACGCCACGCCACGTTCGGGGTGCCGCGCTGCTCTGGACAATAGGCAACTGACGACGATCGCCAACCCCAGCCCCCAGAACTCGTCAACGAAACACTTAACTGTAACTGAGCCTAACCCATTCTTCGCCGCCCTCGACGACGATTTCCCCGTGTGCCTGCGCAGAGCCCAACATCCGCGGTATGGTGTTGGGCAGGTTCTGACGGGCGAGGGCGTGAGCGAAGGATCGACACAGGAACGGCACAGCGACAGCACGTCTCACCTCCTCGAGCGACACCACCCTCACCCCCTCGCGCACACCCATCCCCAAGTCACACTCGCCGAGCATTCCGCGCTGACGACAACAAGCTACTCGTGTGCGCGGCATTGGACGCTTACCCCCGTTCCGCGGCACGGGTGCTAGCGCGTGCCGCGCCGATCCGATGCCCTCCGGCACTGGCCGATCGCGGTGCCGAGCAGCGTGTCGGACATGGCACGGAGACACAGGTCGTGTGCCTGCGCTTGAGATCGCCCTTGAATCGGACTGCGGAGGTTGGCAGAATCGTCGCGTACCGTACGATGCACGATGAGCGCGGAGCGACGACACAGGGACGTGGCATCGGACTGGTGATCGCTGTTTCACCACGCTGGCGCTGGCCGTCACATACCGCGGCGCGAGGTGGTCCTGGCCTACTGTTTTCCCTGCGACCTGCAGACGGAGGCATGGCCTTGTGCCTGTGTCCTCGTCGCCTGCAGTGCCAAGAGTATGTGTGATGCCCGGGGAGTGTGGCATCGTGTGCACACCCTCTACTGCGGTCCTACCAGCCTCGAACTCTAGCGGGCCTTCGGACACTGGCGGGCCGTACCCCAACAGCGGGTGATGTACGCAGCGCACTGGCCCCTCGTGACAGGCATACTCATCACCTGCCATCGCTGCTGAGAGAGCTCCTTCGCGGTCAGGATGACAAGCTGCCTGGTCATCCTGGAGCGAGCATCTCCTCATCCCAGCACCGTCAAGCCAGTCTGTCTGTCTCACACCGCATCCCGAGGACTGAGCATGCGGGACCGGCGACGCCGCGAGACTGGTGACGGGTCGCCGTAGCCCTCGCCGATCTCGGTGCTGCCGTTGGTGGCTTGCTCGCTACACCCGCTGGTCGAGCGAGTCCCGTCCAGCCGCAAATGCTATCCTGGCGTCGTCACTGCTTGCCCCAAGACAACAGACACCAGTATGGCCCCTACAAAGCACTGCTGACCAGCGCTGGGGGCTTCACGGCGCGTCTGGCCTGCACAAGCGTCCACAGACCAAGGCCAGTTGTTGAGTGACAGGCGCGCCCAGCCGACCATTGCATCGTGCGCGGTGCTACGACACGGGCGGCGATGCGCGCCCACACCCACGACGCGCGCTGACCACGACACCCCCACCCACACTCCGACGGCAAGCGGCACACACACGGAACGGTTCCAGCAACACCCAGCTAACGGCACAGCGCCTTATCGCCGTTCCAGCAATCCTGCGCAGTCCTTAGCGACCGGATTGCGCGTACCTCGGTGCAGGGGCATGGAGTGTCGGGTCAGTAACGGCAGGGCGTCGGTCGGGCCGATCGATGACTCGGTTGGCCCTGTCGACAGGACAGCTCCAAGATCCAAGCTCCGCCCGACTTGCGGTCGGCGGCCTCCGCTCGACTTGCGACCTCGGACCTCCGCTCGACTTGCGTGGTGGTGGGCTCGGACTGGCATGGCTTTCATATGTCCGTCCGGTTGCCATTGGCCGCGGGCCGCACGCCGTTTTGTGTCTGGCTGTATGGGCTGGTGGCATGATATGAGGGCAGAGCGGTGTTCACCATGGTGGCAGATGTAGGTCGTGACCGGGGCAGACAAACAAGGGGCAACACTGGCGCACGCGGTATCCATGCATGTTGGTTCACGCCGCTGACTGCCAACGAGACGATCCTTGCTCCTGCCTGGTGCTGAGCGATTATCTCCTGTGTCTTCATCACAACATCACAAGTCGACCCCTCTCGGCGGCATTCATCTCCAACTTTTTCCTCTTGCCGTCGGGCCCTGTCTCGTGCCATGTCCTGACACAGGTGCGGTGCGGTGAGGTGTCCTGCCCATTGTTCGGCGGCGTCCTTACTCAAGTGAGTTGTTGTGCCACGGGCGCGGTGTCTGGCGCGATGGGTGTGTCCCTTCAGTTCACTCCACCGACGTCGAGCTCTCATCTCGTCGCCCCCCTGTCCCCCTGCCCAGACCAACTGATGCACCATGCCCCTTCCCCTCCCCTGCTCACGCTTGCGCCGTATTATTCATTACACAACGCCGTTCTATCGACGGCTCGCGGCTCGGCGTCGCTCGCGACGCCAGCTACGGACAACAGGTGGACTCCAATGCCACCGGCACGACAACTGCTTACTTGAAGTTCTTGCCGTCGGCCCACTCGCGGCCGTCCTGGACGAGGTCCCAGGCGAGGGCGGCCTCGAAGAACTCCTTGCTCTTGGCGTCGGCGAGGTCGAGCTTGGTGAACTCGTACGACTCGTAGTCGGGGGCAACCTCGACGACGGGGAGGGCCTCCTGGCCACGGAGGATGATGACACCGGTGATGACCGAGTCGTTGTTCTTGCCGAGGACACCGACCGAGGCGAAGATGTATTTCCTCGAGGCCTCGAGACGGTTGAAGAAGCCACCGATCTGGTTGGCCGACATGAAGACGTGGGTGAGCTCGTCGTTGTACTTGAAGTCAACCTTCCAGATGGAGAAGCCCTCGTTGTCGAAGTTCTTGTAGAACCACTCGATCGAGCCGTTGGCACCGCGGGTGTCAAGGTTCGAGTACTGGCGCTTCCACTCCTCGAGGTTGAAGTTGGACTTGGGGAGGTCGTCGAGGGGGTTCTTGACCTTGACCTCGGCGGGGACGAGGGGCTCCTCCTCCTCGGGCTCGGGCTCCTTCTTCTTGGGGGCCTTGGCCTCCTTGGGGGCCTTGGGCTTCTCCTCCTTCTTGGGCTTCTCAGCCTTGGCGGGGGGGACGAAAGCGGGCTGCTTCTCGACGAACTCGAGGCCCTCGTAGACCTTGGCGAGCTTGGGCGAGCGGATGACGGTGTTGACGTAGCGGACAACGTTGGGGATCTTGGCGCGGAGGGGCGCGTCGATCAGGGTAGCGAAGGCGTTGGCGACGGCCGAGGCGACGAAGACGTCGGCAATGGTGAGGCGCTCGCCGACAAGGAAGGTCTTCTTGAGGAGGACCTTGTCGAGGACCTGGAGGCGCTCAACGGCGTCCTTGACAATGCCGTCGAAGATGCCCTTCGAGTAGGGGTAGACGCCCTTGAGGATCTTGTTGGCACCGCCGAGCTTGATGAAGACCTCCTGGTCGGCGAAGGCCTGCCACTGGCGGACCTCTCCAAAGTCCTTGGGGTCGGTGGGGACAAGGTTGGAGTTGGGGGCAAGGGCGGCAACTTGGTTGTGTCAGCGGCAGTGCGTGGCGCGAGGATGTGCACGGGCACCACAGCAACAGCAGTAACAGCAGCTGCAGAAACAGCAAGGGCATTAAGGGCTCAGAGATACGCGGTACCACCCGCAAAAGTTTGTCGACACAAGTCATTAAGACAGGGATAACTGAAGATAAGTCTCATCATAGAAAACACTGCCCTTGCTGCCGGCTGCTGTTGCTGCTGCTGATGTCACTCCAAAAGTCAACTCACGGTAGTCGGAGATGGCGGCAGACTCCTGGATGTGCGAGCCGTCGGCGCCCTCGAAGGCAGGGAGGTAGCCGAGGGGGAACTTGGCAAGGAACTCCTTGGTCTTGTACGCGCCGTCGTACGTGGCCGACGAGTCGACGGTCACGTCGAGGCCGGTGAGGGCGACGACGGCCTCGACACGGCGGGTGCGGGGGTTGCCTTTGGGGTGTGTGAGCGTGTGTTGGCAGCGGCGCACAGCACAAAGCCAGACGTACCAGGGAAGACGTAGAGAGTGCCGACGGGGGCCATGTTTGCTACTTTCTGCCAGAGAAGTCAGCGACACTGGGCGAGGATGGGCGAATGTCTACCCACTTTAGATTTTATGGGAAGAAGAGAAGGCAAACAGGACAGTGCGAGATGAATTTTCCAGCAACACGCAGCCGCAGTGCAGCACGCCAGGGTGCAGGGAGCGAGCGCCTGTAGCTAGCTGCCTGCCGGCCTGCCAGCCAGCCAGCCAGCCACGAGCACGCAACGCGGCCTGCCAAAGGACCAACGTGCGGCGCCGCCGCTGCCATCACTGGCCTTCACCGCAGAAAAAATACTCTGCCAGGCACAAACCGCCCCGGCTCGAGCACGGCGTTTCACACCACAACCCCGACGTGTGGCGCAATCACGCGCCTGACTTCTTGGCTGACAGCCCCATGCACACTGGCCGATCCATGCACACAGACGGAACAGGCTACAGCACATACTAGATACAGTTCAGCCCATGCGACGCTTCTTCTGCACGCCCTTGAAAGCCTGGGATACACCGTCAGCAGGGAGCAGTCGACAGCTTTGTGCGGCAGCACTCACCACATCGTCTCCGTCGTCGTCGGCCAGCAGCCGCCGGCGCGTTGCAGTCGCCGGCAGAGTGCCACGCGAAAGGCTCACACCCTCGTCATTCAGTGTAGTCGAGCGTGCAGCAGTTCCCGAGCCGCGCGTCGTGCTCCTTGCACCCACGCGAGTGCGGGCCGTAGCGAACGGAGTGTCGTCGTCGTCGGAATCTAGCACGACCGGAGCAGCCTGGGTGCCCCGGCGCGCACGCTGCGTCGGTGGCGCACGGGTGCTCGCCCGTGTCGATGAAGCACGTCCAGTCTTGGGCTCTGCCACCTCACTCGGCGCCACACTCGACACGTCCGAAAGGGCACTTCCGGCCCGAGTGCGGCGCGATGTTGGTGCCGACAGCACGGGGCTCTGAGTGTTCGGCGTCGTTCCTCGCCGGCGCTTGGACGGAGCCAGCGTCGGCGTCTCGTCGTCATCATCTTCCCTGATCTGGGTAAGAAGTCGACGCCTCGAGGTGGGAACTAGCGGCATGTCATCCTCCTCAAGTAACTCAGTCTGGCGGTATGATTGCGACTTCGCCTGTGTGCCATTCCGCTTGGCCTGGGTCATTGGCTGCTCCGTGGGCCAATACGCTGGTATGGTCAGATACGCCACATTGTAGCCACTCACGCTCTCCCATCTCCGCGCTGTGGGCAGTCTGCGCAGCCAGCTGAAGCTGGAGGGGCTCGCGCCGCACAATGTTCTTCTGATCTTGTCAGCCCATCCCTAAACCAACGACCCGCCTTCTTGAACTTCTTGAAGTTGACCTTGGAATGATCCACAACCCCGGTCTTGACTCCACCATCCTTGCGAAACAGATCCTTTCGAACAACCTCGATAAAGTTACCCCGAAGCTGATTGTGAAAGTCATTGACAACTGCCCAGTCTGGGTGGTCTGGCTGGAGCGTCTTGGTGGCTGTCGTACTCGCCTTCGCCTTGGCACCAGGCTTGAGGATACGCAAGTTGTTGAACTCCTTGTCAAGCTCGTCCACGGCCTGTTTCTTCTTGACTGCGGTGCGGATCGCCTGCAGGAAGCGCTCATCCTTGTCGACCTGCGTGGGGGCCTTTGTCGCGCGCTGCTTGACGGCAGTACCCTTACCCTTACCCCTGGTCGGCAGCGCCTCCTCGAGCTCCTCTTCCTCTTCTGGCGTATCTTCACGCACGGGCTTTGGCGGGGCTTGTTGGGTTCGTTGGGGGGAAGCGCGCTTCTTCGCAGGCGACCTCGTTTCCTTCTTAATGTCACGGGCCGACTTGAGAGCCTTTGCGACAAAGTCGTTCTCCTCGTCAATGTCCATGAGCTCGGCGATGGAAGCACTATTGAGCGCTGTAGGTTCCCCCTCCTCCGTCACCTGCTCCATCCTGGTTCGCTTCGGCCGAGCCGGTTCAATCGGGGATCCCCCACGCTTGGTCTGCTCATAAAGCTGACGAATGTCGTCCTCCTCTTCCTTCTTCCGCAGTGCGTCCTGGTAGTTGACAGTGGTGTCAAACCCTTCGAGGAACGTCGATTGCGTGGCTCCACCGGCCCGCCGTTTCAACCGACTTCCACCCCGTGTCGCTGTGCTCGCCGATGGCATGAGAGAGGCAGATGGCGTGTCGACGTCCATCGAGTCCGGGACACGAGAACGGAGCGAAGCAGATGGCTCACTTCCACTCGACACCTGAGTGAACAGCTGCGTCTCCTGGGCCTGCGAGGCAGGAACCTGGGACAAGGGCTGCGTTGAGGCCATATCGAGATCGTCATCCAGGTCAATCCTGGCGCGACCCGCTCGGCGCTTCAGCGGCTGCAGAAGGTTAGGTGAGAGCCCATGGTGCAGTAGCTTCACCTACCTTTGCTGTGGGTGGCGGTGCCATTGACGCAGTATCATCCGGGTATGTCGATGGTACAAGGTCTGGCCTTGGTGTCTCGGGAGGATGAGACGGAGCACGCGACGTAGAACGAGATGCCGCTCTCCGTGGAAGGCGCCCCGTAGATGGGCCTGCTTCAGCATTGCGTTGTGGGTATGGCTCGGGAGCAGCGGGCGTCTCCACAGGGGCTGGCTTGGTGGCCTCGACTACGGCTGTGGCAGCGGTATTCTGAACTAAGGCCGGCGCAGCTGTCGTCGCTTCGTCTCCTCCAGCATCTGGTGCGTGAGCAGACCTCGCCACAGTCGACTCACTCGAGCTGTGAATGTGCTCAAAGTACTCTCTCACGCCTCCCGTTTTGACGGCACCCCATAGAATGATTCCTGACGCGCAATACCACTTCTGACTGCGCTGTTAGCCACTGGCATTACCCCCACTCGCCTTTCACAAGGGGCAGCAATCATGTCCTTCACTGTTGTGCCCTGGGCTTCAAAATCCTTCCTCAACGGGGCGTGCCAGACAACCATCGGCGTGAGGCCCTCGTCTTCGGCTTGTTTCATCGCAGGCTGGATGCGGTTGATGAGATCCTGTGCATCCTTGAGCGGAGGCTGTATGACATTGACCTCGTCGTACCCTGCTCCCATGGCGAGGAAGTACTTCTTGTCGACGATAGCCTGGTGGGTTAGTCGAACCCACAACACAGGACCCACCCGCTTTGGATTCTTCATCACGATCGCCTTCCAGCCCTTGAACAGGGTGTGGTTTGCCTTTCTTGGCCGCCAGACCTCCAGGTCACTCCTCACGTTCAGCTTCTTCATCGAGTCGTCCATAGGCGGCTCGTAGTCTGGGTCAGAGGTGGACGGGACCTCGAAGCTGTCTTGCGAGTCTGCGACCGTCTTCCAGCACGCCCTGAGCCGCAAGGAGAGCATAGAGAGCCAAGCCGGAACCACAATAGGTACACCGTAGCACACTGCAAGGTTGTTATCATGGGACGACTTGAGCGCGGCGGCAATGACCACTTCTGGCGGGTCATTGACGTCAAACGACTCCGTCCACGAGAGGCCTGCGATGGAGTCAGCTCCTGATGTGTGTCCCATTACTCACAGTACTTGCGCAGCGTGGCCTTGAGCTCATCGTCCTCGTCCTTCATACGGTCATAGGAGAAGTGCAGGGGGCACCACTGCACGCTGGAGGTTAGCTCATCCCGTCGAACGGCACCCACGAGAACCAAGCCTCAGCGCCCAGCTCGACGCCCTTGCCGGGTACGAGCTCAATCTCTCCGCCGCCGCCAGGCTGCTCCTCGACGCGGTAGTCATCTTTATCAATGCTGTCCGGGTCGCCGTCCTCGCGCGAGAGTAACTTGAGGGCGTTGTACGTGCCGTTCTTCTTTGGCTCGGGCCTCCACACGAGCTTTGGCGGGGTCGTGTGCTGGGTGTGAGTTGAGCAGCTTTGTAGACATGTCAACTCACATCGGCCGGGTTCCAGTCCCCGACCTCGAGCACACCTTCCTTCGGCCGGAGGTAGCGGCTGTCAAAGCGTATGCCAGCCGCCTTCTCTCGTCCCACTGTGTACGACACCTTCTGCTCTAGGACGAACCGAAAGTCTGGGGAAGGTGAGTGGGCGGCCTACTGGGGGCGACACTCACGCCTCTGCCCGTTGACGGGCCCTACGGCGGTCACTATGAGCATTGCCTGTGACGAGGGCTTGGGTGCAGTTGTAGTCGAGATGGAGACTTTGGACGTGACTGATCGTGCGGCTTTGACGCGCCGCCGCGCCGGCTGCAACAAGCCGATTCCAAAGGCCAAAGCGGAACAACAACTCACGTCACTTTGGGCGGAGATCGTCCTCAATTCCGCTCTCCCATCAACGGCGGCTTGCGCCACCCAGCGATGCAGCCAGCTGCAGCCACTGACCGCCGTGGTCGCCGTCGCAATCTCCAACGCCGGCGTCATCGACACCACCTTCCTCACCTTCCTCGCCTTCCTCCAACAGCATCAACTCGGCGTACACAGCCCCTCGACAGGCCACCTAAAGCGCTCGATTAGGTGTCACACACTGCGACTCTCAACCTACACCCCCACCACCATCCCTTGTCTCCCCCGTCATGAAGAGCTTTAACCGATTCCTCTACGGCCCAACACCAGAAGAGCGAGTGCGCGAGTGGCGCAACAAGCTTCGGAAAGAGCAGCGCCAGCTCGACCGCGAGATCATGAACGTGGGTGTTGGCCGGTCCCAAGACAGTCGCTAACACGACACAGCTCAAGCGGCACACGGACACATCGCGGGGCCAGCTCAAGGTCCTGGCTAAGAAGAACGACGTCAAGTCGGCCAAGATCCTCGCTAAGGAGATTGTGCGTGCCAACAAGCAGCGCGATAGGCTTGAGTCGAGCAAGGCGCGGATCAACAGCGTGGACATGCAGCTCCAGCACCAGTTGTGTAAGTGATGGCTTTGGTCCATTCCAGCCTGGCCCTCTCGCTCACACCACCAGCTATGGTCAAGGTCACCGGCGCGTTCCAGAAGTCGACCGAGATCATGAAGCAGACCAACGCGTTGGTCAAGCTCCCGCAGCTGTCGGCAACGATGCGCGAGATGTCGATGGAGATGATGAAGGTGGGTGGTGCTAACCAGAAGCTACTTACTGACGCAACAGTCGGGCATCATGGAGGAGATGATGGAGGAGACGCTGGAGGGGCTAGACGACGAGGAGCTCGAGGAGGAGGCCGACGCCGAGGTCGACAAGGTGCTGTTCGAGCTCACGGACGGCAAGCTCGGTCAGGCGGGGCGCGTGGCGTCGGAACTCCCAGTGAGTTGGCAGATCCTTGGAAGTGTTGTCCCAACTCACACGCCGCAGCAGGAAGACGAGGAGGAGACGGTGGCCGAGAATGCGCGCATGGAGCGCATGATGGCCGACCTGCTGAGCAATTAAGACCCCCGCAACTGTCCCGTCGTGTCCGTTGCTCCGTTTCACCATGTACTTGTGTACCACCATTGATATCATGCTACATACATAATGAGCTGCGGGGGGAGGCAACAGTCTAGCAGCGCGCGTGCGTGGGAACGCGAGAATCGATAGCAGCAGGGGGTCTAGTCGACCTCGACGCCTTGGTCGCGCAGCTCGTTCTTGGCCTGCGCGACCTCGCGCAGCAGGCTCTCGTACGCCTCGGGCGTGTCGTTGAAGCGGAGGAGTCCGAGGCCGAGGGACGAGAGGGAGAAGGAGCCGAACGCGACGAGCAGCCACCAGGGGATCTGGGGGCGGGCGAGAAGGCAAGTGAGCGCGGGCGGGGCGGGGTGTAGCAGGCCAATACAGTGGTCGAGTGGTTGATGTGCAGCGACACGACAGAGAGACAGGACAGGACGGCACGAGGAGCACGGCGTCAGCGCCATCACAAACACACACACCACATGCCACTCACGACGGGCAGGATCTCCTTGGCCGTCTCGGCAGCAAGGAAGGGCACGGGCAGGATGCCGAACAGGAGGACGAGGTACACGATGGCCGCGGGGATGGCGGCCGCGAGGAAGTTTTTGCCCTTTGACATGGCTGGGGCTCTGGGGTTGGAGTGATGTATTGTTGTCGTTGTCGTCGTGCAGCGACAACGACAAGTGACACGCCAACACACACACACCCTACGCAGGACGCCGATGACACGCGCCCAGAAACGTGGGTTTGCTCCCGCCCACCCACAACCTCACCTCCACTCTGCTCAATCTTTCTGGCCTCCGCCACCCGCAAAGCAACAATCCACACGACCATGGCGAGCCTGCTCCCCCGCGCCGGGCCATCACGGCTCGCACGTAGTCTGTACTCGGGCGCCGTGGTGCGCGCCGACGCCCCGCGCGCCAAGCGCTTCGGGCTGCGCGAGACGGGCGAGTCTTCGGCCTCGGCGCGGGACGAGCGGCCGCCGCGCGCGACCTTCGGCCGCAGCGACCTTGAGCGGAACGACCGACCGCCGCGCAAGGCGTTCGGCCTGCGCAGCGCGTCTGACGGTGCAGGAGACATGCCCAGGGCGACAGATTTCCGCAGCGAGTGGACCGCCCGCCGCAACCCCGCGCCGTTGAGCGCCGCAGCCGCAATGCGCCCGTCGACCCGGCCGCCGCGGATATCCCAGGAGGACGCGGCGCGCGCGGGCGCCACGCGCGCCCGCAAGCGGAGGATAGCGCCGTTCGACTCCGCCTCCGTGCCGCCCGCGTCCGAGAGCTCCGGGGTGCGCTCGGCGCCGGGGCTCGTCCCGAAGGGGGGGCAGGCGTACGCGCCTGAGCCGCACCCCGCTCGGCCAGGGGCTCGGGTTCGCGCACAACCCGAGGCGGAGGAGCCGGCGCCGACGCCGACGCCGACGCCGACGCCGCAGCCGGCGCCGGTGCCAGGACCCAAAGGTGCGTTCGTTGCCTCGGGACCGCGCTCACGCCCAGACACGACGACGCGCTGGAACCCGACCAAGAAGCTCACTCTCCCCGCCATGGCGGGCATCCGCGAGCTGCACGCGCAGGACCCGGCGACGTTCACGCGCGAGATGCTCAGCCGCGAGTTTGGCGTCAGCTGGCAGGCGATCAACCGGATCCTCAAGAGCAACAACTGGCGCGAGAAGGAGGGCAAGAAGAGCCTCGGCAAGTGGGACCGCGGCGCCGAGGGCGCGGTCGGGCCCGTGCCCCTCATCCGGCAGATTTTTGCTCGTAAAGCCGGTGCGACGGGCGGGGCGTTGAAGGGGGCGGATAAGGGGGAGGATGGGAGGGGAAGTAGTATAGGAGGGAGCAAGGGGAGGTAGTAGAGAAGGGAGCAGGAAACAGTTAGCATTGCCTTCGGCCGCCACAGCGACGCCCCGCCGCTGCCACTCTACACATGCATGCAATCACACCTCTATCTACTACCACTAGTGCGCCTCACGTCGCCTGGGGGCCGCACGCAAGATGTTGTCGACACGGAGGATAAGTTCGGACTGGGACGGCGTCAGCGGGGTGCGCGTTGTCGACGCCAACAAAACTCACCGCCTCGGAGGCCGAAACCACAACCTGCTTCTTGAGCTTGTACGACTCGGTGACTCCCAGGTCGCGCATGGACGCAATCTCGCCCTTGTCCATGTCGAGGCCGGCGTCGGAGCGGCCCTCAAAGTGCGCGGCGCGGAGCTTGGCGACGAGGTCGGACGAGTCGTAGCCGCCGTTGTCGGCAAGGATGGTCGGCATCTGGCGGAGCGCACGCGCAAACGCCTCGACGGCAAGCGCCTTCTTGCCGCTGACCTTGCGCGCAGCCTCCTCGACCTTGCAGCTCATGAGCATCTCGGCGCAGCCACCGCCGAGCGTCACGCGCGTCTCCTTGACCGTCTGTGACAGGACCGACAGGGCGTCGTGCAGCGAACGGTCCGCCTCGTCAACCATCTGCGAGGTGGCGCCACGGAGGACGACAGTGCAGGCCTCGCCGTGGGCAACACCCGAGAACTTGATAAGCTGCAACATCAGCAAACATCACACCGCCAGCCGGCGCATCCACTCACCTTGTCCTCGCCAATCATGATCTCCTCGATAACGTCACATCGGCCGATCTTGACCTTCTCGGGCGCGTCGAACGTCGACGCAATCTCACCACCAGTGACAAGCGCCAGACGCTCGACACCCTCAAAGTCGGCGTGCTCAATCGACATGACACCAGCCTCGCTGAGCAGAGACTCGGGGTAGTTGTAGATGAGCTGACGGTTGACAAAGCAGTTGATGCCGTGGGCGGCAATCGCCTGGACCTTGGACTTCATCTTCTCCTTCTCGGCGCGCTCAAGCTCGGCGAGCTTGCCAGTGCCGTCGACGCGGACACGGGCACCAAAGATCTTGATCTTGTCCGTGTCCATCGACGTGTTGGCGATCAGAATCTTGGCGTTCTCTATCCTCTTGGGGCTGTTGACGGCAATCTGCTTGTCGAGAATGAAGCCCTCGTCGAGGTACGAGTCGGTGAGCTTGCCGCCGACCTTCTTGATGATCTGGATGTGCTCGAGGTCGGTGGAGCCCTTGAGACGGAGAACGGCGTCGACGGCCAGGTTGGCAAAGTAGTCCTTGTCCTGCGACAGGACCTTGGACGACAGGGTCGTGCGGGCAATGTTGAACAGGTCCTCGCGGAACTTGGCGGGGTCCTTGCTGTGGTCGACAGCGCTCTCGGCGAGAGCCTCGAGCGCCGCCTTGGACGCGATACGGTAGCCCTCAACGACCGTCTGCGGGTGGATCTTGGACGTCGTGACGAGCTTCTCGGCCTCACGGAGGAGCTCAGACGCGAGAACACAGACCGAGGTAGTGCCGTCGCCGACCTCGTCGTCCTGCACCTTGGAGATGTTGACGAGGATCTTGGCCGCGGGGTTGTCGAGGCTGATCGACTTGAGGATGGTCGCACCGTCGTTGGTCACGGTGATGCTGCCGTCCGACGTTGACTCTGCGTCGTGTCAGTACGCGATATTGGCGCTGAGCTAGTGTGATACGCACGCAGAATCTTGTTCATGCCCTGTAGATGGTTAGAGAAGCGGGCGGCGGAGGCAACAATCACTCACCTTGGGTCCGAGCGTCGACTTGACAAGGTCGCCGAGGGCCATCGCGCCGACAAACGAGGAGAGACGGGCGTTCTCACCGCGCTCCTCAGTAGCCTTGAAGTTGGTTAGCATCGCACATTACAAGATCCTTGCCGCGCCCATAGGCCGACACCCACCTCGTCAGCAAAGACGTTCATGCTGGCTTGATGTGCGGTTTTTCGTCGAGTGGGTGAAGATTATACCGGAGCTGTCGTTCCCTCTGGGTTCACGCTGTATTCCGAGTCCTAGGACGATACAGATACAGTGCTTTTGGGCGTAGAGAATAAGAATGTGGTCGAAAGCGCGGTTGTGGACGTTGATGGAAGATGAGCGACCGTCGAGGACGCGGCGGCGCGTGTCAGCCAGCCAACTTTGGGAAACTCGTCACGTGACACATTCACGGCGGCCCACCATGGTGCTCATGTCGGGCGGCGGCCCACACTAAAGCGACAGCGACAACGACCTCGATTCCGTTCTTGTCGTCACCTCAACCATCCTGCCAGCAGGCATAGACTCCATCCAGCAGCCCTTGGGCAGAGCCTCACACTCACGATACCCCGCCGTCGAGTCATGCTAGGCTGGACCCGCAGTCCCAAAGCTCCAGCCTAGCACCTTTGACCTCCCCCACCCCGGTCCCCCACACCCCCCTGCTCCTGCCGTGCCCCCACCATGTCGTCCAACTTTTACACGTCTACACACGCCAACTACTGGCTGCTCACGCGGTCCGAGCTGCAGAACGGCCGTGAGACGGATCTCAAGTATGCGACGCACCACCAGCTGTACTGCCTCAACATCTTCTTTGCGTCACTCATCCAGAAGCTCGGCAAGCGCCTCCTGCTACGCCAGATCCCGATCGCCACGGCCACAGTCTACTTTCGGCGCTTTTACACAAAGAACAGCGTGTGCGAGACCAACCCCTACCTTGTGCTTGCGGCGTGTGTGTTTGTGGCGGCCAAGGTCGAGGAGACGCCGGTCCACATCAAGAGCGTAGTGGCGGAGGCCAAGGTCGTCTTTGCAGGTACGTACTGCCGCGAGCAGACTGTGCAAGCGCTGACACGGACCAGAACATAACATCAAGATGTTTCCAGCAGAGCCGCACAAGCTAGGAGAAATGGAGGTGAGTTGGGCGCTGCCCCAGCCTCGATGCGCCCTGACCCCCCCAGTTCTACCTGCTAGAGGACCTCGACTTCCACCTTGTCATCTTCCACCCATACCGCGCCCTGGTCAACATTCTGGGACGAGAACCGGCCGACGCGGGTCGATTCCCAAAAACTCGCGTGGAAGAAGACGTAGAGGTCAAGCGGATCGAAGCCGACGAGCGCAAGAAACGCGAGGACGAAGCGAGGCGCGCCGGCGGCGCAGGTGCTGTCGCCAAGGGCCTGGCCGCCACCCTCGAGGATGGCGAGGGCGAGAGTGAAGCCGAGCGGATCCGGCGCCTGATGGGCCGTGGCTCGGGTGAGGGATTGATGGAGATCGACGAGGGCACGCTGCAAATTGCCTGGTGAGTTTGCCCCCCCCAGGACCTGGTCTAACTCTCCACAGGTTTACGATCAACGACACATATCGTACAGATGTGCCGTTGCTATACCCGCCATACGTGGTGGCCCTGGCGGCCGTGTACATCGCCTTTACGTTGACGACGATGACGGGTTCGGCGGCAAGAACGCGCTCGTCAAGCCAGGTGAACACGCTCGCCGCATCGCTCGAGACGAACACGGCGCTAGGCCTGCCCCCGCCGCCGACGACGCCGGCCGAGTTTCTCGCCAGCTTCGAGGTATCGCTGCCCGTGCTCTTCAGCTGCGTGCAGGACATTATCACGCTCTACCCGATCTGGGAGGCGTTTGAGCCGAGCCCGCAGCGCGCGAGCGTCAACGGGGCGGCCGCGACCCCCGGCAGCTCGGACACGGCCAAGTTCGGCCCCGAGGAGGCCGAGGCCCTCGTGCGCAAGATGATCGAGGAGCACATGGTCGATGTGGGCCATCCCGACGACGCGGGCAAGACGGCCCTCGCCGAGCAGACTAAGAAGCGGTCCAGGTCATAGGCGGTTTCATGAGGACGTGGCTTCATCCATTGTAGTTGTACCAGACATGCATTTGCATTCCAGCGAGCGAGGCTGAATGCGGCGGGCGAGGAGGATGTCTCAATGTGGGCCACCCTTGTCGCGTGCAGTTCCCTGATGCCGACTCACGCGCCCACATCAGTTCCTGCCACACCTAAATCCAACCAGCATGACCGCTCTCCCTCGAAGATAATGCATTGCATGAGTATGTGTCTAGTACCAAGCACTAATACAAAATGATAAAAAATGGTGCCTCATTCATTCATAGAGGCATGACTAACACGGAGGCGCACGCGTCGCTTAGGCGAAGAGGCGCTTGGTGTAAGAGTTGAGGCCGTGGACACCACCCTCGATCTGGGCCGAGGCGGTGCGGAGCTCGAAACGGACAGTGCCGTTGCGCGCGCCCTCCTGCAGGTCGACGACGGAGCGGATACCCGAGTCCTGGAGCGAGTGCTGGAGACCAGTGTAGAGGTAGGGGACGAACTTGTTGACCGAGCCCTTGTCCTGGACGTCACCCGAGACACCCTGGGCGACCTTGACGGTGTCGGTCTCGGAGAAGTAACGAGCAGTAGCGGCGTTGTTGGCGGCAGTGCCGGCCTTGGCGCCACCAGCCGTGTGCTCCATGGCCTCGATCGAGCCCATACCACGGTAGAGCTTGACGCGCTTGCCCTCGTGGTAGAAGTACTCTCCGGGCGACTCGGTGGTGCCGGCGAGCATACCGCCCATCATGACGGCGTTGGCGCCGAGCGAGAGAGCCTTGGCAATGTGGCCAATGTTGGAGATACCACCGTCGGCGATGGTGGGGACACCGAAGCGCGAGGCGAACTCGGAGACGGCGTTGACAGCCGTGCCCTGGGGGCGGCCGACAGCCATGACCTCCTGGGTGATACAGATCGAGCCCGAGCCCATGCCGATACGGAGACCGTCGACGCCGGCAGCGATGAGCTGGGCGGCCTGCTCGCGGGTGACGACGTTGCCGCCGATGACCTCGAGCTTGGGGAAGGTCTTCTTGATCCACTGGACGAACTCGATCTGGAAGACCGAGTTGCCCTGCGACGAGTCGAGGACGACAACGTCGAGGCCAGCCTCGACAAGGAGCTTGAGACGGTCACGGTCGCCGGGGCGGGTGCCGATGGCGGCGCCACAGTAGAGCTGCTTGGACGAGGGGACCTTGGAGGCAAGGGGGTAGTTCTGGTTCTTGAGCAAGTCGGAGCGGGCGACGAGCGAGACGAGGTTGCCCTCCTTGTCGACGATGGGGAGCTTGCCCTTCTTCGAGTCGCGGAGGATGGTGTTGGCCTGCTCGAGCGAGAGACCAGCGTCGCCAGTGACAATGTCCTTGGTCATGACGTCGACGAGGGGGGTCGACTCATCACGGAACTGAACGTCACGGCCGGTGACGATACCGAGAAGCTTGCCGCCGATCTTGCCGTTGGCTACACACGTCGATCAGCACGCGCCCGCCACAGAAGCAAACGGCATCTTGGTGACTCACCAGTGATGGGAACGCCGCAGAAGCCGAACTTCTCCTTGACGCGGAGGACGTCGCCAACAACCCCGTCGGGGCCAAGGCAGAGGGGCTCAGGGATGAAGCCGTTCTCGAACTTCTTGACCTTGCGGACCATGGCGGCCTGCTCCTCGGGCGAGCAGTTGTGGTGGATAATGCCGAGACCACCGTGGAGCGCGATGGCGATAGCCATGCTGCACGCCGGATTAGTAAGTCGCATCTCGCGCCACAAGCTGCCACACGCACCGGTCCTCGGTGACCGTGTCCATGGGGGACGAGAGGAAGGGGGCGTTGAGGACAATGTTGCGGGTAACGCGGGTCTGGAGCGAGACCTCAGACGCCTACGCAAGGGGTTAGTAAGGCTGCGTGCGATAAGACATCCAGATCCGGCGTGATCGGATCAGGCCAGCCAGCCAGCCAGCAAGAGATACCCACGGGGAAGTCGATCTTGCCGGGGAGCATGAGGAAGTCGTTGTAAGTGAGGCCACCGTTCTTGCGCGAGTCCATGAGCTCGGCGAGCGAGAGGCCGTCACCACGGCCGTACTGCTCAAGGAAGGCGATGGCCTCCGAGGCGGGGAGGGGCTCGGCGGCGCGGGCAGGCGCGCCGGCGGGGGTAGCGGTACCGTTAGCAATGGGGGACATTTGTGCGGTCCTTTTTGGTGAATTTATGGGATGGATACGCGCGTATGAAGTGGAGTGGGAAGGTATCGACAGGCAGGCTTTCGATGCGTTCCCAAGAACAAGAAGAGTATGAAAGCAAAATTGTTGAGCGCGTCCCGGGGGGGTAGGGGGACGGAGGACGGGGAGGGAGGCGGCTGGTTGCCACAGAGGCCGAGGGGTGCGACGCGCGAGATCCGACTAGCAGTGCAACTTCTGACAAACATTTTTCTGCTTCCGGGTTATCAAGTACGTGTATTTGAACACGTGAGCCGACGTGTCTCGGCAGCAACCTTGTCAGACGGCAGGCGGGAAGGGGGGGTTGGATCCACGGCACGTGACGTCAATGTGTCGGAGCGGCGGCAAGCGTCTGCTTGTTCGGCACAACGCGTCATAGCTCCTGCCGCTTTCTTTTGACAGCTAGCCGGCACCAGCAAGGCGGCGCCGCAAGACATTCGCAGACTCCTACGCGGGATATCGACCGAGCACATCAGCACCACCACGCTGCAACTGTCATGCGCACACCTCGGACGCTCTAAGCTCCTCGACATCACCCACACATCGCACGCAGCAGCATCCATCGCCGCAATGCTGCCCATGCGACGACATCGCGCGCTGGCCGCAGTGGCGAGGCAGCTCACCAGGCGCGCAAACCACACTAGCTCGCAGCCGCCGGCCCCGCCAACCGGTGCTGCGCTGTCACAAGACCGGCAGCCGACCACTGCTGCGCCAGAGGAGCCCATCACCGGCGCCGCCAAGCTCTTTCTCGACGCGATAGAGGAGGAGAGCAACAAGGCCGACTCGTCCCGCGCTCATCTTATCCATACCCAGGGCCCCATCTGGACCGGCGAGGAGTCGACCCACGATGCCGTCCTCCGCATGCTCGTGGACGCGTACAAGCCCCTCCGCACGGGCGAAGGAGTCAAGCACGATGCCTCGGAGAAGCGGATACACGACTGGATGAAGAACTACAACCCCGAGTTGCCAGTTCCTTCGGGCCAGCCCCCACCACCTCCCTCCCTCAGCGACTTCCTCGCATCCAGTGACGCGTCTCCACACCGTACCACGATCCCGCCACATCTTCACCGCCCTTGGCACGCAACATACACCGGGGACAACCAGGTGTTCGACGGACCAAAGGTCAAGTACGGGGACATTGAAAACAAACGCACCGACCCCGACGCACTAGAAAACCTGATGGAGCTGAAGCTGCCTCTTGATCCGAACGGAACGCAAAAGGCCAAGGCAAGAAACACTCAGCGCAAAATCAAGCTTCAAGGACGCCTCGGCCGCGCTCGTGAAGGCGCGTTGGATTACCGGCTGGGCATCAGCGATGGCGACCTCACCGACATTGGTGTGGAGAACGAGGAGGTGGAGAAGTTTTCGGGGAACCGCCAGTTGCGGGGAAGCAGTGCTCTAGGTGCCGCGCGTGGAGGGGCAAGCGGTATGAAGGCTTGGGCGGGATTGGTTGAGGACAGAATTCAGGTGAGGATGGAGGGAGAGGGAGGGACGGGGGACCCCCCATGGTGGCAGCTAACACCCCATAGCGCGCCCAATCGACTGGCTTCTTTGACAACGTCAAGGGTCGAGGAGAGGCCGTGCGGTACGACCCAGAAATGAAGAACCCGCACCTGGAAACGGGCGAGGTGTTCATGAACCGCATCGTCAAGCGACAAGGCGCCTTGCCCCCATGGATCGAGATCCAGCAAATTGTGGATGCCGATATCCGGGGGTTCCGCACATTGCTCCTCGAGACGTACACCCGACACCTGGTCCGCGACATTCTCAGCAAGAACCCCATCGACCTTCTCCCACCGCTGCGTGCCATTCCCGGGCGTGACGAGGTCTGGGAGGCTCAAAACCGCAAGTTCCACGAGGAGAACGTCAAGCAGATCAACAACCAGCTCCGCCGCATGAACGCACAGGCGCCGAGCCCGTCACGCAGAAGTTTGATGATGCTGGAGCATGAGCTGAACCGGATCCGAGGCGATGTCTTGCGGGACAATGTCTGGAAGGAGCTGCACGAAAAGATCGACGAAATTAGAGCAATGGAAGCTCGTAGGCCGGTTCGGCGCAATTCGAAGCTCCTCGACGCGTTCAACAACCTCAACAATGGCGGTAGCAACATTGTTCAAGGTCTCGGTGCCTCGGCTGGCTCGTCGTCAGGAGGCTGGGCCCATGGGCCAGACGCCACTATGCCCCACCATAACTCAAACGCTGGCGGCGGTATGGGCTTCCTCGTCTTCACTGGCGTTGGCCTTGGCGCTGTCGTGTACTATAAGACGCAGCAGCCAACACGCAACGACGCTCCGGAGCCTGAGCCCGTCGTCGAGCTCATCCCTGTTCACGAGGAGGAGGAGGATGTGCAAGAGCGATTCGTAGCGTCGTCCATGTCGGAGGCGCACTTCTCGCCGATCCACTTCATCAGCACGTACATCATCGAGCCCTTCCTCACGGTCATCCGCTTCCTTCACCTAGCCCTTCTCTTTGGCCCAGTCATCCTGACGTCGCCAATGCTGCTTGTTGGGTCGACCAAGCGCAGCAGGGCAGGGCCCACTTCTGTGCCAGAGGATAACTGGGGCGCTGTATGGTGGTACGGCTTCCTCGTCGCGCAGATGGAGCGCGCCGGCCCGTCGTTCATCAAGCTCGGCCAGTGGGCCGCATCCCGCACCGACTTGTTCCCGGCTGCCCTTTGCGACAAGATGTCCAAGTTGCACTCGAGCAACAACCCGCACCCATTCAGGCACACCCAGAAGGTTATCGAGACGGCATTCGGCCTCAGCTTGGACGACATCTTCGAAGAGTTTGAACGCACGCCCATCGGGTGTGGCGCCATAGCGCAGGTCTATCGCGCCAAGCTCCGTCCCGAGATTGTGACCCACACACGGTCCGAGGCCGAGCAGCTGGTCGAGGAGATGGAACTGCAAAGCGGTGACAGACGGATCGTGACCGAAGTTGCCATCAAGGTGCTGCACCCGCGCGTGCGCCGGCTGGTTCGCCGTGACATTGCCATCATGTCCGTCTTCGCCAACATCATCAACGCGTTCCCGGGCATGGAGTGGATCTCGCTACCAGAGGAGGTCCAGGTCTTCGGGGAGATGATGAACCAGCAGCTCGACCTGCGCGTCGAGGCGTCCAACCTGGAAAAGTTCATTGCAAACTTCCGCGACCGTGGCAACTCGGTCACGTTCCCTCAGCCCATCAACCTCGGCCGGAACGGTACCGAGCGGGCAAAGAAGGCGCGGCGGGATGTTCTGATCGAACAGTACGAGGATGCCCTCCCCCTCAAGTACTTCCTTAAGAACGGTGGCGGGCCGTATGACGAGAAGATTGCCAACATCGGCCTCGATGCCTTCCTCGAGATGCTTCTACTAGACAACTGGACCCACGGCGATCTCCACCCGTAAGTGTGCACGAAAGGCGGTGGCTGACACTCCAGGGGCAACATTATGGTTCGCTTTGTGCTACCTGGCAGCACGGATCTGTTCCAGCCCCTGTTACGAAAGTTCCAGCGCGCCCCCGAAGTTGTTCCTCCGATTCCCACCGAGTCGATCTCCGAAACAAAACTTGTTCACGAGCTCCGCGCAATTGCAGATGACAAGGACAAGTGGCTTGACCGGCTCGAGGAGCTCGACAGCGAGGGGTACACTCCGCAGCTCGTGTTCATCGACGCCGGCCTTGTAACCAGCCTGGACGCAACGAACCGACAGAACTTCCTGGACCTGTTCCAGGCAGTCGCCGAGTTTGACGGCTACAAGACGGGCATGCTGATGGTTGACCGGTGCCGGCATCCAGAGCTGGCGATCGACGTCGAGACGTTTGCGCTCAAGATGCAGCACCTGATCCTGAGCATCAAGTCGAAGACGTTCAGCCTGGCCAAGATCAAGATCTCGGACATCTTGACCGACGTGCTTTCTGCGGTGCGCACGCACCACGTCAAGCTCGAGGGCGACTTTGTCAACACTGTCATCTCGATCCTGCTCCTCGAAGGTATCGGGCGGCAGCTGGACCCCGACATGGACCTGTTCAAGAGTGCGCTCCCCATCCTCCGGCAGGTCGGCCGGCAGATGAGCACGCGCGAGGCGATGAGCACCGTCGGCACGGGCAACATCTGGGCCATGCTCAAGCTCTGGGTGTGGGCCGAGGCGCGGTCCGTCGCGGGAGAAGGGCGCGCGCTGGACCAGTGGATCAAGGTGGGTTTTGGGGAGGGGTGTAAGGCTGACAATACCCAGTATGACTACCTCAGCCCTAACATCTAGGGGATAGACGGTACCATAGACGTGTTGTGCGACTAGACAGGGACATTGTATCAGGATGTTGAGACGCACATTGTGCGGGTGAAGGTCGGGATGCGCGGAGGTTGACCTGGTTGTGCCCGGTGCTCGCACCAGCACCGGCCGCCGCACTTATCACTGACCAACGTTCACCACCTCCCAACCAACGACACTCTGCAGACCATTCTTACACCCATGACCCCAGTGACGGCCGCCGTGCAATAAGGTGGACACCACGGACAGCTGAACTACACTACCAGCGGGCGTAAGTCACCCGCCCTCCAGCTCCGCACACCGCTCACCCAAAATGGCTGTGGCGAGTGTGGCGGCGCGCATGCTCGTTCTGCAATGCATCGCCCGTGTCACCCACGCACCAGGACCTTCTTTTTGCACTGGAAATGACCAAAATAATGCATGGAGCAGTTTTGATGCGTTGATGAGCCCGTGCGACTGTGTGGACGGGCTGGCGGGGTCGCGGGGTGTCAACACCCCAGCCCACAACCACCCGCGTGTGTGCTGCGGCACGCAATGTCGCACACGTCGATCCATGTCGTTGTCGTCCACTCCTAGCAACGCGAACATGGGCCTCAGCTTCTCGCTCCCCTGGTCCGCTACGACGCCCGACCCGCTCCCCGCGCCAACGCCCGTCAACAGCGCCGCCATCCGCGCCGGCCCGGGCCCGTGGACCGGCGTCACGTGTGATGAGGAGGTCGAGGGGGTGAGTGGCGTGGCCTGGCCTGGCGCTGTCTGATTGATCAGTCTGACAGCCTGCAGGGGCCCACGACGGCCATGGGCTTCCGCCTCGCTGCGCTGCTCGCGGAGAACGAGGAAGCCGCCGCCAAGACCCGCCAGCAGCGCTGAGCGCGCACGCGGTCGCTCGCCTCGTGCCCGCTCACGTTGTTTCGCCGCCGCCGCGCCCCTGTAGCCAGCTATGCACTTGAGTGCTGCAGCCAATTTGTGGACACGAGGCATGCGACGGACGCGCCGCGAGTAACGGTGTTTTTGGGGAGGCAGGTGGGCGCCGCGGGGCCGAAGACGACGTGCAGCGCGCTGTGTGTATCTTGGCTTGGGTGCGCCCGCCCACTAAAGGAGGGTGGCAGCACAGCACCCTCTCGCACTGGCGACGGATCTGGTGGGGAGAAGGTGCAGTGAGTGATGCGACTCGGTGTGTGTATGACGACTGTGCGCGGCCAGCCAGCCAGCCAGCCTGCACCCCCCGCATCCACTCGCCCCCTCACCGCGGCCGCTGTTGTATTTCTTCTCACTCAACCCTGCTTCCTCTTCTCTCTTACCCACTCATCGATCAAGCACAATGGTCACCAACAACGATATGCTCGCCACCGGTCCGCACATCGACACCAACAACGAGGCTCGCGTCGCTGCCTCGCACGACCACGTCGACAATGAGGCTGGCGTCGCCGCCTCGCACGACAACAACAACGAGCTTGTCCCTTTCAAGCCTGTCCTTGGCAACGAGAACGACGCTGACGCCACCGCCGCTCCCACTGCCATCGAGTCGGTCCCCACTGCTACCGACCTGACTCACGCCAACGAGCACGGTGCTGTCGCCGCCATCAACACTGCTACCGCCACCGAGACTGTCGCCGATGACGCCGCCGTGACTGAGGCGGTCGCCAATGACCTCGTTATGGCTCAGGCCGTCGCCGATGACCTCGCTGAGGATGAAGCTTTGCTTCTCGCCATGATTCTCGAGGATGATGAGTGGGTGGGGACGGCCAACAGACTCGTCATGACTGCCGCCATTGGCATCTCTTTCATCGCCCAGCGCATGCACCTGGTGAGTGGTCTTGCCCGCGGCCACGTGCTGAAGCTAGAACCCCACCGTGGCCTACTTCGACCGCCTTACCTTCTTCTACGACATCCTCTTCCGCATTTCCGAGGACCGCTGGCACGAGTTTATGGACAAGAACCACGGCCAGACTGGCCTGATTATGAGTGTCCGTTGTAGTGTGAATGGCGCCGCTGGTACTGACACGCCCGACAGGTCTATGGTCATCCCCACACGAGCCGCATCACCCCCGAGGCGATGTACCTGTCACCCGTTCCCATGTATGGCAACCTCGCCTGGGAGGAGGTCTGGGCCGCTATCAAGAAGCATGAGGATGACTTTGTGAGTGGCGAAGCTGCGCATGCATGGCCAGAACTAACGCATACAGCACATTGCCTTCACGCCCCTCCTCAAGCTCGCCAAGGAAGCCGGCATCGCCGCGGCGCGCGCGGACGGCGCGCTCGACGACTACCTCCCCGCTATCCAGGCTATGATCGAGGGCAACGACCACCCCGACCTCAAGGTCGTCAAGCACATCCTCACCGACTACTTCAACGAGTCGTTCCAGGCCATCCGTGACCGCATCTTCGAGAAGTGCTTCGACCCTGTCGTTTACGACTACGCTCTCAACATTCTCCCCACCTATCTCTTCCACCAGGACGAGGAGGCCGAGGTCTACCACGCTTTTGAGGTCGCCGAGATCATCAAGCTCGAGCCTTAAGGGCACCAGGTCGATGGGGGACGGTCTGGCAGCGCCCACTGCTGGCGCGCGACAGACACGGACGTCCCTTCATCGAGCTTTCGCCTGTGCCTCGGGTAGTCTAAGTCACAACTCAAACTTGTATCTATAGTCTTATGATGAGTTAAAATGCACTGGTTGCTCCAATACTGTCGTCGGTGGTTGGTGTGGCGGCGGGGAGGCGTTTGGCTCCGCCCCCTGTCCATGTTGCTCAACGTTCTCTCCAGCCTTCCACTCGTCATCAAGTGCAATGAATGCATTGTTTGTTGGGTAGAAGCGTCTCACCGTATGACTTCTTCTCCGTCTAAGACTTGCTGATGGCGCCTCGGGCGAGAAGTGGCAGATATGGTGGCTGCGTATTGTCCCTTGTGTGCTCTTCCTCCCTCGATGAAAGGGGGGGCGCGAATGTGAACCAGCCAAAGCAGCTCAAAGCACAGCATCATACTGCAATGGCCATCGGCAAATACGCTAGGGGGAGTCTGTCGCGTCGGGGATGCCAGCCGCCCGAGGCAGCACTGGTCGACCCCGCTGTGGGGACGTTGTGCTCTGCTCGTGCCGGACGCGGCCAAGCACCGCCACCCATCCACCATCCATCATCCGTCATTCAGAGGGCCTCCCTGACCGTGTCTAAAGGATCTAGATGGGCTGTGTGCTAGCCGTCATCCCTTTGGGCCTGGCCTGTGTCGATTCGACTCGCCCCCCCCCCCCCCCATTGCTACTTTACATCCCACAAGAACGATTCCCACTCTCTCTGACCATTGTCTCTCGCCCAACAATGACCAACTCGCCCTCGGCCAACACCCTCGACGCTCTGCGCTCTCTCAACGATCTCCCGCCTAACGGGGTTGCAGGCGGACGCATCATCCTTGTACTTGGCACCCGGCTTGAGGGCTCTGGCTCGTCTGTCCCGTCCGCGGCGGTGATGACCATCAAGCTCCCCCCTGCCCCCCCGTTCCCGCCCACCCGCGAGGACATTGAGACGGTCGCGTTCGCCCTCAACGAGTTCTACGCCTACCTCAAGCCTGTAGGTCTCTGTCGACCGACGTGGCACGGCTAACACCCACCAGCGCATGGCCGATGGCCTGACCCACAGCCAGCGCCGCGCCAACCTCTACGGCAAGCTGCTCGTCATCCGCGAGAACTACTGGGACCTCATTTTCCGCAGGCACACGTCCTTCGAGGAGATCCTCAACGTGAGTTGTTCAGTCTTGCACGCTCTGACGGGACAGCTGCGCACCTCTGATCGCCCGTTCCCCTCGCCCTCGTCGGAACCCGAGTCGACAGTCACCGCGTACACGTGCAAGAAGGACATGCCGCTGTGGGCTATCTCAGGCAAGGACGTCGAGCGCTGTGCCGTGAGCACCCGTGGCTTGGCTGTCCCCAGCTGACCCCTCCCTCGATCAACGCCATCCTGAAGCAGGTCATCGCTGCCAAGGTCAACGTGGTGCACACCGCGTGCGCTGTCAACCACAAGCTGAGCCGCTTCAACGAGCTCATCGCGCACGCCCGTGACGGCTGGGACGCCCCGGAGCTCCGCGAGATCAAGGCCGATCTTACGCACTTCATCGACCATAACATGGCGATCCTCCGTCATGTGGTTCTCCGCGCTTGCGAGGACCGCACGCTCATGGACGCCGCCGCGTGCCTCTGCGCCAAGGTCGGCGAGTTGGTTGCCTGCGTCGGCAACTGTGGTGACGCTTTCGACGAGTAGAGAGCCCACCCATGCGGGACCAGGCCTGGTTTCGGGCTTAAGCCAAGTTTTCAAGGACTATAGTATTCTCTCAGATGCACAAAGATTGCTCTGCTGTAGTGGGGCGGGGTGTAGGTGGCAGTGTTGCAGGTGACAGTGCCACAATCAGCTGTTAATCAGGCCCAAAACGCATTAGGACCCTTTTCCTAATGACTCCCCGTTGCTTTCCTAATGAGGTCAGTCAAGCTGCACCACCCCGCTCCCCCACCCACCTCCACCTCGCCACCTAAAAGTTGGAACTGACCAAAGCACCACACCCACCATGTCCAGTACCGATCCCGAGGCCGACACGGCGGCTGCCGCGCGCGCCGACGCCCGCGCGCTGCGCATTGCCAAGGCAGTCGAGCGCTCAAAGACAGAGTACAAGCCGGAGCACGCGTACACCGAGCGCGGGGTACGTCTTTATCTCCCCCTTTCCCTCCCTCTCCTCCCTCCTCTTTCCCTCCGCTCACGCCCCAGTGGTTCAACGCCGCCGGGCCAAGCGACCCGGCGAAAGCCAAAGCGGACCGCCAGAAGGTCGAGTACATCGGCACGCGGGGGCTAGTGGTCGACCGCACGCCCGAGGCCGGCGCGTCGGCCCTGGCCGACATCCGCGCCGCGGCGGGCGCCAAGCCGCTGTCGGGCCTGCCCCGCGAGCTACTGGGCACGGGGCTGGCAGCGGCGATTGCGGCGGGCGACGCGCCCGCTTGTGAGGAGTTTGCTACGGCCGCAAGGGGGCACTGGAAGACGAACGTCGGGCTCGCGCTCGCGTCGGCGGACGCGCTGACCGCCGCCGGGCGGAGAAGAGGTGAGTTAGCGGCAGGGGAGCGCGCTGACGGTAGAATCGCTTGCGCCGCTGCTTGCGTCTACGGGCGTGGCGCTCCACTATCCGGTGCTCGAGGCGCTGAGCGCCGCGCTGGACAAGGAGGCAGAGGAGGGAGAGGGAGAGGAGGGTGCCGAGGGTGTGCAGACGCTCGCCGAGGCCGTCGGCACCGTCGCGCGCTCGCGCGCGTGGGCGTTCGCGCGTCCACTTTTCAGCGAGGGCAAGCCGGCGCAGAGCCCGGCCCCGCCAGCCGCGGCCGACGACCTGCGCGAACGGCTGGCGGCTGCTGACCGCGGCGCGCTGGCCAAGCGCCTCGCCGTCGACCGCGGCGTGCTCGATGCCGCGGTGTCGCGCCTCGCGCGCACCCTCGGCTCGACGGTACAAGAAGAGCCCGAGGCCGTGCCCGGCGAGCGCGTGGAACGCGGCGTGCGCGAGCTATAGTAGGAGATAGAGTACATTGTACATCATTACTGCATTACTGTACAGCCTGGGCTGGGCGGGGCCTCTGCGAGCGCGTGATTACCGTCCCAGCTAAATTAACAACACGCTCTTCCCCGTGTCCTGCATCAGTTCGTGCCAGCTCGCCGGCGCCTCGCCGGCGTCCTGCCGCCGCCAGAGCTCATGGATCAGTTCGTTGGCCGTCTGCAGATCGCGGCAGTCTGGCGTCAGCGCCGCGGCCGTAACAACAAACTCACATTCGCCAGAGTACGTCTTGAGCAGGCTCTTCATCCACTCGCGCTCGTCGGCCGTCGACGCGCGCGAGATGAACATGAGCGGCCAGACCAGCATGACGGGCTGCATCGAGATCTCGGAGCACAGCTCGAGCGCGGCCGGCACGAGCGCGCGCACGCGCGGGTGCTCAGCCGGCAGGCCAAGCACCTCGGTCATGAGGTGCAGGCTCATCGCCATGCGGTAGATGTGGTCGCCGAGCTGCACGCGCTGGTGGAACGGCAGCGACCGCAGCGCGACGCCGAACAGGTCCAGCTCGGAGATGATCGCCTCGGCCTCGGTCCGCAGGTACGAGGCCACGGGCGCGAGGTCTGGGTCGTCGAGCGACGCACCTGGCCCGAGCCGGTTCTTGCGTGCGCAGAGCGCGCAGATCTGGGACAGTGAGCTGCTGAACATGAAACAGTTGCCCAACTCACTCTCGCGACCACCTCCACCATCCCGCGTGAGATACCAAACTGGTTCTCGACGCTCTCCCATTCCCAGCCGGTACGCGAGCTGCGCTCAATGTCGAACCACCACGCCGAGTTGGGGATGAGCAGCGTCGGCTCGCTGCCGGTCGTGAAGCACGAGAACACCTCGTGCGTCGCCAGCTGCTCGAGCACGAAGCGCTTGGTGAAGCTGGTCGGGTCGCGCGAGAGGAGCTGCTCGGGCCCCCCGCGGCGGCGCACGCACGAGATGGCAAAGTCAAAGTTGTTGCGCCATGTCGTGTCGGCGTTTAGCACGTCGCGCGTGGTGAGGATACAGCACGCGGCAAGCACCAGGTCGGCGTCCTCGGCATTCTCGCTTGCCTGCGACATGACAGTGTAGCCGATCGCGAGCCGTTTGAGCCTGTCGCACAGCTCGGCGACGTCGCGCGCCTGCCCGCCGCGCAGGTGGAGTATGTGGACCGCCGACGTCGTGAGCAGCGAGAACCGGAGCGCGGCGCACGCCGGTGAGCTCGTATCGGAGAGCACCAGCGGCAGCGAAACAGCAAGAAATGGGTTCTGGCCGGGCTTGATCCGCCCCATGGCAGTCACGATGCTCGACGTGCTGTCGACGTAGTGCTTGAACAGGTTGCGTGCAGACGCGGTAGGGAAAGCGTGCATGAATGGGTCGAGCGGCGCATGCGGGCCGGGCACGAGCTCGAACGTGGCAGATGTCGTCGGTCGTCCGCTGTTCGTGGCTGGCGTGCCACTCCCAGATGGGTTGCTCCGCCGGCGCGCGGCAATCTGCCCGAGCGTAAGTGACAAGTTGGCGTCGCCAGCCGCAGGCAGCGGCATAGCGGACATGGACGTGCCGGCAGCTGCCTCCGACATCTGGATGTTGCCGCGGCGGTCCGTGTCGGTGCGCGCGAGCTCGATGACGTCTTCGACGTCCATCGCGTCGGCATCCCGAGCCTTCGTTGGCTCGCCCTCGCCCTGCCCCGGCACCCACGGAAACGGGCTCGTGGCCGCTAGGAAGTCGTCCCAGCGCGGGCTGGCGGCGCCGCGCACCGCGCGCGTCTCGGGGCTCCCGTGCGCCGAGTGCGTCGGGCTTGGCTGGACAGGCAGCGTGAGCCCCGCCGGCGGCCACTGGCTGAAGGCCGCGACGCCGCCCGCCGCGCCGCCGCCGCCGCCGCCGCTGCCGAACCCCGCCGAGCCGGCCGGCAGGTGGTCGCGCAACGTCGGCGCCAGCGCGACGAGCTCAGCCAGCGCGGCCGTCAGCGCCGGGTCCTCTGCCAGCGCCTGCGACAGCCCGTCGGCAGCGGACGGCTCGCCCGTCGTCCCGCTCGACGGGCCGGTCGGGCTCGTGCTCGCGCCCGAGTCGGTCCGCGCCAGCGGGCCGCCGTTCGCACCTGTGCTCCGTGACGTGCTGGTGCTGGTGCTTGTGGAACCCTTGGGCGGGCTGACGCTGTCTGCCGCCTTGTCAGACTGCTTGCGGCGCGCGGCGCGCCCGCCCTGGCCTGCCTGTCGCGGCTCGCTGGCCTTATTGCTCGCCTTATCGTCCTTGTCCCATTGGCACTGGGGCGTGAGCACACTCCGGCGAATGACGGCGGCGGCGACGGCGGCGCAGCGCCACTCACATCTCGTCCCATGCCCGCACAGCGGAGGCAGCGTGGGCGCACTTCATCGCACTTGACCTTGCGGCTGCGGCAGGTGAGGCATCCGCGCCGCGAGCGTGTGTACTTTTTCGGTCCGCTCGGGCCGCCGCCCGCGCCCGACGAGGACGACGAGCTCGACGCCTGCGCCGACGGCTGCGACAGCACCATGGTCGCGTGGGTCACGATATCGGACAGCCGAACGAGGTCGGGGCTGAGGTTGGAGCCCGAGGATGCCGAGGCGGCAGCGACGGCAGCGGCCAGCTCGTCGGGCCGCAGCCGCGCGAGGTCGAGCAGCGCTTGGGCCTGCAGCTTGCTGTTGACCTGTCCTGCCGCCGGCTGCGTGGGCGCAGCGGAGGACGAGGACGACGAGGAGGATTCTCCACCCATTGTAAGGCGGATTTTTGGCGAGGGTAGACGACGGATGTGGGAGGAGGTGTCGGGTAGTGGCTTATGTTTGGCCAATGGTCATTGCGCGCCGTGGGGTGCTCTTCAGTGGGTACTCGGTGCTCGGTGCGGGCTTGGATGCGCAAAGAAAAGTAGATGGGATGTAGCACGCACCGTGTCGATCGATCTGTGCGTACTGTCGGTCCCCGGCCGACTCTGGTGTTTCGCCCCTGTCTGTAGTGTTTCCGGGTGTGCGTGCGTCCTTGTGGATGTTGGTGCTCGCCGTTGCGTCGGCTGTATCTTGCAGGGAGTCAGTCCAGTCCGCCAGTCAGTTCCCGCTGCCGGCCTGCCTGCCTTTATCAATTTACCCCACTTGACCCCGGCCCCACTCTTGCGAGTCGAGCTCGCCGCGGCCCTGGCCACATGTCCAGAAAGTCAAAGACGCAAAGGCAAAAGGTCAAATGTGCCTCGTGTCCGTTGCTACCGGGCGCACATAAGGAGAGGCACTGATGTGCTTGGCGGAAAATAGCGGAGGCAGCCAGGCCTGCCTCGACTGCCTCGACTGCCCGTGTGGTCGTAGAGTGGTTGGATTACTTGTCATGGATTACTTGTCCTGCAGGACTGCAGGGTGGATCCCAACAGTTGCAGAACATTGCAGTTAAAGGCAAGTGAGGACTAGTAACACATCCCGCAATCCGATCGGAAGAAGAGCGGGCCACGTACACGGCAGGTTTCAATGGTTGCATATCTTCCTGACCTACTACTCTTGAATGGCAGTCAGCGCAACCCCTTCCGTGGTATCAGTAATGTACGTTCTACAAAGCATGCCGCACTCTTTTCTCTCTCCCGCTCCGCCCCCATCCATTATAACCGGAATCGATCGAAGAACGAAGTAAAACGGCTCCCAAGAAAAAGACGAATGGATCCGAATTAAAGGAAATCCAACAAACCCCCAAAAAGCGCAATGACAGACGACAATACGCCTTCCGCCGACGTAGCAACCACTGCGATATCACCAGGATGGGCAGAGTTTAATGCAAGTTCAGTTGAACTGAACCTGCCCTCGTGCAGTTGCTACCTCGGGGTTGACGATGCGACTGAAGGGCACTTGAAGACTCGAAAGGATCGCGTTCGACAGTGACAAGAGGCAACAACAAGCTCAAGAGCCGTTGCCACCTCGGCCCCAGTCACCACCACACCGACAAAGTCGACGACTGGCAGGACCAAGGCCGACTCTTCAATCACCGTTGTCGAACCATCGCGTCGTTCAACGACGATCGGAGACTGATGAGTGTCAGTGATTTGTCCCTTAGTTATCTCGGGTCGCGACATAGGTGGCAACAGTCTCGAAATCAGTCACAGCCGATGTGCGCAGCCTCGGCTGCCTCGGTCGGACAGTCTCATTCGCGGGCTCGCTCGGCGACGACGGTCACAGGTTGGTCACTCGGGATAGCAGGTGCCACCTTTGTAGCCCCCGCCACCTCTGCAACCAGCGCTGTTTCTGACGAAGCAACGGCCGGCTCGCTAGTAGACGCGGTGCTCTCCGTGATACGCAGGTCGTTCTACTGACCCTCATTTGTTTCGCCGTGACCTGTCATGCCTTCGAGGCCAGTGAGGTCCATGTCGTCAAAACCATGAAACTCATCGATCTCCAAAGAAGCGTCGAAACCGCTCGGGGCTGCCGACGTACCGTTACCAGACTCCGGATCGGGCGTTGACTGATGGGCAAAAGTAAATGTTGTCGCGGATGGGTCGACAGTTCCATCAGCCTTCTTGTCCTTGGGCTCGAGAAGAGACTTGGGCGGGTCGACAATCGAAGACTGGATCTCGGCAAACTGCGGGCGGTCGGGGACAGCCTCGCCGCGCGCGCGAGCAGCAGCGTCGTCTTCGTAAATCTTGCGCAGGGACTCGTACTCTTGCTTGTCCTTCTCGGCCTGCGCTAAGTATGGCTGAAACATTAGCAACTGAATCTCACAGATTGACCGCCTCACCCTCTTTTCGTCATCGTTCAGGCCTCTCCAGCGCTCGGCGGCAAGGACACTTTGCCTTGTTGTCTCCGTCTCTTCGCCCCAGACCTGCTTGCGAAGGTCGTCGTTCTCGCGGATGCCCTTGAGGAAGAGGAAGTAGGCCGAGAGAGGCTTCTTGGGGGCGTTGGGGTCCTTGAGGTTTCCCTTGCGGGACTTGCCCTCCTTGCGCTGCTGAGCACGGAATGCGTTTTCGGCCTTGATGTCCTCGGGAGTCAAGGTCGCTTGCCAGGCTACCAATTCCTTGGCGTACTGAACCTTGCCCTCCTCGACCTTCTGGGCGTAGTACGCCTTGCGTTCCTCGCTGAGAGCAGCATAAGCAGCACCGGCGTCCTTGGCAATCTGGGCGACGTTGAGCTTGGGGTGAATGGGCGTTCCACCGGGGGTGGTTCCAGCCTCAGCAGCGGCGACGGCCTTGGCCTTGTTAAGCTCATCGGTGAAGAAGAGCTGCCAGGCCGAGGGAGCCTGGCGAGGAGGCTTGAGATGAGACTTGGCGGCAACCTTGGGGGCGGGCTTCTCCTCCTCTTTCTTGCCCTTCTTGCTCTTGCTGCCCTTCTCCTTCTTCTCACCCTCTTCGGCACTGGTCTCGGCCGCACGCTTGCCCAAAAGCTGCTCGGCAGGCGCCTCAGTGGTAGCAGCCGCAGCCGCGGCAGCGGCCGCATTGGCCTTGCTACCCTTCGACTTCTTGCCACCAGTCGTCGCAGGAGCGGGCGGCGCTGGAGCAGGTTGCTGCTGAGGAGGGGCTGGAGGGACACCCTGGTGGGGCTGCGGGGGGTAGTAGCCCTGGCCGTTCCACTGCTGGTTCCAGCCGTACTGGCCTGGGGGAAGCTGGCCACCCATCTGGGGAACGGGCTGGGGAGGGGGAGGGAACGGGTGGTGGCTTCCATAGCCCTGCCACGGATTGATTACTGGAGCAGGCTGGCCGCCGCTGCTAGTAGCACGCGCTCCTTGCTGCTGGCCCTGTTGCTGGCCCTGCCATCCAGGTTGGCGGGACGAGTCCCAGTTCTGGTAACCGCCTTGCTGTTGAGAGGCAGAGTAGTCGAAACCGCTGGTACCGCCACTAGCACCACCGCCGCGAGAGGAGTGCGACTGGTCATTGACGTTGGCAGTAGACGGGGTAGTTACAGAGCCGGTGGAAGGAGTGCGCTGCTGAGGCGGGTTCTGCCCCGGAGGGAAGCCAGCACCTGCCGCGTTGTAGCCAGGCCACTGACCGCCGCCCTGGTGATGGGCGTTCTGGTCGTAGTAGGGATAGTAGCCATAGTGGGACTGCTGAGATCCGGCAATGCCCTGGCCGTGGTGGCCAATGACGGGCGCCTGCGACGAGCCCGACGTCTGCTGATACTGGGCTTGCGAGACGTCGGCCGTGCTGGCGGCGGGCTGACGAGGGTAGTAGGCCGAGGGCGAGTTGTTGACACCGCCGGCACCTGTGGTGGAGGCAACGGGCGAGCTGGTCTTGGGATTTGAGGTGCGGCGCGACGCGGATGGGAGCGAAGGGGACGTGTTGTAAAGGCTGCGATATGATTAGTCACGCGTTTTTCGGAAAGAGTAAACAAGCTCACTTCATGTTGCTGCCGTAGTTGTAGCCGACGCCGACGTTGCTAAAGCCAGCGGCCTGGTTGTAGTTGGCGTACTGGTCGTCGCCAGCAGCGGGTGCTGCGTCGTAGGTTGCGCGAGGGTTGGCAGGAGAGCGCTGATGCGCGCTGCTGTTGGGGTACATGTGCGATGGCTGCAGATCACGGGTCAGCCGACTGCAGCGTGGGAACGGAATTCGGCCGGCTGTCGGCAACTCACGTTCGTTGCCCAAGGCTGCGCCAGGGGTCCTGGAAGAGCAGCTGTTGCGGTCGAAGCGCTTTGCATGAGAGCTGGCCGAGTTTACTGGCCGCTGTGAGGTTGTAGGAAGGTTGTTTGGGGGTGGATGCATGGTCCAACGGCCAGTGGCAAATGATTGGGGGGTGAATGTTTGGTGGTCGTCAGGGTGTGGGTTGGGTTGGTTACCAAGGGTTTCGTTTGACCCGAGCATATTCCAGAGGGATTCGGAGGATGTAGGAAGCGAGTTGATGGGAGTGGTGATGAGCAAGGTGTGTGTACGAGGTGGATGCGAGTGATGAGGTGAAGCGCGTTGGGGTGGATGGATGCAGGTAGTGATGGTTGTGTCAGCCAGCCGGCTTTGTTGGAGGAAGGCGGGTCTACTCACTGCTCTTCACCAATGTAGGTCAAAGTGTTACCAATCCAACGCAGATCGCTGCGTTTGTTTGTGTGGACAACGGGTATGCACAAGGCTGCTATCGATAAGATCGAACTGGGTATGCTTGTTTGGTTCCAGGTCGGGGGTGGAGCAAGCAAAGGCTTGGGCGGCGGCGTGGGACGCGAGGAGGATGAGTTAGATTGGGAAGGGGGAGGGCGAGGAAGAGGGCCTAGGTGACGAGGGCGGCTCGGTGAGGGGGGGGCGCACAAGCGGTAGTAACGCGGTGCGCGTGTGTAGCCTGAACGATGATAGCTTATTAGTTTGGCTGCACGCGCGCAGAGAGGCAAGGGGAGACGCGAGACACGGCCGAGGGAGGCGTCGGCGGCAAGGCAAGAGAGGGGAGAGATGGGGGAGTGTGTACGGTAGGTAGGTAGAGCACGCGTGTGGGCGGGCTTGGGTGTGGGAGGGACCAAAGGACACGGGGGGGCAAGCCCAGAGTGATGGTGAGGGACCGGGCGTGGGATGGGCTGGGCTGGGGGGGAGTAGGGGGGGTGTGGGTGCCGGGCGGGGGCGGGGGAATGAAGACGTACCAGTGGAAGCGCAGAGACGAGTCAAAAGTGGTGGGTGCGAGAGGAGCGACGTAACGGATGGGTGCAGGTCCAGTCTCTGACGGCGGCGGGCGAATGGATTAGGGCCAAAGGCGCGACGACGAGGACAAGGATAGGAAGCCGTGTTAGGGAGAGCGGCAGAGGGGGCGCGTGGGGGGGGTGAGAGAGAGATCGGCTGCGAGGGAGGGAGGGAGGCTACGGGGGGCTACGGGGCTACGGGGCTACGGGGGCTACAAGCACAAGACGACGAATGCTAGCGGCGGCGGCGGAGGCGGCGGCGTGAGTGGAAGGGAGAAAGCGAGGGAAGACAAGGGTGTGAGGGAAGAAGGACGTGTCTTGTCGTGTGGTGCGCAGTGCGTGCGGGCGGCGAACGGCCGGGGGGGGGGGAAGCACAAGATTGGGGATTGCCGCTGCAGGTTGGGGGCTAGGCCCGATGGGCACTACGACCAGAGGAGAGAGGGGGGGGGCGGGCGTAGGCGCAAGCGGTATGACTGCGGGGCGGCGGGCTCAAAGCACCTTGTCTTGGAACTTGTCAGAGCACAAAGCACGGGCTCGCTTTGCTTTTGGGGGCAACAGCGCACAGGCGGGCAGTGGGGCTTTTCTTGGGCCCAGGGCAGCCCACCGTCCGCAGTCCTAAGACTGCACCACCGTCCATAAACATAGACCTAAGCCGTTCCTGCACGGTTGTCGCCACCCTCCTGCAGCGTCAGAGGATGCACAAGCTACCGCCTGGTTGCCCAAGCTGGCAGTAGTAGCCTATGCAGCCGCACGCAGAGCTGTCTCTGTTGTGGTGCCTCAGGAATATGCAATCAGGAGGGCCCAGGTGCAAAAAACTCTCCGGGAGCGGCACCACAGGCGCCGCGGCGGCAACTGCGTCAGGCCAGCTATTGCCAACACGCGGCACTGGCCCGCTGGCAGTGGCAGTGATCTGATCCAAATAGTAGTGATCCTCACAAGTGATCCTCGATTTTTGGATCACGGCGTTACAGCGGCTCCACCGGCTGCCTCGCGTTTGTGGCGGATTCTTGGATGGCGGACATGCGCCGATCTCCATGAAACCTCCACTTCGCGAGATTCAATTTCCAGGACTGAGGTTGCCCGGCAAAGTTGATGCGAGCGACGATGCGGGTTGAGGTTGACAGCAACTGTTAGTTTCTGGCGCAACACGGGCGAGGCGTACGACGACGACGACGACGACGACGAGACAACCCACTCTTCCCCTGCCGCTGCAGCACGCCACCATGCCCGACATTACGCTGAAAAACCAGCCGTTCGACCTTGCCTTCCACCCGTCTGAGCCGATCCTCTACTCGTCCCTCCTCACCGGCGAGGTCAAGGCATGGCGGTACGACGATGCGACGGGCGAGACTGAGCGCGCGTGGACGGTGCGGCCGACCAAGAAGACTGCGAGGGCGCTCGGTGTCGAGGGAGACGGCAAGTCGCTGTGGGTTGGCGGCAAGAGCGGAATCCTGTGGTGAGTGAGGCGAGGGAAGACAACGGAGAGGGAGAGGGAGGAATCAAGAGAGGGAGGGTCGTGGGTGTGGGACGCACGCAGGGGTACCTTCCTTATGCGCCAGCGTGTCGGTCGCCTGCCCGCCTGCCCAGACGAGGCGAGGTGTGCCATTCGAATGGCCGTGGCGCGAGAGACTGGGGCTTGTGTGCCCCTCGCCCCTCGGCGGTGCGGCGCCCTGATTGTGGATCGCCCAAGGGGCCCAACGCCTTGATGGCGGCGAGGAGCAAGGCGAGGGCGAGCCGAGGCAGTAGCGCAGTCTCAGTCGTCCTTGCGCGGTGCGCGAGGATCAGAATCCTGCAGGTCGAGCGGGCGGCCGACGTCACTGGCAGCGAAGCGGCAGTGGCCGTGGCCGTGGCCGTGGCCGTGGCCGTGGCCGTCCCCTGCGCGCTGACACACACGATCACTGACACCCTGCAGCCGGCTCGACGCCGCTGTGGGCACTGTTCTGTTTGAGAAGGAGGCAGCACACGAGTGAGTCTTCTTCCGCTGTTCTCGACTCGAGTTCCTGACCCGGAATTTCCAGCTCTCCCGTGAACCGCGTTATCTGCGTCAACGAGCAGCTGGTCGCAAGCGGTGACGACGAGGGTGTAGTCAAGGCAAGTTTGGGGTCGCCTGTGGCTGCTACTAACGCCCGTGCAGTTCTGGGACAGTCGCAAGCCGGGCGACGCCATCCGCACCTACACACAGCATTACGACTACATTTCGGGCTTTTCGTACTTTGAGGACAAGCGGCAGCTGGTCACGACGTCGGGCGACGGGCACCTGTCGGCTATTGACATCCGGTCGTCCAAGGCTGAGCCGCTGACGGTCAGCGAGGACCAGGAGGACGAGCTGCTGTCCATCGCGCCCATCAAGGGCGGGAGCAAGGTCGTCGTCGGCACCGGGCTGGGCATCCTGACCGTGTGGAACCGCAAGCTCGGGTGGGGCGACTGCGTGGACCGTATCCCCGGCCACCCGGCGAGCGTGGACGCCATTGTGGCGCTCACCGACGACTGCATCGCCACGGGCTCCGAGGACGGCCTGGTGCGCGTCATGCAGATCCAGCCCAACAAGTTCCTCGGCGTCATCGCCACGCACGACGAGTACCCCATCGAGCGGCTGGCGCTTGACCGCAACGGCAAGTGGCTCGGCTCGGTCTCGCACGACCAGTGCGTCAAGCTCACCGACGTCGAGGACCTGTTTGTCGACAGCGACGACGAGGACGCGGCCATGGACGGCAGCGACGACAGCGATGACGACGAGGGCATGGGCGCTGAGGCCGCCCAAGAGGACGCTGAGGACGACGACTCGGACTCGGACTCGTCCGACGTGGACATGGAGGAAGAGGAGACACAAAAGACCAAGCTCAGCAAGCGCGGCCAGGGCATCCACGCGGCCAAGCACGCAAAGGCCGAGGCAGACGAAGGGGGCTTCTTTGACGACTTATAATGGGTGTATGCATGTACAACAATAGAGTATAGACTACAGTGTCGTCGCCTAGAGGCCGATGGCGCGGCGCTTGCGCGCAAGGTCCTTCTCGAAACGCGCCTTTTTGGGGCCCGACTTGCGCTCGCCGCCGCTCGCAGCGGCGCGCTTGCCGCGGTCGGTGAGGGCGTCGCGCTTGCCCAGCTTGGCCGACACGCCGTCCCACACGCCCTTGGATCCGCGCTCGCCGAGCACGCCCTCGAGCTCGGCCTCGAGGCCGTTCTGGCGGCGCAGGCGGCCGCGGCCGCCGACGCCGAACCCGAGCGCGAGCGCCTCCTCGTCGTCGCGGCGGCGCTTGGCCTCGCGCTTGGTCGTCACCAGACGCGTCATGTTGTCCTCCTCGAACTCCTGGATGCGCTTGAGCTCGGCCGCACGCTTCGCGCTCGCCGAGTTGGTGTGTGCGCCCGCGAGCACCGGACGCGTCGAGAGACCCGTGGTTGTCTGAACCGCTGGTGCGCCGTCCAGCCCGGCGGCGAATTCGGACAGAAGCGCAGGTGCGCGGCGCTCCTTGCGCTGCTTTGTTGGCTCGTTGTACGGCATCGCGGCGACGCGTGGCGGGCGGTACACGCCGTCCTCGTCGTCCTCTGCCGTCTTCTTCTCGGGCTCGGCGCGCGCCGCAGCGACCATCGCGCTGGGGTTGGGGCGGAAGGACAGCGGGTCCTCCTCGACGTCCTCGGTGACGGCGGCCTTGCCGCGAACCGCGTCGGCCTCGGCGAGCCCGACGAGCTTCTTGATCTGGTACTCGAGCTTGGCCTCCATGCCGCGCACCTTGTCCATGACCTCGTGGCAGAGGGCGAGCTCGCCGGCGAGTTCGTCCTCGAGCGCCGCGTCGGCGTTACGTGCGCGCGACGACGACGAGAACGAGCTGCCGAGGGCCGACGAGGCGCCGGCGTCGGGCGTCTGCGCGCCCAGCGAGGAGAGGCGCAGGCCGGCCATCACGACAAGGTGGTGCAGCGACGCGAGGAGGAGCTGCGGGCGCACGAGGAGCAGCGAGATGCCGGCCGAGAGGTCGAGCGACTCGTCAGCCGCCTTTGCCTTCTTGAGCAGCGGGGCCGACGATTTTGCTGTTGCGTCGACCGCCGTCTGGAGTGTGTCGAGCAGGCGCAGGATGTCGCCGCTCGACGGCACATCGTTGTCCTCGCTCATCTGCGTGGCGGTCAGCGTGCCGCCTTGCAAAGACCACAGCTAATCCACCGCTGGCATGTCCCTCAGTCGCGAGTTTTCTAGGCTCGCTCCACGCTCCTAACGTGGAAAGGCATTGTAACTCTTACGGACAGTTCTTTGACTGCCTCAGTGCCCAGTGCGAAAGCATCATCGGGGGCCGGCGGGGCGAAGCGACGCAGGACAAGACTTACAGTGATGGGTGTGGATGCAGGGGAGCGTGCGTGTCGCGGGCTCTACCGACTGCGTGATGTCTCGAGATGTTTGAGAGGTAGGAGGTGGTTGAAAGGAGGCTGCGGTGGATGGGTCAGTCGCAAGAGCATCGAGATTTGAGCCATCAACCTCTCGCACCAAAAAAATGCATCCGCGGTTGGTGGAGGGCGGGGTCAAATTCAATGTGGCGGCTGAAGTGGCCTCAGAGACATATCCCAAGTTCTTGGAGTCCATTTCCTCAGTCTGCATGGGTCTGGGGGTAGTATGGTGGCCTGCAGGGCGTCCAGGGAGTCTGTTGAAGTGCTTTGGTGATGTTAGATTGCTTGGAGATGTTAATGCACCGGCGGATAGTGGCTAACTCGTGCTCCGGCGTCGAAGTGAGGCTCTCCGGCTCACCTTGGCAGCGCTTGAGAGCTTCGTGGGGCTTGGTGAAGGGCCAAACAGTTTGAGATCATTTGTGGAGCATCTTGGGTCACTTTCTTTGTAGTTTGGCTGTTCTGGGCGATGTTACTGCCGTCGCTGGAATCGACTTAGCCGTGAGTACGGCTCATATCACTCCTGATATGAGAGGACATTCCAGTGACGACTGGGAAACTGCCCATGCACAGTGTTCACAGTTTACTGATGAAGGACCTCCAAGGGTCATGTAACACACAGAGAACAGCACCCCACGTACAGGAAGCATCATACAAGCCCCAGAGACCGCCATGACGGCCCATCGCGACCCTCCTCGAGCCTCTCTACCGCCCTAGACACGCGCCCGCACGCATGCATAACATCTACAGCTCCCCAACACCGCCAATATCGCCCATGTCGCGAAGTCATGCGGCCACCAACCTCTGCAGAGCGTCTACACCCTCGCCGGCACGACGCGCACCACCGGAGGACCCATGGCAAACCACGTGGCACGGGGCCCCGACCTCGCCTAGTGTCTGTGCGGCTAGGATCAACTGTTGACCGCGGCCGGTGGTAACGTTGTTCTCCATCGCTCACCCCACAGACCGACGCCGAGCGCACGCAATGCCGCGCGCATGACGACCCCAGGATCCGGAGAGCGGCGTACCGCGTGTCCGAGCGGCGGGGTGGGCGCCGTCGGGCTCGAGCTCACGGGCTTCACGGCGCACTTCATGCCGCTGGCTGCGGCGCCCGCGCTGTTACCCAAACGCGATCGCGACCACCGCGACAAGCGCGAGCCGGTCGCCCTGCCGCCCGCCGAGGCGCGCACGTCGGCGGGCGCGGCGTTCACGCGCTCGCTTTTACTGTTCATGGGTACGTTGCTCGCGAGCGGCGGCGCTGACCTGCCCCAGGCTTCCTGTTCCGCCGCCCGTCCAAGCTCTTCCGCCCGAACCGACGTGAGTAACTGGCCTTGCGGCACTGACCTCCCAGTCGATACGTGGGCCGGGCTGCGGCAGCTCGCCGAGAGCGCGGACCAGAACCTCTCGCCGTCGTTCGTGCGCAACATCCTGAAAACCAAAGGCGGGGTGGGTTGCGCGCCCGGGGACAGAGCTGACGCCAGCCCGCAATACTGGGGATCACGCTCCTCCCGCCGCTGATAGTGAACGCGACGCTCGGCTTCCTGCTGTTTTCGTCCCACTCGCTGCTGTCGCTCTGGCTCGCGCGCCTGCCCTTCTTCCACCGCCGCGAGATGGTCCAGGAGGAGGCGAGCGTCTCCATCTTCCCCGACTTCTTCTCCCTCGACGACGGGGAAGACAGCCTCCCGGAAGCGCCAGAGGAAGAAATCACCCTGGAGACCATCATCCGCGGGCCGCGAAACGTCCCGCGGCATCCGACGCTGTGCTCTGCGATCGCGGGCGCCGGCGCCGGCGTGATCCAGGGCCTGGCGTTCACGCCCATCGAGAACGTGGTCAGGTGAGTTGTGATTCCCCGGACGAAGCCAACTCCCAGGTTCCTCCAACAGTCGACCACGTCCCTCACTGCGCTCGTCGCGCGCATCCTCCACCTGCCCGGCCCATCGCCCGAGGTCGCGGCCGCGCTCGGCCCGCAGCCCAAGAACCCGCTCGAGGCGTTCCGCAACCTCGTCGCATCGAGCACGTGGGCCAAAGACCACAGCTGGTGGACGGGCTGGCGGTGGGCCATCGCCCGAGACGCGTAAGTGGCACCTGCGCTGTGCCATGCTCACCCCGCCGCAGCGTATCCTACTCTATATTCTTCGCGACGTTCGACCTCACGCGCCGCGTCGCTCTGCGCGTCAAGGCCGTCGTCACGGCCGCAGTTGAGAAGGAGCAGGGGATTATCGAGACGGCCAAGAGCACCGCCGGGCCCGACACGCTGCCCCCGCGCCCGCCGTCGCAGACGCCCACGACGGCGCGCCTCGCGCAGGCCGTGACCATCGTCGCGGGCGGCGTGGCGGCCGCGTCGGCCGCCGAGTTTGCCGGCCGCCCATTCCGCGCCGCGCAACGGTACAGCGGCCTCGCGGCGTCCGAGCGCACGCGCCTCAGCAAGGCTGGCAAGCCCATCCCGTGGCGCTACGAGCACCCCATCCGCTACGCGTGGCAGAAACACGGCATGCGCGCTTACTGCCACCGCGAGGGCGTGCACGAGACCCCCAAGACGGCGGCCGCACACGGGAACCGCTTCGTGAGGGCGCTCACGCGCGTCGGGTGGCGCCTCGCGTCGGTCGGGCCGTGGGGCTTCGGCTTCCTCGTCTTTGCGTGGATCGGCGGCGAGGTGTAGAGGGCTACAGGAAGTCCGGCAGACAAACAGAACTATATAGACAGCACGACATGCATTGATCATCCCAAAGCGGCACCGCCGACCCATCACATACGGTGCTTTTGCGACTCGATAAAGTTGCGCGGCGGGTCATCCCTAGGGAGATTAGAGCGCTCCCGAGGCGCCAGCACCACCTACAGGCCTTCAAACGCGGCGCCCGCGCCACCGTGCTGCGTTGCGTCCTGCTCAAGGGCCTGCTCGCCAAACTCGCGCGGCACGGCGCACTTGGCGAGAATGGAGACGAGGCCGGCGGGCTCGGCCTTGGCGGCGGCGTCGACGGCCGCATCGTGCGCCTCGGACGTGACGAGGAGCATGCCAGCGTAGCCCAGCGCGTTGAGGTCGAGCGTCTGCCCGTCGCCGAGGGGGAAGGCGGGCTGCGAGCGCGGGATGAGGTGAATCGCATCGAGCGTCATCAGCAGGTTCCACCCCTGGCTGCGGTCGCCGCCCGAGCGGCGGAGCGCGTCGAACGCCAGGTCGAGGCTACGCATCAGCGCCGGAGCGAGGTTGTCAGCCAGCAGCGTCAGGTCGTCCTCGCCGAGTGGGTAGGGGATAGTGTGGGCCGCCGGCAGGGGGTGCAGGATGTGGATGTAGGGGAGGGTCGGGTGGATGATCGCGCGGTCTGCGAGCATGCGTCAGCGAGCGAGCGCTTGTCGTACCCACCCTGGCGCTCAAAGGTCACCCCGCGCACCCAGTCGTCGAGCGGCACGCCGCCCTTGGCGTCAATGAACTGGACGTGCCTCCAGCGCTGGGACGCGCCGGCGCCCGGCCCGCCGTTGTAGAAGGCGAGCAGACGCTGCGACGGCGACGAGCGCGCGGCAGCCTGCAGGATCGAGTAGGTGCGCGCCAGCTGGCCCGGGGTCGGGGGGAGCGACTGCGGCTGCTCCTCGGTCGGCACGAGGAGGAAGTGTTCCGGGAGCACGGCGAACTTGTTGAGCTGGGGGTGTCAGCCGCACTGCAATGTGACGAGGAAGGAAGGAGTCGTGCACGGGTGTGCGAGCCGGTGTAGCCGGCTGTTCCGGCCTCCCCCCCTTCCCCCCGAATCTGCACGCCGCACTCACCAAGACCGCGGTCGACTCCTCGCCGTCGACGCCGGCAAACGCGCCGACGTACAGGCCGGGGACGTACGGCGGGCGGAAGGGGCTGGGGCGGTCGGCGCTGGCCTCGGTGGTGCGGACGCGCTTGGACTCGGGCGCGGCGTCGGCCGGCGGCGCGGCGTCCTTCTTCGCGCCGATGGCGGGGCAGATTGTGATGTTGAACTGGGCAGGTCAGCGCGGTCAGGGGGAGGGAGGACAGGCGACGAGGAGGACGCAGGGAGGGAGGAGGCGGCAGCTGACTTACCGGAAACTCGCCAGCAACGCTCCTGCTCGTGCTGGGGAAGAAGAAGAGGTCGCCCGACTCCTTGGCGGCGGCGAACGACGCTGGGAGGCGCGCGAGGATGTCGGCGGGCGACGCACGCTCGGTGGGCTGGGCCATGGTGGGTTGAGATGAGGACAACCACGAGATTGGAGAGCACGATATTCCGACTAGATTCGAGAGGTGGAGGTGGTGCGGCGAGCGTATGGCGTGCCTGAGCCGGTGCAAGCTGAGCCGGCGTGTCGGCGGGGCAAGGACAAGAATGCTGGGCGGTGGGTGTGGAGATGAGGAGGACAGTGATCAGTGAGAAGGCAACAGCAGGACATTGGCGCTAAAATACATGCATGATGCAATCGACAGACTATGGAGGGAGCTCGTACCGGGCCAGGCGAGGCGGCTAGTCGCCCGACGCACATCCTCGGCAGCCTGCAGCAGTGTCAGCATCGTCCTCGAGGGTAGCGTGTACCGCGAGTAGCAAGCACAGCACACCCAGCGGCGCCTACACCCTCACTCACCGCAGTTCGGGCACTCGACAATGGTGTTCTTCTTCAACGCGGCCTTGGGCACGCGGCAGATGCAGGTCGAGCCCTGGTAGTTCATGTCGCGGGTCTGAACGCAGCGGACGCAGCAGAGGCGCTCGTAGCCGTTCCTGTGAGTGGGGCAGCGTGCAGTCGAGAGAAAGCAGGCAATGACGAGAGAGCACGAGGTCGCCGGGTCAGCATCACTCCAGCCCCGAACCATTCACGCCGCCGCGACTCACTTCTTCCACTTTGCTATCAAACTGTGCGTTGTCAGCATGGCCACATCAAGCTCGTCACCACACTCACTTGGCATCTGCGTAGCCCTGCTTCAGGAGCCAGTCGTACAACTCGCGCGAGATGAGCTCGCGCTTGTAGTACAGGTCGTAGATGTACCGCGAGCGCGCGTGTGAGATGCGCATGATCGGCCTGGGAAGACGAGGGATCAATGAGAGGGAAACCGTCGAGTGTCATCGTTACGTTGTGAAGGCAAGGCAGCGAAGACGATCGAGTGTGGCGTGGCGACAGAGCGAGGTGTCAGCTCATCGCGACGGGTTTGAGCCCTGACCAACTCACCAAGTCGACTCAACCTTGCGCTTGCCCTCGTGCGAGTCGCTCTCGGCATCACGCATCTTCTTGTCATAGTCCTCGAGGACATCCCTGCGGTGTCAGCGCGGCCCGCGTTGCCTCAGCGTCATACCGAGAGGAAGGAAGGAACCGCCGCCGCTACCGAGCGCGCGCGCGCGACCCCACCCCGCCCCTCGAGACGGCACAAGCCGACCCACTGGATGTCCTCGTACCCCTCTGGCGGGGGCTTTGTCCTGCTCGTCCTAATCTTGGGCATTGCGCGTTGTGTGTATGGTGTAGAAAGTTGGCGTTGAGCCGTTGTGATTGTTGAGAGCGTTGTGGAGGGCGTGTAAGGTGGAGTGATATGGATTAATACGTGTCTTTTGTAAATAGTTGTTTTTGCCACTGCGCGTGGTAAGCTGGTGCCTGGGCGCCTGGGTGGTGGTGGTTGTGCGGTGGTGGATGTTGATGCCGCCGCCGCCGCCGCCTCCGCTGCCGCTGCCCTGGCTCGCGAGAACATCTCGGTCAGGTCGCACGCTGCACGGTGACCCCCGAGTTCGACTGCCTCGCGCGGCACGGCCATGCCATGCACAACCCTCGCAGACTGTGCGTCCTTTTTGTTGTCTCTCTCACTCTCACACTTCTCATCCTTTGGTCATCTCAATCTCCATCGATAGCTCGCCCCACCACGCATTCAGTCGTGTAACAGGCAAAGCGACGCGACGCAAGCGCCCTGTGGGACCCCGCTGCTAGAGCACGAGGTGCAACATCGGGCCTGTGATTCGGCCGCCTCGCGCACCCACACGCCCTCGCCTACAACCTCACGCAACGCACGCAGCACGCGACACGCACAATGGGCAAGCCGACACTCGCAGAGATTGACCGGCGAAACCTGGCGCTGCTGGCAACGCTGCAGTGAGTCGGGTCGTGTGCGAACACTTTGGCGCAGAAGAAGACACGAAGAAGAGCAACGCCTCACACACACACAGCAGCGAGGCCCACCCACCACAACAGCACGGCCACCTCGACCTCAGGCTGCGCAGCGTCCTCGGCGCAATCGACCCATCACACCCGCAGCTTCAGAGGGCATGGGAGCACTTTGTGACGGTACGCACATCCGGGCGGGAGATTGGGCTGACGGACAGACGGTGGTGGAGGTGCGCGACGAGGCGCGTGACGAGCCTGAAGAGCCGCAGGGGTCGACATCAGGTGTCGCAGCAGCTATATCGGAAGGGATGCGGACGGTGCGCCGGCGCCGGCGCGGCGGCGTGTCCTCGCGACCAGCGTCGCAGCCGCAAGCTGAACGCCGTCCGCGCGCGGCTGATCTCGCACCAACGGGGCCACGGTCAGCCGACATCCTCTTCAGGCATCCCCGCTCGCGCCTGCCGTTCACACCGCGCGTGGTGGAGACACTGTCCCGACCACGGTCGCCGAGCTTGGACGACGAGCCGCCCGCGCCGTTTAGCCCGCGCCCGGGGCTCTTCCCCGACTCGTACGCCGAGATGTTTACCGGTGACCGTGACGGGGCGGGCGAGGCCTCCGAGCCCGTGAGACCGCGAGCGGGCAACGTGCCATACGACCTGCGCCAGATCTTCACCCTCTCCGGTGCGCCCGCGTCCACAACACGACCGACGACTGTGGCGCCGGTCGACCTCATCGGGCGTGACCCGCGCCGCCCGTACCGCTCAGCACCGCCTGACGAAGAGGAGCATATCGGTGCGGACTCGACGCTCTCCGGCCTGGCGGACGTGGCATACCCAGGGACGTATGCCGACGCAGTGAGGCGGAGTTTTGCTTCTGCTTCTACTCCGCTGCCCTTGGGGTCGCTCCTGGACGCGGAGCCGTGGGGGCGGATGGACAATGACGCGCAGGCGAGGTCTCCCCCACTCTATCTTAATCCAATGGTCCACCGCCAGTCTGCGGAGACTGGACCTATCAGCCTCAACGAGGGCAGCAGCGCCTGGGCGGCAGAGTACGAGCGAATGGCTGGCCGTCATGCCGGCACGGTGAGGCGGCGGTCAGACGACTACGAGTCGCGAGCGAGCCAGATGCCCCCTCCGACGCTGCGGCGTACACGCAGGCGTATTGGCGAGGGGGACGACCGGCGGCGCGACTCGGTGCGCGACTCGACTCGCGACAGGCGCCGGGATGGGATTGTCTTTCCCGCCGGGTTTGAGGACTACTTGAGTATGATCACTGCCGAGGACGACGGTCGCGCTGGCGAGGAGGCTACTTCAAGCGCCGCATCTGTGGATCATCACTTGGCTGCTTTCGCTCAGCTTGCTGGGGTGGATGATGCCCCCGCAACCGAACTGGCAGTACCACTCGTGCCGACTAGGACCGACACGACGGCGGCGACCGCCGCGACGAGTGTGGCGGGCACACCCACTGCGACGCCAGCGCCACACATGACCCACTCTAGCACCTCGGACCGCCCCATTGCATCGCTGCCTCGTCGGTTACGCCTTGGTGCCGATTAGAGTGGCACTTGTATTCCGCTGCGAACGGTATTGCCGTGGTGGTGGAGATCCATTTCTTTCAGCCGAGCCAACGACGTTACATGCCTTGTTCGTTGGGCTCGGTACGTTCTTTGACTCGATCATTTGATGGTCGACATGTAGCCAGACTGGCGAGTCACATGTTCTATAGACGCTGTATGTATTGTGCTAGCCCGTGCCGGGTACATTAAGCGTATCGGGTCCGCCCTGAGGGGTAAAGAAGGACCCAGAAGGATGGGACAGGACAACCAGGGTGGTGGTGCTAGGGTGGAACGCGATCTGGCACGGACGTGTGTGTGTTCAGTGTGCGGCGTGTTCCAGCTGGGTTAGTGTGGTCGCCGGCGCTCGTGCTGGCCTGACCCCATGGATGTGAAACGAGCGGTGGGTCGCGCTGGGTCTGGTAGGTGCGGTATGGTGCGTCTAGTGCGGAATGTGGTGTCTTGGAGCTGCAGCAGCACCTCGCGTGATGCGAGATCGTAAGATGCGCGTGTGTGCGCGTGGGCGCCGGCGCGGCCGGCGCGGTCGTGGGTGCGCATGCATAGTCACCGCGGGCTGCCACACCGCGCAGCTAGTAGCAGCGCACGGGTGTGTGCGGTTGCGCCAGCTGCCCACCGAGGCCGAGGCAGCGGCAGCGGCCTGTCGCGGCCGTCGCGGCCGTCGCTCGCGCACTCGCGCTCCCGTGCCGTCGTGCACCGCGTACACCATACACGCCGAGACGAGACCGATCGCGGAACCCGGGCCGAGGGGCGCTCGGCGTCCGCGCCACATTCATACGCGAGTACCGAGCTGGCGGCGGCGCCTCGCCGTCGTTTGTGGTCGACACTTGTGTCTCGCTTCCCTTCCGTCGACGCGTCAAAATGCCGACATGCAGGGATGCAGCGCCCTCAACGCCACGGCACGCGACGCCGCATCTGTCGCCCTGGGCCAGCTGTGCCCTGCATGCTTCCATCAGGAGCGGTGGAAGCGCGTTGCATGCGCGTGTGGTGCATTTTGCCGGAGAAGACGGAGGGTACAACCCCGTTTGTGTGCACCCCGGCCCTACTAGGGCGCTGCATGCATGTTTGCACGTTACGTACATCGCCTGTGCCAACGTACGACCGAGGCTGGCCGGGGTGGTTCTCTTGGTCGGGGCGGGGCGGTAAGCGTTGCCGCCGTAGCGACCTTCGCGATGCATGCGCGTGAGTGAGTGAGCAGCAAGCAGGTAGGCTGCAAGAATGTACCACGCGTTGTTGCACCCGCGCGCCGCCCACCGACACGCACATGCCGCTTTTGGGACGCCGGCCCGCCGGAGGCACTGTTCGCGAGCGGTGGGCCCGGCGCTTGTTCAAGCGCCCAGCGCACCAGCGCGAGAGCTCGGGTTTACCGCTTCCAGCTGCCTGCCAGCTGCGCTGCGCCGCGCTGCTGCCCGATCGGCGTCCGTCCGCGTCGTCACCGGCGAGGCCGTAATCTCGAGTGAATTTTCGCTGGACGGATCTGTGAATTCCACACGCTCGCTGGCTGGCTGGCCGGCTGGCTGGGCTGGCGGCCTGGGCTGGCTTGGCCAATGACGACGACGTGCCCGGCCGAAGAGGTGTGGTGCTCGCCTCGCTGCCTCGCCTCGCCTGTCCTCGCTCCCCTGGATAGCCGTGCCGGAAGCGGCAGGCAGCGACGCCCAGTCCGGCCAGCGCACGTAGTGTGCGGTGCAGCGCGACGACGCGCGTAAGTGGCACCTCTGTGACTGGAACTGTGTGGGGGCGATGGGCAACTGCGGTACGCACACACGCGCTGTCTCGCTCGCAGCTCACAGTGTGGCCGCGTTAGTGCGCTCGCTGCCCGCTCACTGCGCTGCGCGGCGGGGATTGACTGATTGCGTTCCGGTGCGTGCGTTGCGTGCGTCGGGACGCACCCCGGACGCACCGCACGCTGCGGCGCGTCCCGTGAGCGCATTGCACTCTGTCACTCGTCACTCGTCACTTGGCCACTTGGCGTACGAGATCCTTCGGGCATGAGCTCGCCCGAGCGGCGCACACTCGCGAGATGCATCAGGCAATCAATCACACCATTGCTCTGCTCGCCGCGCCGTCGTGTGCTCGTCACTGCGTCAGCAGCAGTGGCAGCAGCAGCAGCCGTCCACTGCCGTTGTTGTTGTCGTCGTCCTCCTCGTTCGTCGTGTGTCGAGCGAGTGCGCGCGCTTCCCGTCCAAGCCGAGTGGGTGTTGAGGGGACGTAAGGGACGGAAAGGGGGTGGCGTCAGGAATGAGTCAAAGGGAACTATTCAGGGACAGATGAAATAAAAATACAGCAGGTGGAGAAAAAAAATCTCCTGCGATCTTGTGCCATGAGGCGCCGTGCCGCGCGCGCGCCGTCCGTCACGGTCGGGTCGTTCATCGGTCGGTCGGCTCCTTTAGTCGGTGAACAGAGGCCGTGGCGGCAGCAACGGCAGCAGCACCGGCCAAGAGAGGCGACGACGACGGTACAAAGACGACGACGCTCGCTCGTCTCGCGGCGTCGGTCGGCGCGCTTGCTTCGCCAGAAACTAGTAGCACAGCATGGGACTGCGCGGCGCGACCGCTTCGCGTGATGCGACACATGTGTGCCGCCTTGGCTTTGTGCAGCAGTTGCGCGGCCCGCCCGCCGCCGCCGCCGCGTGCCGTCGCCAGCCGCCTGGCCCAGCGGCCACCAGCGCCAGTGCCAGCGCAGGTGGTCAGCAGATGCTCGCTCATGCAATTCATCGGCGCGGTGCTGTCGTGCATGCAGCCAGCCAGCGAAGCCCCAGGCAACAGCTCCTCACCTCCGTCCCCGGCGACCGTCCACATGCGTCATTGCCCCAAATGCCGTGCAGCTTCCGCAGCCGGCCGCAGCCAGCGGCGTGAATACTCGCAGCAGCAACAGCAACAACATCGGGCTCGTTGCGGCGTCTATGACGCGTTGGGCGTTGGTCATTTGCTGGGTGATTGGGTGAGCCTCAGCAGCAGCTAGCGCGCAGAAGCGGAGAGGCCCTGAAAATTTTCCCTGATGATTACGAGCCTCGAGGGTGCTTTGGGCGCAAAAGCGAGGCCCTGAATACGGCTCTCCCTCATTTCTGGACGGGGACAGGCGCGGGTCGCGGGTGTGCCACCAGGGAGCGAGCAAGTGTAACCACGCTGGCCACCACCTCTGTCACCCGCCCGCCCGCATCCATCAGCATCACATCAGCACCACCGCGCTCAGTGTGGCCGCCGGCTGGCTCCCCTCGATCCCTTGGATCCAGTGCCTGACATGCCCTGGCACCCCTGATTCAATTCCCTAGCAGCAGCAACTTGGCCTTGGATTCCCCTCTGCTCTGCTGCCTCCATCTCTGATCGACTGCACGATTGGGGCCTGATGCCTGCCCTCATCGCGCGTGCGCCGTCGCGCCGAGGCAGGCGAGCCCACACGCCCACACGCCGCCCGCCGCCGCCGCCGCCGAGCCTTGGCTGCACAAGTGGCTGCCGGCGGCGGCTAGGCTCAGACACCTCTGATGGCATGCACGCGTGTGCTCTGGCTCACTCGCTCGCTTTCCAGTCCCCGTCAGTCCCCGCCGCGAGCCGGCCGGCCGCACGCCGCACTGCTGCTGCCTGCTGAGCTGGCGCTGCTGAGCTGCAGAGCTGCCGCTGCCGCTGTCTTGCTCGCGAGCGCTGCCCACCCACCGGCTTACCCCCCCGGCCACCGCGTCGTCCAACCGCAGACAAGCAGCCGCCTGGGGTGACGCCCGACGACGCATCGTTGGCCGCGCAAATCTGGCTCTCCCCCACGCTCGTTTGCCCAACGCATACCCATCAACAAAGCAGCAGCAGCAGCAGCATCGGTCGACAGCGCAACGCAAAGCAGCACACATCGCCATCGCCCCCACCTCTTTCTTGTTTTCGCAAACACAACTATTGTTCACGCCACGTCCGAGCTCCTCGTCCCGGACATCCTCGCGAACACACTACCCCGGCCTACTCGCGCCCTCTCGCACCATCTCGCTCGTCTCCGGCCAATAAAGTTCCTGGCTCATACTACATTGGCCACCGCCCCCCAACCCGCACGCGCGTGAAAAAAATATCCCTTCGTGAGTAAGCGTTTTCGTTTGCCCGGTCGTGTCCTCGCAGCCTTTGATGGCGTGCACATGATTGTTACTGGCTTGCGTGCATGTCGGAACATTGGAAAGCAGCAGCTGCATCCATCACATCCGTGCTGCATCTTATCTTTCCCTAATATGTTGAGACATCCTGGGGACGCGGATCTAGGGCCATGGACCCTTTACAAAAGGCGGACCTGACAGCACCCTTTCGCTTTGTGGTCGCTGCCGAAAGGGAGCTTGGCGATACCGCCGCCCTCGTCGTCACTGTTTGTGCGCACCACTCGAGTCGCGGTCGACACGACCGTTGTCTGTGGTGGGTGTGTCGGGGCCATTGCATTTGTGTCGATGCAGAGCAGCAACGGTATAGCGGCACGTCCCGCTACAACGCCGCTCAATTGTCCCGTGGTGCGCGCGTTCGCTCGCTCGCGCGCGCTCGCTGGCTCGACTAGCCCTTCCCCTGTCGCTTAGCCCTTCTTGGGCGCTCGCGCGCGCGAGCACGCGGTTTTTGACGTGTGCAAGCCTCGGCGTCACGCACAGTGTCGTTAGCGGCGGCTTTGGCTCAGCATCAACGTGAATGCTGCTGCTGCTGCTACATTGAGCGAGCGAGCAGCACGGTGACTGGCGGAAATGCATTGCACCGCAATGGACGCGTGTGTTGGGCGGCCGGCCGGTGGAGACGTACGTTGAGGGAAACTGCGCCGGAATTTTGGCCCAAGGCGGAGGGCGGCGGCGGCGCGGCAAGCCAGCGAAGCCAGCGAGTGCGCCGCAGCGTCAAAATCTATTACCCCCCCCCAAGTCACCACACTATAGCGAGGCACCACCCAGCAAATGTGCCGTGCTGGCTGGCTGGCTGGCTGGCTGGCTGGCTAGCGCCCTCACGCCCACACCCCACCCCACCACCGCACCACCACCACCCATCCAAATCCCTCACCCCCCCTCACCATTTCAATCAATGATTGCATGCTGATCCCTCCTTTGCACCCCTTTTCCCTTCGCGCTTTCCCCTCTTTCTACCCTTACAACCGTCACCGCACACACGCGCCCGACACAACTTCCTCTGCTATCTCGTACACCACCACAACCACCACCGACATCAACATCAACGTCTTCCACGACACCCCCCCCCCCCCACCCCCGGCGCGCTGACTCGTCGTCCCTCGGCCCATAACACCGCTCCACTTTTCGGCCACGTCCTGGCAATCCTCCACACCTCGGCCGCCAACACCCGCCGATTTTGCACCACTTTGCCTCCCTCCCCTTGCATTGGATCCGCTTTCGTTGTTGCACCACAACACATCCTCATACACCCATCACCAAATTTCCCCCCACGGCTGTCCCGCCAACGTCAACAGGCCCTACTACACTACCCAACAATCCTTGTTTGGGCAGTCGCAGCAGAGCACGCGTGATCTTTTGATTCGTAAGCCATCTCCCCTTGCCCTCGCCTGCGTCGTCTTTCGTGTCTCTGACAACCGCTCTTTCTCCCTGATACAGTACCATCACACAATGTCAACCGAGGCATCGCCGCAACAGCCTACTCACCTCGGCCAGACCTACGCCCAAGCAGCCATGTCTGTTGGAACCGCTCCTAACGGCGGTCAGCCCCCCGCCCATCTCCTCGGCCCCGACTCGGGCAACCGCTCCTACGCCGACTCTGACGCGGCGGCCTCGGCTCCCGAGTCGCCCGCCGTCCCCCCCACCAAGGGCAAGAACGGCGCGACCGGCCCCGCCGAGGGCAAGCCCAAGCCGCACGTGTGCCCCATCTGCCAGCGTGGCTTCACCACTGGTGGTCACCTCCAGCGTCACCAGAGGATACACACTGGCATCAAGGCGTTCAAGTGCCCGTACCCCGGCTGCGAGACGAGGACTAGCCGTCAGGACAACCTCCAGCAGCACTACCGCACCCACCTGTCGCCCACCCTCCGACGAGGATCGGGCACGGCGGCGCGCCAGGCTGTTGCTGCTGCCATGATGGCCGCTGGTCTGAAGTCATCCACGAGCCGTCAGCCCCGCAAGTCCAAGGGCTCGCAGGTTGGCACTCCCGGCTCGTCGTCGGGTGCCAGCGGTGTCCACGGTCAGTCGCCTTACCAGACTCCTACACAGGGCACTGCCCCGTACGGCGGTTACATGTACGACCCCAACCAGCACGGTTACCCGTCGTACCCGCCTACGATGCCTCCTGGTGTCGGCGGCATGACCCAGCCCCAGTCGGCGCAGTCGAGCCGTGTGCCTTCGCCCGTCAACGGCCACTCGTCGCAGAGCGGGGGCGTGCCCTCGGCGCACCACCAGCAGTACTTTTCGCAGCCCTTCTCGCCCGCGTACGCCTACCCCAACTCGTCGTACGGCCAGCCGTACCGCTACGGCCAGCCCGGCGCTGTTCCCTCCCCCTACGGCCCTCCCTCGCACCACTCGATCTACTCGCAGGGCATCGCTCCCGAGCACGGTGGTCAGCAGCACATGTACTCGCCGCTGCAGACGGGCTTTGCCCCCCACTCGCGCGACTCGCAGTACAATGTTATCAACCCGAGCGGATACGCAAGCCAGGCCCCAATGGGCAATGGATACCCCCCCAGGACGCAAACTAGTACGCCTTTGAGCAACGGCACTCACGAAGAGGTGGACCCCCGGTACCGTGGTGCTGCTGCCCCTCCTCGTGCGCCTTCACCCCGTCGTCGCCTGACACCTCCCCACCAGGCTGAGATGCTCGCTTCTGCCGGCGTCGTTGATACCGCGAACTTCTCGACGACGGCCGGCCATCAGGCCGCCTCACGCGCTCCCGTCTCTGCTGCCGTTCCTCCCCAATACTCGTATAATGCGGCCGCGGCGCAGCAGCAGCAGCAGGCTAATGGGTACAACTACGGTGCCCATCAGCAGCAGCAGTCGCTCGCCGGCCGCTCCGCTGTTACGAGTATGGGGAGCGTTGTCGGTGGCCCGGATTCCAAGGGTGAGTCTCCATTTCGTGTTGCATCAGCCAAATCGAGTGGTGGTCCTGAGCCACCATTCGGCAACCCTCCAGGGTGAGCCCAGGGAAAATTTTGGGAGTGACAGCAAACGGGTTGCACTAGCCGTTTTTGGGCCGTCGGGATTGCGGCCGCCGGCGTCGGCGTCAGCCGCGCCGCACGCCGTGCCGCGCGGCGGCAGTCACTCAATGCGAGGAGGGCGACGGCACGCCCTGGGACCTGTCCCGGACATCGGTCACCAGTCACCACCACTGACGTTACAATGACTCTTTCTGTTCATTATCCCGAGACGCGGCTGACTTTGTGCCCCAGCGTTCATCAAACACGAATAGAGTCTCTCTTTGCATGTACAACCACAACACTCACACCACCACCACCACCACAACCACCACCACACCACACACCACACTATCCCCCAACCCTCTGCAAGTGTTTCTTTGGACTCGACGCTCAGCACCAAACGTTTCTTCTTGCCCGAGCACCCCACAAACCCGCAAACCACCCACTTCCACTCTACACCAATCTTCACACGGCCGGCCGTCACACGTCACCAGTGATACCCTTATCTGTATACCCCATGCTTGTGACACGGTAATCTGTACTCCATGCATGTCGTTTGGCGAATGGGGTGGGGGGGGGGGGGTGGGGTAGGGGAGCTGAGCAGGCAGGAGTCTTCGTGCCCATGGGGTCTCGTGCAGCGCCGAGGTGCTTGCATACACTGCTGCATATCTACACTACACAGGCCGCAGCACTCACACGTACGCGACGCATACCACGACGACGCAGTCGTCACATGGACGCACTACAACCTCCCCTCGCCGCCAGCAAGCGCCCACGCGCGGTCGCCGGCAGCGCGCTCACCCGAGCTGAGCATCGCGACATTCATGCGCCAGCGCGGGGTGTCCCGGAGCGCAGCGAGCGTCTCGCGCGTCCACTGTGTGTCGGACGCCGGGCCGGCCGCAAGCGCAGTGAGGATGAGGCCGAGCGAGTCGGGCTCGAGCACGGGTGCGGTGATGCGCGCAATGTTTCCGGGGGCATAATGACGGAGGTACGCCTGGCCCTCGGCCGGCGTGAGCGCGCGCAGCGCGCGGAGGAGGGCGAGCCCGGCGCCGGGCGCCGTGGAAGTCGGGTCGGGCGGCGGGGCGACCTGTGGTCGTGGCGCCGGGGGTGGGGTTGCGCGCTGCGCCGGGCGGCGCAGGAAGTCGGTCGCCCGCGCCGCGGTGGCGTCCATCTCCGCCGTGGTGGAGAGCAGGGGCGGCGCGGGTGTGGACGCAGGGGCAGGGGCGCCGGCGTACGCTGGCCGGGTGGTGCGTGCCTGCCGGAGAGAGGCGAACGAGGACGGCGGTGCGGGCGCTGGGGCTGGTGCGGAGGCGGGGGTGGGTGTCGTGTCGGATGTGGGAGCCGCCCGCGTCGACGCCGACGCGATCGACGACAGCCGCGTGCGGCTTGGCGCGCCGAACGACGAGTCGAGGAGGCTCGTGTCGCGCTGCGGCGCAGGGGCAGCGGAGACCGCAGGCGCGGGCTTGGGCTTGGGCTCGGCTTTGGGCTGGGGCGGCGGGTTGGGCACCGGCCTGGGGGTCGCAGCTGCCCGCGGCGCGGCGCTCGCCTTCGCCGCAGGGGCACCCGCCCGTCCTTCCGCCACCTGCGCCTCGGCGCTCGCCTCCTCGTCGCCCGCCACGTCCCGCCCGGACCGAATCTCACCCTCCACCTCCTCGAGCTCGGCCGCCGCGGGCGCATTGTTCGGCTCGGACGCGAGCACGGCGCGCAGGTCGGCCGCCGCGGAGGGCAGCTTGCCCTGCGCGCGGCGGGCCAGCGCGCGCCGGTACGACGCTTTCACGCCCCCGCCGCGCTCAAGGGCGCGGGTTGCGTCGGCCTCGGCTTGCGCGTACCTGGGGCGTGAGTACTTGCACCAGAGCCGTCCGACGGACGGCCGGCGCACGCCCCACCCACTTGTCGAGCTTGAGCCATACCTGCGCGCGGTTGGCGTACGGAACCGCGTCCGACGGGTCGGCGTCGATCGCGCGCGTGTAGGCGGCTGCTGCGTCCGCCCAGCGGCCTTTTCGGAAGGCTGCGTTGCCCTGTGGTGTGTGTGAGCGGGGGACGACGACGCGGGCGGGCGGGGTTGGCGCGCGAGGAGACGCGAGACGGGCGTTGGACTGGAGGCTACGATTTACCGCCCTCACCGTGCGGCGCGGCGCCTGTCCATCCCATGGACAATAGCAGAACGGCCGCGATAGCCACGGCTCGTCCTCGTCCTCGCTGCAGCCTAAGCGTCGAGGAGGGCACGCCCCGCCGCCCGCGCGCCAGGCCTAGCACCAGGCCGACACAAGGCCACACCGTACCTCCCCGCCCCCCACCGACGTACCTCTGCGCGTGCCGCCTCTGACGCAGCGCGGTCCATAGTGGCGTAGTAGTGGAGTGGACAAAAACAACGACGATGAGGTCAGCGCTCAAAGCGCAACGGCGAGTTTGCGTTTCGTTTGGTTCGGTTCGGCGGCGCAACTTGGGGCCCCGGCCACCGCAAGTGGCCGCCAAAAACCACGACACCCAGGATTCCCATGTGGTCCCCCACCATGGTACTAACTAGGCGGTACTCAGCTTGACTTCGCAGATCGGACGGGATGCGGTATTTTCTGAGTCCTATGGCCGTGGATGGTAGAAGGGTTTGAATGGGTTGATGAAGGTGGTGAGGTGGGTATGTTGCGCCTCAGAGTGCACGGACGCACGGCCACTTGCTGCCGATCTGTGTGATTTGCAGTGATGGACAGCATCCACACCGCGTCTCCCACCCAACACCCGCCCCGGACAGGTGATGCAATGCATAATGTTTCTTCTGATCCATGCTCCTGATCCACGCGCTTGACCCCCCGACCCACACCCTACTCTTCCTCCTCCTCGGCCTCCTCGCGCGGCGGCGGCAGGTTGGCCAGTGCCTCGGCATACGCCTCGCCCTTGCCGACCCACACGCCCCAGCGCGTGCCGCCAATCTCGGCCGTCAGCGTGCCCTTGGCGCCGGACACCCAGTCGGCGACCGTGCCGTCGCTCGCGCCGTCGGCCCACCACGCGCGGTCGGCAAACTCGAGGCGGATGAGGGCGAGGCCGACCGAAGTCGAGTCGGCATGCAGGGCCAGCAGCTTGCCGGCCGAGCGCGGCTTCTTCGACTTGGAGTCGGACGACGGCGTGAAGGTGATGTCGATGCCCTGCTGCCCGCCACGCGACGGCCCGGACGCCGAGCCTTCGGCCACGGACGCGAGCGGCGCCGAGCCAGAGAGAGGGAACAGTCGCACGGGCAGGATGCGCTTGCGGGTCGCGCCCGTGTGGTACGTCCTTACGGTGAGCTCCTGGCCCACGTAGCAGCCCTTGCGGACATCGACTGGGGAGGGTTAGCTCAATTGGTTTCTCCAGCCCTCGGCCCTACGGCCCTCGACACCCACCTCCACCGTGGATGTCCATGTCCGACTCGAGCGGCAGCGCGACGCCTGGCACAACCTCCGCCGGGCCCTCTGGCACGCCGAGCACCATGCGCCGGAGGTTGTACTCCTCCGTCGTCGCCGTGTCGTATTTTGACAACAGCGACACTGTTGAGTCAGCACTAAACCCGAAACACAACTCACGCTTTTCGCCCTTGGGCACGATGACATGGCGGCCCAGCCCCGCCGCGCCCCAGCCTGCTCGCAGGTCCCAGCACCCGTGCTCCTTCTCGCCGAGGCCGAGGGGCGCCGGCTCGCCAGACCACGTCCAAAGACGCTCCGCCGCGCCCGCGTTACCGTACCGCCATGTGACGGACGGCGCGTTCGTGTCGGCCCCTGCGCCGCCCCACGCTGCCCAGACGTCCCACTCGGATGTGGCGTCGCGGATGCGCACCTTGGAGCGCAAGCGGAACGGCTTGAGGTACTTTTCCAGCGGGGACGGGTGGTCGGCACCGGGGACGTGCGAGACCAGGTAGCGGTTCGTCTTCGGGTCAATTGGGATGACAAACGCGGGGTGCAGGACGCGGCCCTAAGGATAGATCAGCGGGTGCATAGACGTCGCACTCACCGAAGCATTCAAGACGCCAGTGTACCCTCCCTTGAGCGATTCGACGTTCTTGCACAGGAGGCCGTTGAGGAACTTGGGGGCGTCGGGCCCGGCTATCTCGAGGACGGACCGTTCGGGCTGCGGCGCTGCTCGCGGCGTTGATGGCCCGGCGGTGGAAGAAGCGCGGGTGAAGCGTGTTGCGGCTGCTGATGCATTTGTACGCGCTGCTGATGCTGTGCGCGTTACGCGAGCTGCGCCGTGTCGAAGAAGCATGTTGCGGCGAGGCGTCCTGGTGTGGATGAGTGAGATTTAGCAAGTGGACAGATTCGGACCAGTTAGAGTGGAGGCAATGTCACCGCTGGCCGAGCCGCAGGGCGCTCGCTGGGCGTGCGTGACCGGTGACGCCCCTGAATCCTAATGACGTATTAGCCTCGAGGCCGAGTGGGTGGCCCCAAATATCCTAATAGCGTTAATACAAACGGCTGGCGGGGGCAAGTGGGCTGCTGTGCCTCGCGCGGTGCCCGCGTGCTGGCTGCTGCAACGGGCAGCAGCCACCACCGGCACCACCGCTGCGCCGCCCAGTTACTCGTTTTGCCCGTCCATGGATCCATCCACCTCACCTTGTCGGTTGTCGTGCTTTAAACATCTCGTCTCTCTTTTAAAACATCTCGGCTGCAGCATCACGCGCGACAGAGCATCCCACCGACCGACCCCCACGCGCTATCCATTTGTGTCGCATATCCGCCCTTCGGCCAAGAGACTAAATAGCGTGCCCACCGCGGGGGTCACCACTCGACTGCTCGTCAGTCGCGCTCCCTTGTAGCCCGGCCCCCGAGCTAGGGGCTGCGCCCTCCCCGACCAATTCCTCAACCCGCACTACGCTTCCACAGCAGTATACATCGACCGACCGAGCGACACTCCGCCCTCCATCCCCCCTCCTCTCCATCCCCTTCTCACTGCATACTGCGCTGCTAGTTGTGCGCGCGACGACGACCCCTCCAGCCGCCGCGACGCACCGCCCAGCAGACACCGCCGAGCGCGTTGATCGCCCAAACACTGCTGCAGACACCGCAACAGCACGCATACACCAACTATCATGGCTGCCGTTCCAATTGCTGTGCCCCATCCAGGCATCAATGGCGATCGTACTTCTTTCGGTTCAGGTGCGTCTTGCTCCTCGCGCAGCCTCTACCCACATCACGCATCCTCTATTGCCACCACTCACACCGACACAGGGTCTGCATCGCCGCCGCGTGTCAACCCATACCACTACGTCGCGTACCCGAACAACAGCGACGACCTCCTCCCGCCGCTCCCGCCACACTTAGCGCGGCTAGCCAACGGCGAGGGCGCGACCGACGACGAGCAAGACTCGGACACGTCGGACGAAGAGGACGACGAGGACGAGGAGTTTGTCGGTGAGCGCGCGGCTGCAAGTCCTCCCACCACGCCATTGCCTCCGACGTCGGCAAAGAGTGAGAACGGACCTCCTTCTGCATACCGCCCAGACGAGAGCCCCAACGGCGCGTCGAAGCGTATCATGAAGAAGGTCAGCAGCGTGTTCCGCCGAGGCGACCAGGCTGGCGTAGAAGCCGCCTCGCCAGAAGCGATTACGGCGAAGGGCGTGGCTGCGGCCGCGGGCGGCATCCCTCGTGGTGTGTCGCCGGGCGCACTGCGCATGCAGGGCCCACCCCCCAGCCCCCCTCTCAGTGATGCCGATGACGACGAGGTCGCCAGCATCGCCATCACTGAAGCAACCATGGACGTTCCAGGGTTTGTTGGTTATGGCGAGGAGACCAGTGAGTCGCGAGCCCCTCTTCAACTCTTCAGCTACCCCCGATCCTCAACTCCCGAGCAATATACTGAGCCCCCAACTGGGAACTACGCAGCACCACCAACGTTTGCCAACGGCAAGACGGTATCCCATTTCGACAATGGACAGCCGGCCTCGGACTTTGAGAAACCATCGGCACCATTCCTCGGCGTCCAGGTTCCGCGGAGAGTATCCAATGGGTCGACGTCGAGCCACCGCGCCGGTTCGCTGTCGATGGTGCGCAGTGGACGACTGGCACCACAGCGCAACGAACGCGGAAATGCGTCCCCTGAGCGGCAACCGGTTCACAAGATGCGTCCAGGCGTCCCAGGCGTTCAGGCTGGCATTCCTTCAGCCCCTCCTTCCGAGGCATCGTTCTCCACTGCCGTGGTATACCACGATGAGGCCGTCATGACGACGACGCCGACGACAATGACGCCAAGGCGACACGCCTCGAACCTGTCGTTATCCAACCTGCCACCACCACGCATCGACACGTCGTTCAACTTGCACTCGGCCTCGTCGTCACCCAACTCGATCAACGGACAGCACGGCCACCTCGCCCACCCTGGTATCCAGCGCCGCAACACCAACCCTACCACGCCATCACAGGGTCTGATCGGCGGGACCAACCTCCAGCACAGCGTCTCCGCAACCGCACATGCGCCTGCGTCGCCAATCGACGACTACAACCTCCCCAACGACAGCCTTGGGCAGAGCATCATGGCTCAGACGGAGATTGTTCGTCGCGAACGTCTTGAGCGTCGCCGTCAGAAGCAGAGGAGCTTGCTTGTCGAGACTGAGCAGGCCACGCAACTGGCCGAGACCGAGGCTGAGGTCGCGCGCTCTGGCTCTCACCGACACCGCAAGGAGACTGACGACACCAAGGTTTTGGTCGGTAACCTCGTCGGAGAAGGCCACCGCAACTATGTCCTCATGTACAACATGCTTACGGGTATTCGCGTGGCCGTCTCGCGTTGCCAGGCCAAGATCAGGAGGCCACTTGTGGAGGAGGACTACCTCGCATCCCACAAGTACTCGTTCGACATGCTCGGTAACGAGTTGACCCCGTCGGCCAAGTACGACTTCAAGTTCAAGGACTACGCACCCTGGGTGTTCCGCGAGCTGCGTGATGACCACTTCCATCTCGACCCTGCCGACTACCTGCTGTCCCTGACGGCCAAGTACATTCTGTCCGAGCTTGGCTCCCCTGGCAAGTCAGGTTCATTCTTCTACTATTCTCGCGACTACCGGTTCATCATCAAGACGATCCCCCACCACGAGCACGCCTTCCTGCGGTCTATTCTCAAGGACTACCACGAGCACGTGCGCACCAACCCCCACACGCTCCTGTCCCGCTTCTATGGTCTCCACCGTGTCAAGATGCCCCGTGGCCGCAAGATCCACTTCGTCATTATGAACAACCTCTTCCCGCCCCACAAGGACATCCACGAGACATATGACCTCAAGGGTTCCGCTTGGGGACGTGAGACGTCGGCTGAGAAGCTCGCGGCCAACCCCAAGACTGTCCTCAAGGACAAGAACTGGGTTAACCGTGGTCGCACTCTCGAGCTTGGCCCAGAGAAGCGCGCACTGTTCACCGAGCAGCTCCGCCGCGACATGGAGTTCCTCCGAAAGATCAACGTCATGGACTACTCGCTCCTTGTTGGCATCCACAATGTCGAGCGTGGTAACCGCGACAACCTTCGTGAGAACACCTTGGCCTTCTTCCAGCCCGAAGCTCCTGTCAAGCGTAAGCCTTCGAGCGTCAAGCAGCATGCCGAGGCCAACACCATGCGTCGTGCTGTGGCCCGTGCCGACCCGAAGCGTCTCCTAGATGCCTCTCAGCTCCCGTCGGACGGCTCCGAGGACCGCCGCCACTTCCTCTTCTACCAGGATGACGGTGGTCTGCGTGCCACCGACGAGCAGAATAGGCCCATGGACATCATCTACTACCTCGGTGTCATCGACATTTGCACGCCGTACAACACGAAGAAGTGCATTGAGCACGCGTGGAAGAGCATGACCGAGAACCCCGTCACGATCTCGTGTGTCGAGCCCAACACGTACGGGCAGCGTTTCCTCAACTTCCTGATGTCGGTCGAGCGAGGCGGTGACCCGGCGCTTCGCCCGCAGGGTCTCGAGTCGCCGGAAGGCGAGAAGAAGGAGGTCACCGCAGTCGGCTGTGACCACGACCCACCCGGAGTCGAGAAGCTTGTCCCGCGCGTGTACACGTCGGAGCACATGACTGAGCAGGAGAAGGCTGCCGCGGCCGTCGCCGAGGCGATTGCTCCTGTCCACCGTGCGATCGTTGGCCACCTCAAGGCCGAGTAGGCGGGCGTGGCGCAAAAGATGCGTCTTGGGAGGCAAGACATTGTACGAAACTATTAGAGACGAGCCCGGCGAGGCTGCCAAGAGATTGATTGTCGTTGTTAGTTGTTTGGGGCTTTTGTTACATTCATCAACTGCCGTTTGTATACACCTTGTCCGTCCGTACCTTTGCAATGCAGCATTGTCATGAAGGCTGCGTGGGTGGGATAGGGGGAGGAAGGGGGTGTGGAGGGACGACTACGCACATGGTTGAGCCACCTCCCTCGCCTTCGCCTAAGCCGCCGCACGCCCCGCGCCCCCAACATACAATAATACTTAATACATCACTAAACAAATGATATGGGAACAATATCTACAGCTGCTGCGTGCGGCCTGAATGAAGAAAGTGTTCGAGGCTGCTCCTACTCCCAGTCCGAGTCGTCGTCGTCCTCGGTGGCCGTGGCCGTCTTTTGGTCCGACACGACGTCGAAGCTCTCCTCCGAGTCACGGGGGGACGTGCTGGCCGACGACTTGCCGGCGGCAGCAGGGGCGGGCGCCGCTGCCGCCGGCGCCGTGGCGGCCTTTGCAGCCGGCGCAGGCTCGGCGGCAGCGGCAGCAGCGGGCGTCTTGGCGCCCTTGTCGGTCGGGGTCGCGCTGTCGGGGCGCGACGGCTTGTCGGCGGCGGCGGCCTTGTCGTCCTCGTCGTCATCGTCGTCCCAGTTGAAGTCGTCGGTCGCCTCCTGCTCCTGCGAGGCTGGGGTGTCAGTTTTGCGCCGGCAACTCAACTCACCCTGCAGCAAAAGCTTGCGCTTCGTGTCGGCCGCCTCGATCATGTCCCGGTGGAAGAGGTAGCGCTGCCAGAACTGCTCGTCGCTCAGCACCTCGGGCACGAGCGCCATGCGGATCGCGCCGACGTGGCCCTCCTCCTCCTCGCGGCCGGCCGTCTGCGCAGCAGGCCACTTGTCCGCGACCCAGTTGGCGAACTCGTCGCGGCGCTCCTGCGTCTCGGCCTCGCCGGCCGGGTCGACCATGAGCAGTTCCTTGTCCTCGCGCAGGCGGCGCAGCAGCGCCTCCTTGCGCGACCCGGCGATCGCGGCCGACGAGAGGCTCGGGCGCGGCGTGCGGCTCTCGGCCTCGGTCGCGGTCGTCGGTGAGCTCGTCGAGAACGAGTAGAAGTCGCCCCCGTCCCACCCGCCCATGGAGACAAAGGTCTGCCCCTCGTCCGGCGGCGCGACGAGCTTGACGTTCTCCTCGACCCACTGCTCGGCGTCCTTGACCCATGTCTCGCCCTTGGTCTGCACGTCCTTGACCAGCTCGCCGCCCTTGGTCTGCACGTCCTTGACGAGCGCGCCACCCTTCTTGAGGTACTCCTCTGCCATCTTTTCCGCCTGCTGGAACGACAGGCTGAGGTTCTCGCGCGCGCTGGACAGATGCAGGTTCTCGGCGAGCTTGGCGCGCAGTGCCGCCGGGTCAGCGAGCGCCGGGTTCGCTTTGGCCGCCGCCAGCGTGTTGTTGATGGTCGTCTGGAAGCTCGACTGGAACTGTGTCGTCGAGGTCGACAGCCGGTCGAGGATGGCCGTCGTGCGCGTGGGCGAGGGCGGCGCGTCAGTCTCCTTGCCCTTGCCTTTGTCCTTGACGGCGGCCTCGGCCTCTTTCTGTGCGCGCTCAACCTCGGCCTTGATCCGCTTCTTCTCCTTCTCCTCGGCCTGCTCAGCCTCCCACTCGGCCTCATCCTTGCGCACAATCTCCACGTTCGTGTTCGACAGCTGCTTGGCCTCCTCTTGCAGCTGCCCCAGCGTCTTCTCGGCGTCCTCTTTCAGCGTCGTGTACGTGGACCACGACTGTAGGGGGGTCAGCGGTGTTTCCGTGCACGTACAGTGCAGACAGCGGACCGAGCAACGTGAGCCCGACCACTGCCCATTGCTACCCACCTTCGCTTTCAGGCCACCCCAGAAGCTCCCAAGGCCCTTCATGACCTGGCCCACCTCCTCCTCCAGGGACCCAGAATAGAGCCCATTGAGAGCGGTACGTGGCGCTGCGCCTTCAGCCGGCCGGATCGTGTCGGCAGACGAGCGTGCTGCGGTCGTGGAAGCGTCGCCGGCGTCCGTCGCCGGGGCATCAGTCGCAGCGGCCGTGGCTGCGGCTTCGGTAGGCTTGGCCTCTGCGTCGGCCTTGGGGCCGGGGGTCGCCTCCCGGGTAGGAGGCTGCGTCTTGTCCGACATTGTGAGGGCTGCCGCTTGCTCCATGCGTGTGGGTCGGTGCGTGCAGGTGAGGGGGGGGGGGGTTCCAGTCTGGCTGGGATTTGGCGTGGGTTCGCGTCCTGCGCTTGCGTGAGGGTTGTGTTTGAGCCGCGCTCGATGTGGGCGATGGAGAGTGATAATGATGTCGTGAGAGCGTAGTCGGCTGCGATGGTAGTCGCTGGCTGCTGCGTCGCGACGACACCAACCGACGACCACCCGAATTGGCGCGTAATGGGAGCGGGATCAAACCCCCACCGGGTTCGCCACCCAGTGGCTGAGCCGGCCAGTTGAATGGACGACTACGACTAGCGTGTGAAGTCTAGTGATTATGTAATGCAACTTCCCCAGCCTCCATCCTCCCTCGACGCGTCCTGGGTTGACGGCGGTGGCTGCTGCTCGGTGACGCCGCGGCGCGCAGAGGCAACCACCGCCGAGCGAGCAAGACAACAACATCGACTCCACTCGAGCGCGCGAGTGCAACAACAAAACGCTCATCAAAACCCAAAAGCACCGGCTGCCAGCGCAGCGCCTCCCTCTCGCCTCCATTGCTGTAAGCACTCGCCTCGCGCGCGTCTGTGCCTGTGGACTGCAGGGCGACACTGGCGCACTGGCGTCGATCCGCTAAACGAACAAGGAGGACGTGAGCGAGCACGGTGCCGAGACGCGCGACACGCCGCGGCGCAGCGACCGTTGGTCTCGACTTGTTTCCATTTCGCCCTTCCTTTGCAGCTCGCATTCATTCAGTTGACGATATCATACATATAGAGAGGCTCGACAGCAGGCAGCTACGCCCCGGCCACAGCAACACGACATATTCCATCACCCCCTCCTACCCCCTTCACCCCTACCCCTCCCCTTTGACATCCTCGACCCGGTCACCTCCACACACACAACACTACTCCACACCTCACCTCATCATTACCCCTCCTTTCACACCCTCCGCCATGGCTTTCCTACCTCAAGACTCGATGGAGGACGTCAACAAGTACGGCGGTGCGCCCTTCGAACTGGAACCCACACAGCTCTCCCAGCCCTACTCGCAACAGCAAGCTAGTCAGTTTGCCAACTCACAGGTGGACCCAAGGAGAAAATACTGTGAGCTTCCCACTGCCGATACCCAGCTGATACCCAGGGGCGGTCCTCATCCCGACAAACTCGAAGCACGCTATCTTGAAGCTGCCTTGGTCCAAGCCGAGCATTCAAGTCGGCCGCGGCGGCCCTCCAGTGCCGAACGACGTTGTGCTAAGAGAGAAGCGCGTCTCCAACTCGCACTGCCGCTTTGTCCTTGGCACACCAAATGGGCTGAAAGACGAGGCAGCCATCAACAGCTTTAGGAATAGTGACGAGGACCCACCCGTGTGGGTCGTCGACCTGAACAGCAGCAATGGCACCTTTGTATGTCAACAAGAGACGTCACCGCTGACCTCCCTCGCAGGTGAACGGCACGAAGGTGTCGAAGCGCCATTTGGTCTCTGGTGACGAAATCTCGCTCGGCCATGAGTCGGCCGCTACCAACCACGAGGTGCGCTACATCTTCCGCTCCGTCGGTGGGAAGGGAGGCCGCAAGCAGCCCACGGAGGAGAGGGTCGGCGCGGTGTACGAGCGCTACGAGATGCTGTCTGAGTGAGTGTTTGTGTAGCAGCATGGTGCTGACATCAGTCTGGGCAAGGGAACGTTTGCGACGGTCAAGATGGCCGTGGACATCGAGAGCGGTGATCGCCGTGCCATCAAGCAGATCACCAAACATCGCTTTCAACACAACCCAAAGACACTCAAGCTGTTCCAGCGGGAGATTGACATCTGCCAGCAGCTCACTCATGTGCGTGCAGCTGATCGCGAGCTGTTCATGTAGCTGACGCTCTCCAGGAGAATATCTGTCGTCTGATCGACTGGTACGAGGACCCACAACACATTCACTTGGTCCTCGAGTTTGTGGATGGCGGCGACCTCCTCGACTATATCATGAACTGGGACGGCGATGGCCTCCGTGAGTACTGCCCCTCGATTCGTTCGACATACTGACGCTTGCAGCGGAGAAGGAGGTCCAGGAATTGACGTCACAAATCTGCCAGGCGATGGCGTACTGCGTGAGTAGCAATGCCGACGCGTCTCTGACAGCCCAGCATGAAATGGACGTCACACATCGTGACCTCAAGCCGGAGAACATTCTTCTCACAAAGGGCACCGAATCGCAGGACCGCATGATCAAGATTGCAGACTTTGGACTGGCCAAAATGGTGGACGCCGGCACCATGCTCAAGTCGATGGTCGGCACGCCTCAGTATCTCGCTCCCGAGGTCGTCATGCAGACGAAGCAGAAGCCTGGATACGAGAGCGTCGTCGACTCGTGGTCTGTGGGCATCATCGTTTACAGGTGGGTAGGCCGTGTCCTAACTCGCTGACCCACCAGCATGCTCACAAAAGCGTTGCCATTCGATGACGACGAGAAGCTCACTTTGGAGCAACGGATCAGGTCACGGCATAGCATTGAGTTTGACCGCCAGCCGCTTTACACACACAAGGTGTCCGAAGCAGGTGAGCAGCTGAGCTTTGGCAGGTCCTAACAACCCAGGCATCGACTTCATTGCGAGGCTACTTGACAGCGATCCAACGACGCGAATGACCATGGAGGAGGCCCTGAGACACCAATGGTTGCTAGGCGCGCCGCTCAAGGAGTCGCCGCCGTCTCAGACTCTTGGAGGCGACTCGGAGTGGAATATCAAGTCATTTGACACGTTCGACGACTCTGACTCGGAGGTTGAGCCTTTCAACGGTCTCGGCGACGATGACAGCTCCGCAGATGGCCGTAATCGTGGCATGACTGCGTCCATGACCAACTTCGGGGGCGACAGCGAAAGGGAAGGCAATTCTGATGAGAGCTTTTCTCAGCCTCTGGCGGACATGCACCTCGAAACTCCGAATGTCAAGGCGACTACTCGCAGCCGCCTTGGGCAGGAGGTGAAAGCAGATGCCGATGCCGATGCCTTGCCGACACCGCCGACGACGGGGACCAATACGGCACCACCGTCTGTCAGTGCCGGTATGGACGTGGACCCATCATCCCCAGCGTCCAAGATGGACATCGACGGCTCGGGGAGGAACGCCACGCCGGTTCCAAAGACGCCAGGAGGGCTCGTGCGACGAGCTGGGACAGCCAAGGCGCCTCCGAAGCGCAAGCAGGACGACTTGGGCGGCTCGGGTATGTTCAGCTCGGGAAGCTTGTCACCCCCACCACCAGAGAGCCAGGAGGCGCCTGCACCGCGCGAGCGCGAGACAACTCCGCGTCCCGCTGTGGCCGAGGGATCTCGCCGCTTAACCCGTGCTCAGACGGCCAAGGCTGCTGCGGAGGCCCTGCCACAGACTCGCGGCAAGTCGAAAGCCGATGTGGCGACGCCGACAAAAGACGACGCCTCGCCAACGAAGCGTTCGCGCGCGAGGAAGTCGATGCGTCTGGGCTAAGGGCGCGGTGTTATGGAAGTGAGGCTCATGCCGCATGTGGAAAGGCAGTGGCCACTATGTCGATGTAGCTTGTATTGCGCGCCGCAGGGCAAGCCGTCCGGCATGCGCTGGATGCATCTGCTCTGTGAGTCCGGGTGGGGGGGATGGATGAGGGAGAAGGAGGACGAAGGGAGCACGGGGAGGGAGACGGAGCTCGGGATGCACATTCGCAGCCATGCATGGACGAGACGAGTACCGCGACGCCGACCGCAAGCATCAATAACAAGGAGCTGAATAGTCGCAAAAGTCTTGCTTGTCACGGCGACCAGGGGAACGAGATACCGTCAGAGGTCAGTGGCACTTTGTTGTGGCAGCGCGACTATCAGACATTAACAACGTGCATGGTGCATGAGCTACAAGACCTTCCCACCCTCCAACACCTAGTGGTACGACTGGTACTGCTGCGCATGGGCAGTGTACATACCGGCGTTGGGGTTGAATGCGAGGTCGTACCGCGTGCCCTTGAGGGCCTCGGGGGGGCCGTTGGACAGGTCGACCTGGTTGGGGTCGACCATCTTTGTGCGCTTGATGAGCTTCCAGGCGATCCAGGAGATGAACACAACGGGCAGGGTAATGTAGGCTGCGAAGAAGTCGGACACGTCAAAGGTGGGCATGAAGGTCTTGAAGCCGTTGAGGAGGAGGACCAGGGTGAAGAAGATGGTACACGCCCAAGCGACGTACGGCTGCCACCATGAGCGGAGGGTGAACTTCCTCCTGTCGAGGCCCTGGGCGTCGACGGCGCGCTTGAAGCCGATGTAGCAGATGCAAATGAAGATCCACGACAGGAGGGACGACAGCGCCGAGAGGTTGGAGAGCCAGTCGAACGCCTGCGCCGAGCCGTTGGACACGGACAGGAAGGCGAGGCACCCGAACGCAAGGCCGACGAGCACGCCGGCGTACGGCACGCCCTGCTTGGACGTGATGAGGAAGAAGGCGGGCATGGAGCGCTGGCGGGCGAGGGCGACGAACGTGCGGGAGAGGGCGTACACCTGCTCGTTGGCCGCCGAGAGCGCCGAGGTGATGACGACCGCGTTGATGATGTGCGGGAGGACCTTGACGCCGGTCTGCTGGCACATGATGACGAACGGCGAGGCGGCGGCGGTGCCGGCGCCCGTCTTCTGCGCGGACAGCAGCAGGGGCGAGTACTGCGAGACGGTGAGGCCGATCATGAGTATGGAGAGCATGTAGATGCCGACGACACGGTAGAAGATTGCGCGGATGGCCTTGCGCATGCTCTGGCGCGGGTTACGCGCCTCGCCAGCCACGAGGCCGATCGACTCAATGTTGCCGTACGAGAACGCCGCCTTGGTCAGCACGGCCCAGAAGCCGAGGAAGCGCGACAGCGACACGTTGCCGACCGTCTTGAAGTGGTCGTTGAAGGGCTCGTCGCGCCAGTACCTGCCCCCGATGAACTCGTGCTTCGGGGGCACGCCGCCGACGTCGACGATCAGCCCAAAGATGACGAGCCCGACGAGGGTCACGAGCTTGAGGCACGAGAAGAAGAACTCGATCTCGCCGTACCATTTCACGGCCAAAATATTGGCCAGGATCGGCAGGAAGAGCACGGCAACAAGATACCCCGCCATGTGCTTGGTGTTGTGGTCCCAGTACGTGATCATCACCGCAATCGCCGACAGCTCGGACGGGATCGACATGCCCTGCTGGAGGATGTAGTTGATGCCTGGGGCGTGGCGTTAGCCGCAGTCCCCGCTCACGCCTAGCGCGCCACACTCACCGATCGCGAAGCCGACCGCCGGGTCGACATACTTGTTGCCCATCTCGATAAAGCCGCCGATGTTGGGCGCGTAGCACGTCATCTCGCCGAGGCAGTACATCATGAAGCCGACGAACAGGCCCATGACCGTGTATCCGAGGAAGGCGCCGACCGGCCCACCGAGGGTGAGCGCGGACCCGGAGCCGAGGAACAGGCCTGGGGTGGGGGGTCAGTACGTGCGGGGGTGGCGCAGGCTATTCTCGGCGATCGTCAAGACGCCGAGAATGCGGCGCACTCACCTGTGCCGATGGTGCCCGCGAGGGCAATCATGGACACGACGCGCGGTGGCTGGGGGGGGTGTCAGCTGGAATGAGGCGGCAGGGCGGCGCAACCCACCAGGTCGCGCTTGGTGCCGTGGTCGCCGACGCGGGTTTCGGCGAGGTCATCGTTCAGCTCGTCGGCGTTGTACACCGCCACGTGGGCCTCGTGGTCGAGGTGCTTCTCGCTCTTCTCGAGGTCTGGGGTTGACATGGTGGGGCGTGGGGGGAGGGGGTTGGGGGAGGAAGGGTTGAGAGGAGGAAGGGTGGACGCTTCAGCTGGTTGTGGTCGTTCGTGGCGCCGTGTCGCTGTCAAGATTCCACCAGACCAGAGTCACGGGGGACTTTGCTCGTCCTCTCTCGCTCACTTTATACATCGGGCCCACACTCCCATGGGCCCGGCTCGCTCAACCCGATTGGCGATTCGTATCATGTGCTGTGCGAGGCTGCTGGATACATGAGGCGGACGGAACGAGGTGCCACTCCTGCGCTAGCGTCACTATCGTCGCAGCCCAGCGCAACGAGCCCACATGCACCACGCCTGCTGCGGCGCGCGCGTTGCCAATGCGCCCTGCGGGAAAGTGCGTGCGCCCCACCCCCCGCTCCTGATATCGGAAGCGGGGGTGGAACTACCGTCCCTCGCACGCCGGAACGACGGCGGTTTGCGGAGGAGGCTATCGTCGTCGTCGTCGCGGCCTCGCTTGGTGAGCACACCCTGTCGTCGTCCCTGGGCACCTGCGACACAATCCAAGGCTAATTGCGGCGCCTGCGGCATGGCGCGCTGCTCGCTTGCGGCAGCGCTGGCTGCCCGCTCGCGCGACCAGCCGGCCGCGTCTCGGGCAGCCCGCCGATACGACACGCTATCATGTGACGGGCCGAAAATAGCACTGCAGGACGATAGCCGCAGCCAACCACATGCGGTGGGGCGACCCACCCGGGGCGCTGTCCGGGGCCGCAAACGCGCAAACCAGGCGCAGGCTGTGGGGTAAGCTGCTGGCGCCCAATGCGAGGCGCGTGAGACATCGGTGAGTGGGTCAGTCAGCGCTGCCGGCGGCCGTTAATCCCGGATACGAGGAGCAAGCACGCCAGACCCACTGCGTTGTGGGTGGTTTTCGGCGCTGGGTATCATCACCGAGGTTGGGGAGGCTGGGCCTGCCTCGCTCGGAATGGCGGAAACGACGGCCAGCGCATCGATTCCGTCCGTGCCAGCGCAGATAGGCCGCGCCGCGCCGACCGAGGTGGCGTGGCTGGGTGTGACTCAACCTGCCTGCACTGTGCGGGTCGCAGCCCTGTGGGAGGAGCGGGGGGCAGCCCGCCGCAAGCTCCAACAACGCAGCCAGAAACAATTCACACACCGACGGCGAGCTTGAATCGATCCGGATCGAGCGTTGGAATCGAAATAGTCTCTGTCTGCTTTGGTGTTCGAGATGGGCAGCAGCGCTTCGAAATAACCCCCCAGTCGAGATCGAATCTGGCACCGCCGACGCAAGCGAGCACCTGGCTGTGACGAAGACAGATCTTGCCTCGCTTGACAGATTGTCGCAGCGCACCTCGCCGATCTCTGTCGTGTAATTGGGGCAGCAGATGCCGGCACTCTGATTGAGTTAGCCAGTCGCCGCTGCGATAGATTGTCGTCGTCGTCGGCGGCGGCGGCGTCTGTGGGGATCGACGGAGCACAGTGCAGCTGTCGGTGGACGTGGAAAGTGGCGGGCGCCTGTCCGTAGAGACGATCGCCCTTCACGTGGCTCCTGCGTGGTCTCCACGCCCGCCCGTGCCTTAATCCACCCACTGCCCGAGGCCCACAATTATTTTGTTTTGATGACCCTCCTCGTCGTCCTCCCTCCACCACCCCGCACCCACCATGGCCTCCTTCGACCCCGCCGACCTCGTCAGCTCCTTCAAGGCCGCAGGCGCATGGTACAACGACGACGCCATGTCCCTCGCCCCCATCCCCAACATGGGATGGGGCGCGGTGGCCCGCAAGCCGATCAAGGCGCACACGCCGCTGTTCCACATCCCGCTCGACTACCTCCTCACGCCGTGGACGTCGAGCCTCAAGTCGCACCTTTCTGATGCCGAGTGGGAGTCGCTCGACGGCGGGTGGGCGCGCCTTATTCTGTGTATGATGTGGGAGGAGAGCCGCGAGTCCAAGTGGGGCGGGTACCTGCGTAACATGCCCCGGACGTTCGACTCGCCCATGTTCTGGGGGGACGCGGACCAGGCCGAGCTGCGCGGAACGGACATTGAGAGTGGGTCTAGTGGGCATGTGCTGTGTCATGCTGACGATATGTAGCGAGGATAGGCAAGGCGGACGCCGAGGCCGACTACCACGCAAAGCTCGCCCCGCTGCTCGCTGCGCGCGCCGACCTCTTCCCGGCCGGCTCGGAGCACTTCTCCCTCGACGCGTACCATGTCCAAGGGTCGCGTATCCTCTCGCGATCGTTCACCATCCCCATCTCGCGTGCGGGAGGACCAATCACTGAGCCGGAAGAGGACGAGGACGGCGACGAGGACGAGGAGGAGGAGGTGGCCGTCATGGTGCCCATGGCCGACATGCTGAATGCGGCGTATGAGCGCGACAACGCGCGGCTGTTTGCCGAAGGCGAGGAAGAGGAGGAGGACGTCGAGGTTGAGGAGAAGCACGACTTTGGCGAGGGATTCACCATGATCTCGACAAAGGACATCGCCGAGGGCGAGCAGATTGTGAGTTCTGCACGCACAACGCCCGCTGACGCCCAGTACAACACATACGCTTCGCCGCCCAACTCGGAGCTGCTGAGGAAATACGGGCACGTCGACATCCTCCCCCTCCCGGAGGAGGTGACGTCCCTGTTGTCGGCCGACGAGCTGGGCAACTGGGCGTTCGGCAACGCGGGCGACGAGGTCGAGATCCCGGGCACGCTGGTCGTCGAGGCGGCGGCCGCACGGGGCATCACGGACGCCGAGGCGCGCGTCGACTTCTGGCTCGACCAGGGCGGGGACGACACCTTTGGGCTCACGTACTCGGCCGAGGGCAACCTCGAGCCGCCCCTCGTGCCGTTCATCCGGCTGCTCACCAACGCCGACGACTGGGAGCGCGCGCAGAAGAAGAGCAAGCTGCCCAAGTCGACCATCGACGGCGCCGTGCTCGACGTGCTCGAGGCCGTCGTGCGCGCCCGCGCGGCAAAGTACCCCCAGACGATCGAGGCCGACCTCGCGGTGGTGGCTGCCGACGGCCCGCTGAACGCGCGCAACGCGGCCGTTGTGCGCCTGGGTGAGAAGCGCATCCTGGCTGCTACCCTGCGTGTTGTGGAGCGTGAGCGCGAGAGGCTGCGGGCGGACGAGGGGAAGCGCAAGGCTGGAGGCAAAGAGGACAGGGCGGCGAAGCGTAGAAAGTAGACTAGAGCGTGGGCGATACATGCAGAATAGATGCAGTTCAGGTAGCGGTCTGGACGAGGAGCGACTGTGCGTCGAGGCGCCGAGGCGTTGAAGTCGCTTTGTTAATGAGCATGAGCCACTCACGCACACACAGACCACCCACCTACGCACCCATGCTGCGCAGAACTATGCATCAATGACGGGCCGTGGCCATGCTAAATGATGTAGTGTACAATAGTCCCCCTCCACCCCTTCCCCGGCGCGCTACAACATGTCGTCGACAGCCAGCTCATCGACCTTGGCGGCCAGCTCGTCGACGCCGTCCTTGGCAGCCTTCTTCGCCTCAGCATGGTTGGCCATGGCCTGCGCGACGGCCGCGCGCGCGGTCGCCTTCCTGGCCGCCTCCTTCTCCTCCTCGACGCGCTCGCGCTCGCAGCGGACACACTCGCACCAGAAGCCGTAGCCGTCACGCAGGGCCTGCCGGCGCACGTCCCACGGCAGCGACAGATCAACGTACGAGATCGTGCACTCGTCCCCTGGGTGGATCGTGCGTCGCGCCAGGATCGTGAGCTTGTTCGTGCCCCGCACTCCTGGCGGGTTGCGGCCCGGCAGCTCGGCGGGCAGCTGCGCCTCGGAGGGCGGCACGAAGCCCTTGGGCAGGTTGCGCACCTGCACGTTCGGGTCGCACGAGTGGTTCAGGTGCGCGTGCAGCGCGTACAGGCCGCCCGAGTCCTCCATGTTGATGTTCACCAGGCCGAGCAGCTCGAGGAACGACTCGTAGCTGAACCACCGGGCCTCCTCGTCGCTGCTGAGCGGCGCCACTTTCCGCCCCTTGGCCTTGGACTGCAGCATCTGCGTGAACCGCTTGTAGCCCTTGGACTCGGGCGGCGGGTTGAGCGCGGCGACGAGAGCCGCGTGTCCGAGCTGCCATTGCCGCGTCGTAAAATCCTTGCGTGTGGGCCTGTGCGTGAGCGGGGAACAGGGACAGGACAGGACGCTGCCTCCGCGATCGCGACTCACCAGTCCGCCTTCTCGGCCTCGCGCACCTCCATGTTCACGCGCGCGATACCGCCCCACACACGCTTCTCGACGGCCTCGGCGGCGCCCGGCTCTCCCCACGCGCGCTCACCGCGCCACCGGGCGACGATGCGAGCCACGACGTCGAGGCTGCGCCACTCGCGCGCAGTGACGAGGCTGTTGATCTCCCTTGCGGCGGGGTTGGCGCCCTCGCACAGCAGCTCGTGGTGGCTTGCGTGCGGGCGCGCGCGCGACAGACACAAACGGTTGCAGAAGTGCGCGTCCGAGCACCCGGGGCACGCGACGGCCATGGGCGGCAGCTGCTCCCACTGCGTGAGGCAGTTGGCGCACAGGCGCCGCGCCGCGAGGTGTGGCTTGAAGCCGCTGTTGGCGTCAGCCGGCTGATAACACACAGAAGAACGTACGGGTCAGGACACGCGATCCACGGCTCCTCCTGCCACAGCACCTCGCCCGCCTGGATCTTGGCCTTGGCCACCACGCCCTTGCCCTTGGTCCCGCCGAACATCTTGGCCTTGACCTTGGGCGCCACGGCTGTGATGTCCAGTGTCGCGTCCAGGCCGGTCTGTGCGACGAGCTCGTTCTTTTTCGGCTTGGCAGTGGCGCTTGATGCCGAGGCGCCGCCATCGCTCACCGCGCCGAGCGCCTTGCGGAACCGCTTCTCGCTCACGCTCCATTCGGGCCGGTCGGCCTTGAGCTGCGCCCAGAGCTTGACGATGCCGAGCGCCGGGTGCGCCTCACGCACAGTCTTGACGGCGGCGACGAGGTCCTCCTCCGAGGGCGAAGTGGTCGTCATGCCGTGCGTGTTTTCTAGTAGGTTGTGGGGGTTGTTGTTGTTGCCGTTGCCGCCTTGGGTCTTTCAGTCAGCATTCCCAGCTTGATGTCCTCCATCTTTTTGCTGGCTCGATCGCCGTCGCTGCCGCGCCGACGACGGAGCGATGCAAACAATTTGCTTCCGTCCGAGTGTCATCGTCACTGCCCGTGTGGAGGGCCTCGCCGCACCGACACCTACATCAGCGCGACACGTTCGACTCCTCCATCTCTCCTTACTACACTCGCTCTCAATGTCGTTCTTCAAGCGTAACGATCCAAACGCGCCTGCAGCGAGGAGGCAGGGCGACGTCGGCGGAAACCCGTCCCCCTACGGCCGTCTCCCGTCAGAGAACAACTCGTTCTCGTCGCCATCTCCGCAGCCGCAGCAGTACAGCGGCGGTGGCGGAGGGTACGGACAGCCCGCGCCTGGCGGGTATGGCCAGCCCTCCCCCCGCGACTATGGACAGGCCCCTCATCCCCCACCTCGCCAGCCGCAGCCGCAGCGCGGGTACGACGACTATGGCAGCGGCCAGTACGAGAAGCAGCCCGTGGCCCCGCAGCCTCGTTCGGGTGGCTACCCCCAGTCTCGACAGGCTCAGCCCCAGCAAGGTGGTGGTGGAGCAGGTGGAGGACCTCGAGTGTGAGTGGGTGACTCTGAAAGCTTGCTAACAGTCAGGTTTGGCGTAGTCAACTGCCCCAGCGGCCCACTGGCTCTGACCAACAAGCTGGTTGTCAACGCTCAGGACTGGCCGCAGGACGTCGAGTTTATCATCCTCCGTAACCGCTACATCTTCTCTATTCTGTGAGTGCTGAAACGGCATGACGTGCAGATCTGTACTAACGCGGCACAGCCGAGACCCTACCGGCACCCTCCAGCAGCGGACGCTCGGCCCATCGCAGGCCATGCGCAAGTGGATTGGCTTGTCGGCGGTCGGTGACTCGGTCGAGGCCGAGGCGTACCGACCTGGAAACGGCGAGTGGGCCAGCCAGGTTGATATGGAAGTCGGCTTCTTCAAGAAGCACCAGGCCTCCACCGACCCAATCGACTCTGAGGAGCTCGCTTCGTTCTTCACAAACACGTTCCAAAACCTCCCTCTCACGCCTCTCCAGACGCTCGTGTTCGACTACCGTGGATTTGAACTCAAGGCCCTTGTTCGCAACGTTGCGACTCTTGACGGCCGGGAGGGCGCCGCAGGTATCATCATGGAGGGAACCGAGATCATCTGGCAGAAGGATCCTTCCAGCCCCATCAAGCTCAAGAACACGTCCAATCGTGCGCCCACGCAGGCGATCCTTGCTCCCAACTTCAAGTTTGAGGACATGGGTATTGGTGGTCTGGACACTGAGTTCCAGTCCATTTTCCGTCGTGCGTTCGCCAGTCGTATCTTCCCCCCCGGTCTGGTTGAGAAGCTCGGCATTCAGCACGTCAAGGGTATCCTGCTCTATGGTCCTCCCGGTACCGGCAAGACACTCATGGCGCGTCAGATCGGCAAGATGCTCAACGCTCGTGAGCCCAAGGTTGTCAACGGTCCCGAGATTCTCAACAAGTATGTCGGCGCCAGTGAAGAGAACATTCGTAAGCTCTTCGCCGACGCCGAGAAGGAGCAGAAGGAGAAGGGCGACGAGAGCGGCCTGCACATCATCATCTTTGACGAGCTCGACGCCATCTGCAAGCAGCGTGGCTCAACCAACAGCGGCACGGGTGTTGGCGACTCGGTTGTCAACCAGCTACTGTCCAAGATGGACGGAGTGGACCAGCTTAACAATGTGCTCATCATTGGTATGACCAACCGTATGGACATGATCGACGAGGCGCTGCTGCGTCCTGGCCGTCTCGAGGTCCACATCGAGATTTCCCTCCCCGATGAGTCTGGTCGTCTCCAGATTCTCAACATCCACACCTCCAAGATGCGCAACAACGGTGTCATGGGCGACGACGTCGACCTGGCCGAGCTTGCGGCTCAGACCAAGAACTTCTCTGGTGCCGAGATTGGCGGTCTCGTCAAGTCTGCAACGTCTTTCGCTTTCAACCGCCACGTCAAGGTTGGAACCGTCGCCGCGTTCGACGATGTCCAGAACCTCAAGATCACTCGTGCCGACTTTATGCACGCGCTCGATGAAGTCCAGCCAGCCTTCGGTGTTGCCGAGGAGGAGCTCTCGGAGGTGATCCCGCAGGGCATCATCAAGTACTCCAAGTCGGTTAGCGAGACGCTCAAGGACGGCAGTTTGCTGGTTGAGCAGGTCCGCCACTCGGAGCGCACACCCCTGGTGTCTTGCCTTATCCACGGCCCACCGGGCTCGGGCAAGACTGCGCTTGCGGCCCAGATCGCCCTGGACTCCGAGTTCCCATTCATCAAGCTTATCTCGCCCGAGCAGGTTGTCGGCTACTCGGAGGCGTCCAAGATTGCCCATCTGCACAAGGTCTTCACGGACGCCTACAAGTCCCCGCAGAGCGTCATTGTCATCGACAGCCTCGAGCGTCTGCTGGATTGGAACCCAATCGGCCCTCGCTTCTCGAACGGTGTGCTTCAGGCCCTCGTTGTGCTCTTTGGCAAGCGCCCGCCAAAGGGCCGCCGCCTGTTGATTCTGGCCACGACGTCAAACAAGTCGATCCTGACCGAGATGGACGTCTTGTCGGTGTTCGACACGGACATTGCCATCGCCCCCATCGACTCGCTCAAGCAGGTCGAAGAGTGTGTGCGGGAGGTCAAGATGTTTGCCGACGAGCGGGACCTGCACCGGTTCATGCAGCATCTTCAGGACGCGCGCTTCGGCCAGGACGGCCGGCCAGAATTCCAGATCGGCGTCAAGAAGCTGCTCACGCTCACCGAAATGGCGCGGCAGGACGCCGAGCCGTCGTACAAGCTGGCGTCGAGCATTGTGCGCGAAGTAGTGTAGATGGTAGTCAAAGTCTTGTCGCATCGTTTTGCGTGATGTATTTACATAGATACAGGAAATCAAAAGGCAAAATGTCTGTCTGTATTGGGTTTCTAGTGGAGGCGTTCCTTGATCTCCTTGTCGGCGACCTTTTTGAGGAGGACGAGCTGGTCTGCCACGTCGCGCAGAGTCGCCAGGACCTGCTTGTTGCCGTGGAGCCAGCCGTACTCGAGGTACTTCAAGTCCTGTTCCTTGCAGAATTCCTTGACGAGGAGGCTGGCTTTGCGAAGGTTGTGGCGCGGGAGGCGGGGGAAGAGATGGTGCGTGACCTGGAGGTGGAGGCCGCCGTGGATGTACTCGATGTCCTCTGAGCAGATGACGTCCATGGTGGTGCGGAGCTGGCGCGAGGGGAACGACTCGGCCGGGCCGAGGTCCTCGGTCGAGCAGGCAAAGTGCGAGAGCACGATCTGAACGTGGACGGGCGACGCGCAGATGTGCGATACGAGCAGGTATCCGAGGGCCATCTGCCAGCTGCTCTGGGAGCGGAGGAGGGCGCCAAACCACACCCAGTAGAAGGTCATGCCGGCGACCTCGTACTTCCAGAACGCGTCGTGCTTGGGCTTGGAGCCAAAGATGTAGATGTAGCTCATGGCGTAGAGGTTGAACCGCGCGAGCGAGAGCACAATGTAGTAGAGCTTGTGCTGGAACTGCAGCAGGAAACGGCTCGGGGCGTCAAGCCACATGACCTTCTTGTAGTACGTCGACCAGAGCGAGCCGAAGAAGTCCTTGGAGATGGCGAAGAACGGAATGTGCTGGATGTCGGGGTCGTGCTCGGGGTGGTTGGTGACCAGGTGGTGGATGTCGTGGTTGTCGCACCACCACGAGGCCGACAGCCCGCCGACCCAGTCGGCGAGCGTCATGGCGATCACGCGGTCCCACCACCAGTCGCCTGTGACTCCGCAGTGACCGGCGTCGTGCACGAGGACTTTCGTCCGTCAGCTTGTGTGCGCGTGTCTCTGTCTCTGCGCTCCACGCCGTACTCACACGTCAACTGCTGCCAGAAGAAGCCGAGGAACGCCGCGCTGGCCATCTGCCCGAGCCACCCGTCGGAGAGGTACCACAGCCCGAACGCAAAGGTCGCCAGCACGCCGTAGCGCGCAATGTCCTCGCCGTAGCCTGCGAGCCAGTCGGGCGGGTTGAACAGCCCGGCGTCGGTCACGCGCGCCTTGAGCTCGTGGTACGCCTTGGAGCGTGCGTACTCCTTTGCCGGGTCGACGCGGGGGTCCGTCTCGGGCTCGAGCTGCACGGGGGTGAGGAGGACGACCTCGACGCCGCCCTCCTTCGGCGACGCGGGGTGGAGCACGCCGCGCGCGAGGCGGACGTTGCCCTCGCGTGCCCAGTGGCCCTTGATGCCGTCGGGGTGCTGCACGAGCCCGAGCGCGATCGGCGGCGTGAGCGGCGCCCAGCCGGCCACAGGGTCGAGCGACACGCGCGCGACAGCAAACTTGGCCATGTAGCCCAGCGTCGCGTCAGAGTGGTACGCCGCAATCTCGTCCCCGCCGTCCCGGCCCACAAAGTGCAGCAGCGCGAGCGCGCCGCCGGGGTGCGAGGCCATCCACGCGCCCACGTTGAGCACGAGGTCGCGGCGCAGGACGAGCGCCTGGCCGAGCGCGATGCGCGACGCGACCTCGGCGCGCGTCCACGTCGGGAGGGTACGCTCAGCCTTGGGTGCGCTGGTCGCGCTGGGCGCGGGGGTCGTGTTCAGCGCGTCCGCGTCCCGCGCGTCGAGGGCGGCAGACGCGCCCGCGTCGATCTTCACACCAGTCATGGTTACGAGTGCCGTTGTCGTCGTATGTGGGATGAAAACGATGCCGAGACGTCGTCGTCGCCGTCTATCACGCGTCGTGAGATTTCGTGGTGGATCCGGCAAGGTCCAGTTGCGTGCCGAGAAATGGACAACGTGGATCCTTGGTGGAAACAAATTCCGGGGGCCCGCGGGAACAGTGCGTGGTGGTGCAACCTAGAGAGACTTTGCATACAAAGGACGCAGTGGTCGTTGGCTGACGCCGTGTGGCTCAATGCATGGGCCGCTACGGCTGACGGCTGGCTGACATACATGCACAATGGGTGAGGCTTGGCTCAATCGACAGACACGGGGGCTCAGCGCGGCTTCAACGGGCCTGTTCGGGCCTGCACAGCAGTGACGGTCCCGTCGCCCATACGACAGACGACAGACGGGCAAGTTGCTGCGGACAGGACAGGCTAGTGGCAGTGGCACTCACTCGGTTAGTGGCAGTCGCAAACCCCAGCCGAGTCGGCGTATCCGTCTGGCACGTTTGTTGCGGTCAAACACATCCATTTACTTGATTACTACGCTACGAAAAGAAAGATAGGTTTTCTACCAAGAAAAGTTTCATTGTCCGGAACAGAAGAATCCTTGAGTCGTCGCGGAAGTGGCCGTCGACGAGCAGAAGTGATGCAGAGCGCCGAGAGCTTACGTGGACGACGAGAGACGGCGGCGCGAGAGGTCGCGCTTGTCGTCGCACTTGGTGTCGCCGTTGCCGAGGCCCCCGTTGCCGCCCTCGCCACCCTCGCCTGCATCACCACCCGAGCCGGTGCCCGCGCCATCGCCGCCATCGCCGCCGGCGCCGCCAGAGCCTCCTTCGCCCTTGCCGGCTCCGTCGCCGCCCTTGCCGCCCTTGCCACCGTCTCCGCCGTCGCCGTTGCCGGTCGCGTTGCCGCCAGCTCCGGCGTCGCCGCCGTCGCCGCCCTTGCCGTTACCAGCACCGGCACCGCCAGCACCGCCGTCGCCACCCTTGCCGCCGCCGCCAGGGCCGTCGCCGCCAGCACCACCAGCGCCACCGGCACCACCGTCGCCGTTGCCGCCGCCGGCACCGCCAGCACCGCCCTTGCCGCCGTCACCGCCCTTGCCACCCTGGCCACCCTTGCCGCCTTCGCCGCCCTTGCCTCCCTGGCCACCCTTGCCTCCCTGGCCGCCCTTGCCTCCCTGGCCGCCCTTGCCGCCGTCACCACCCTTGCCACCGTCGCCGCCCTTGCCGCCGTCACCGCCACCGCCAGTGGTGGTAGGAGGAGCAGTGGCGGTAGGGGCAGCAGTAGTCGTAGGAGCAGCAGTGGTAGTGGGAGCGGCAGTCGTAGTAGGCGCAGCCGTGGTCGTAGGAGCAGCAGTAGTCGTGGGAGGAGCCGTGGTCGTAGGTGCGCCAGTAGGGTGCTCGCTAGGGGCGCTCTCGCTGGGGGCACCAGTGGGAGCAGCAGTAGTCGTGGGAGCAGCCGTGGTCGTAGGTGCGCCAGTAGGGTGCTCGCTAGGAGCGCTCTCGCTGGGGGCACCAGTGGGAGCAGCAGTGGTCGTAGGAGCAGCCGTAGTCGTAGGAGCAGCCGTGGTCGTAGGAGCAGCGGTCGTCGTAGGAGCAGCAGTGGTCGTAGGAGCAGCCGTGGTCGTAGGAGCAGCGGTCGTCGTAGGAGCAGCAGTGGTCGTAGGAGCAGCAGTCGTAGGTGCGCCAGTGGGGCTCACGCTAGGAGCAGACGAGGGGCCGCCAGTGACGTTGCCACCATCGCCGCCCTTGCCACCGTCACCACCCTGGCCGCCGGGAGTGCCTTCGCCGCCGGGTCCGCCATCGCCACCATCACCGCCCTTGCCGGGGGTGCCAGTGCCGGTGTCGCCTCCGTCGCCGCCGTCACCTCCGCTACCGCCGTCGCCTCCGGGCTTGGAGGGGCTCGAGTCACCTCCCTTACCACCGGAGCCGCCGTCGCCGCCGTCGCCAGCGGTTCCAGAGTCCGAGTTGCCGCCCTTGCCGCCGTCACCGGCCTCGCCGCCCTTGCCGCCCGCTCCGTTGGGAGCGTTGCCGCCGGCGCCGCCGTCAGAGCCGTTGCCGCCGTGGCCGCCAGTGCCGGAAGTGGCATCGCCACCCTTGCCACCGTCGGCGCCGCTACCACCGTCGCCGGCAGTGCCCTTGTCGGAGTCACCTCCGGCGCCGCCCTTGCCGGCATCACCTCCGTCGCCGGCCTTGCCAGTGGTGGCGTCGCCGCCGTCGCCACCACCACCGCCCTTGCCGCCAGTGCCGGCAGCGCCGTCGGGAGAGTTGCCACCCTTGCCGCCGTCGGAGCCGTTGCCGCCCTTGCCTGCGGTGCCGGTGGTCGCGTCGCCGCCCTTGCCGCCCTTGGCACCGTCGCCGCCGTCGCCACCGACAGTCTTGCCGTCACCTCCGTCGCCGCCCTTGCCGGCATCACCGCCGTCGCCGGCCTTGCCAGTGGTGGCGTTACCGCCGTCACCACCCTCGCCGCCGCCGCCGCCGTTGCCGCCGACCGATTCGTTGGACTTGCCGCCCTTGCCTCCCTCGCCGCCCTCACCGCCAGTGCCGGCAGTACCCGAGGTCGTGTCGCCGCCCTTGCCGCCCTTGGCACCCTCACCGCCGTCGCCGCCGAGGCCCTTGTCCGAGTTGCCGCCGGAGCCGCCATCGCCGCCAGAGCCGCCGGCGCCGGAAGTGCCGGTAGTCGAGGAGCCGCCGTCGCCGGCCTTGCCGCCATCGCCACCGAAGCCAGCAATGCTGTTGTCCGAGTCGCCACCAGCGCCGCCCTTGCCGCCGTCGCCACCGGCACCGGCCTTGCCGTCCTCGGTCTTGCCGCCAGAGCCGGCAGCACCGCCAGTGCCACCGTCACCGCCGTTGCCGTCGACAGCGCTGCCGCCCTTGCCGCCGTCACCACCGGTGCCGCCGTAACCAGCAGTGCCGTGAGGAGAGTCGCCGCCATCGCCGGCAGCGCCGCCCTTGCCGCCATCGCCGCCGTTGCCGGTACCAGTGCCATTGCCGCCATCGCCGGCCTTGCCACCGTCACCGCCATAGCCGGCAGTGCCAGTAGTCGACTCGCCGCCCTTGCCGCCAGAGCCACCGTCGCCGCCAGCCGAGCCGGTGCCGTCGGGACCAGTCGAGCCCTTGCCGCCGTCGCCTCCCTCACCGCCAGCGCCAGCCTTGCCAGAGTCGGACTTGCCGCCGTCGCCGCCGTCGCCGCCGGCACCGGCCTTGCCGCCAGCAGTCGAGGAACCGCCGTCACCGCCAGCGCCACCGGCGCCGGCAGTGCCCTTGTCGGAGTCGCCGCCCTTGCCGCCGTCGCCGCCGGCACCGGCGGGGCCGGTAGTCGATTTGCCGCCGTCACCACCAGCGCCACCAGCGCCGGCAGTGCCGTTTGGAGAGTTGCCGCCGTCGCCGCCAGAGCCGCCAGCGCCAGCGGGGCCAGTGCCAGTCGAGTCGCCGCCCTTGCCGCCAGCCCCACCAGCGCCGGCAGTGCCGTCAGGCGAGTCGCCGCCCTTGCCGCCGTCGCCACCAGCACCAGCGCCGCCGCTGCCGCTGGAAGAACCGCCGCTACCGCCGGAGCCACCCGAGCCGCCCGAACCAGTGCCAGAGCCAGCACCGCCCGAACCACCCGAGCCACCCGAGCCACCGCTACCGGTGCCCGAGCCGGAGCCACCAGAGCCGCCGCTGCCACCAGAGCCGCCGGAGCCACCACCAGAGCCGCCGTCGCCGCCAGAGCCACCCGAGCCGCCAGAGCCGCCTGAGCCACCACCAGCACCGCCGTCGCCACCGGAGCCGCCACCACCGCCGCTGCCACCAGAGCCGCCACCAGAGCCACCAGAGCCACCGTCGCCGCCGCCGCCGCCAGAGCCGCCGCTACCGCCAGAGCCACCCGAGCCACCAGAGCCGCCAGAGCCGCCAGAGCCACCCGAGCCACCCGAGCCGCCGGAGCCGCCAGAGCCGCCAGAGCCACCGCTGCCGCCAGAGCCACCCGAGCCGCCAGAGCCGCCGGAGCCACCGCTGCCGCCAGAGCCACCCGAGCCGCCAGAGCCGCCGGAGCCACCGCTGCCGCCAGAGCCACCCGAGCCGCCAGAGCCTCCAGAGCCTCCAGAGCCTCCAGAGCCACCCGAGCCACCGCTGCCGCCAGAGCCGCCAGAGCCGCCAGAGCCGCCGGAGCCGCCGGAGCCACCGCTGCCGCCAGAGCCGCCGTCGCCGCCCTTGCCACCGTCACCGCCCTTGCCGCCGCTGCCACCACCACAGTCGCCTCCACTACCTCCAGCACCACCTGAGCCACCAGAGCCGCCGGAGCCGCCAGAGCCACCACCGCCACCACCTCCGCCTCCACCACCTCCTCCTCCGCCGCCGCCTCCACCGCCACCACCGGGAACGCAGGTAGTAGCGGGAGGTGCAGTTGTCTGAGGAGGACCGGTGGTAGGGGGGTTAGTAGGCGGAGGGCCGGTAGTCGTAGGAGGGTTGGTAGGAGGGCCGGTAGTCGTAGGAGGGCCGGTTGTGGGAGGAGGGCCAGTCGTAGGAGGAGGACCCGTAGTGGTAGGAGGGCCGGTAGGAGGGCCGGTAGTGGTAGGAGGGCCCGTGGTAGGAGGAGGTCCGGTAGTAGGAGGAGGGCCGGTAGTTGTAGGAGGGTTAGTAGGAGGGCCGGTAGTCGTAGGAGGGTTGGTAGGAGGGCCGGTGGTCGTAGGGGGGTTGGTAGGAGGGCCGGTGGTCGTAGGAGGGTTGGTAGGAGGACCAGTCGTAGGAGGAGGGCCTGTGGTGGTAGGGGGGTTGGTAGGAGGACCGGTGGTCGTAGGAGGGTTGGTAGGAGGGCCCGTCGTGGTAGGAGGGTTGGTAGGAGGGCCGGTGGTCGTAGGAGGGTTGGTAGGAGGACCCGTAGTCGTAGGAGGGCCGGTAGGAGGGCCTGTAGTAGGGCCTGTAGTAGAGGGAGGGCCCGTGGGGGGGACGGTAGGAGGACCCGTGGTAGTAGGAGGGCCAGTAGGCGGACCCGTAGGAGGACCGGTAGGGGGACCAGTGGGTGGGCCCGTAGGAGGACCAGTGGGAGGACCAGTGTGGGTGGTCTTAGGAGGACGGGGGGGAGGGCCCCAAGTCCAGCTGCCGGTCTTGCACGGCTCCCAAGGGCGAGGCGGAGGAGGAGGAGGCTTCACGTAGGGAGGGCAAGGACGGTTGCCTGTCACCGTTAGCGTGTTGTGTTTGTGGCAGCGAGTGTGGCTACTTACCAATCCAGAACCAGCCATGGCGAGCCGCGATCTGCGCGCGCTCCTGGTTGATGGCACTGGGGATGGTCAGTCATGGTCCACGATGTACTCTCCAGCCGATACTCACGCGGCGTTGTCAGCGTTGCCAAAAGCCGGGGCACCAAACGCCTGGGAGGCAAGGACCGCCAGGATGGCCACCAAGGTCTTCATGGGGAGGACCATGGTGAAGATGAGAAGGGGGGTAAAGGAATGTGGGTGAGTTGGTCGATGTACTTGTTTGCTGCCGAGTTAGTGGGGGGCGGTGGTGTTGAGGCAGAGAGGGATGAGCAAGAGGGAACCGAGGGGGGATCCAATCTGGCTCACTCCTTATACTGATACCCAACCTGGGGTGGTGGTGGTGACAATCCATGCTACACGAGGTCAGTCTGGCGTGTGTCTGTGCCAGCCCCGCTGCCCGACATTCCCGTCAGCGCAAACATATCAGCCCCACTTGAGGAGACAGGTGGGACATGACGAGAGCAGGAGTCTGGGGGTTCCTGCCTAGTTCCTCGGCTGTTACGAGACGCGATCTCATGCAATGTGTGCCGCTAGCTGGCGTTGAGCGCATGTGTCCAGAACACTGCCCTGGTCGTGCTCGATGTTGTGTGCTTGCTGGAAGATGTGCGGGGAACCCCTAAACATCGAGCTTCTCGTCGGAAGAGACCAGGGTGTTCTGACCTGCCACAGTTGTTACTTGAGCCAGCAGCGGTGTGACGGTGAGGTAATGGACGGCTTGACGGGCTGGGATAGTGATGCAGCGATGCAGGTTCCGCAGGCGACGCGCTGTTGGGCGACAGTGATACACGAGGGGTCCGGGGACAAGCATGCAAGCACTGTTGCCTCTTGGGGAACAATGTCTCCGACGAGGCATGCCGTGCGTTGGGACCGATTTAGGTTTCGTTAATATTGGCCGATGCCATTGTCCCGTCTGTTAAGGCTTCGATGCCGAGCGATGGGATGCTAGAGGTGGCTTGGCATGGACGGCCGTCGCACTGGTAAAGAGATGCTCGGGCGGGAGTGGAATCAGGAACGCGTCGCGTGCTGTCAGTCACCCGGGGTCCCAGCTGATGTGCTGTCGCAACGTGGGCGCTGGCCGCGGGGGGGGTAGCAAGGCGCCTGCCTGCCGTATGTGGATAGGTTACAGCATGCGACTACTCGACGGGGGTGGTGTGAAACGTTTAGAGATGGTGATGATGGAGTGATTTGGGGGACAAAGCACGATGGAACAGGTCGACGCGACTGGAGGGCGGGAAGCGAACGGATAGCTGTTGTTAAGGGACCAAAGCGCGTCTGGCTGCGTCGCGGGTGCTTTTGTTTCACCGCATTAGAAATCCAATCCTAATGGGTTGGGCGCCTTCAGGTTAAACTGGTTTTAGACACCGCATGTTGTTTGTGTCGTCGATACGGAAGTCGCCTTCCAGGGCAGTTCCGTCCCACTCGTCCATCCTGTTGATGCCAGTGTATAGGCCCCCCCGATTCTTGAAGCCCGAGGCGAGCCCAAGCACGTTGGTATGCATTCGACTGCCTTGTTTGCACAGCTGTCGGTGTGCGTCATACTTCTAAAGAACGGAGTCATACCGCGCGGGATGGTCAAATGCGTCCCTTTGACGTTATGTTTGCAATCAACCGACCCGACCCGTTTCGTGTGGCCGTAGGAGCTTACTTAGTAGCACAGAGACGAAACCAAGTGGGCCTTTTGGTGGGCGTGTAGTGGGTGGGCGGCTGGGTGGGCCAGGTGGGCCGGGCTGGAGAGCGTGCCGCCCGCGAGCTGGCACGCGTGCCGGCAACGTACCCGCACGGCCGCCCGCAGTCGACTCACTCTTGCGGCACGCCGCGTCGCGCGGATTGTGGTAATGCTGATCTCGCCTTGTAAGTGTTTGGCTGGCAGTTACCGTAGGTGGCAATACCCAACGATGTCAGAAGATGGAAAGGACGATGAAGAATACAGGGAATGCCGTCGACTTGGCAACCGACTCGCCACTGAATACGACCAGGTAGGCAGGTGACCAGCCGCGGTGGCCAGCCATTGCGCTTGACACGCCAGAATAGATCTTGTCAAGCGAGAGCACCAGAGTGCATTGCCGTCGCCAGCCACCATGGGAGAGTGGACCGAACCTTGGGTGTCGCCGTTGCCGATTCATTCGTCATCAGAGCATCATTCCGAGCTTTTAAGGAATGAGCGTCCAAAGCAGGCCGCCAGAGGACGGACCGATGCGGAACTCTTCATCGCCTTGCAATCGGAGGCTAAAGGACGAAGAGCACCGGCGGAAGGGAAGGCTGGGAGGAGGTTTGGGCCGGAGAACGGGCCGGCCAGGAATGTAAACACGGTAGAGGACGGAGATCCGGAGAAGAGACAAGCACGCCAGTCTGTGCCAATGTGGTCGGGGCTGCCCGTCGTGTGGCATTGTGGCAGTGATCAACTCGTTCCACGGTGCAGGCCAACGTTCTCTTGTCGGCTCGTGCGTAGTGGACCTTCAAGCAGACGAATGACGTCTGTGATGCCGATGTAGGTGCGGGAAACATGGGGCGACGAGATGTGCTAGGCGGTGATGATCACACACACACAGTCGGTGTGTTTCGTGTTTCGTCCACCATCCTGCTTGGTCTCAGCCCCCCCCCCCCCCCTTAGTCTGCAAATTGGTGTCACGGGCTGCAATCTACGTGCAGGCATCTGATCTGCCAGACTTCGCAGATGTGGCCCGTCTCATGGGGTGGAGCAAGGATACACAGACAGGGAATGGACACACAGCAGCCGGGTTCAAGTCCCAGCCACGCGTACCGCAGACGACTAGTCGCTGTCACAGATAGAGAATGGAGCTCCTGCGTTTCCGATTGTAGGTAACCTTTTCGTCGAGAAAACCTGAAGGGATTTGGGAGGTGGGGGGGGGGGGGGCTTGGTGGATGTCGACAACTTGGTGTCGAGAGTGAGTGCCGAGAGTGAGTCACAAAAGTGAGGAATGCGAGGATTCACAGTCTCTTCCACCCCGTTTTATACCACCCACAGCCCTCGGTGTTGCACCCAGGGGTGGGGGGGCGAGGTCTGTCGAAGTGGAGGGGATATAGTTCCGAAAGCTATGCATTGTGGGGGTGCGAGTGGGAGAAGGAGTAGCGATGGCCTTGGCCGGAGGAGAGACAGCGTGTGCACCCATAGACACACGTCCTACTTGTGAAAGCCGCACAGGCTGCACACACACACACTCGCATCCACTCACATGTTCCCAGTACTATCTTTTATCTGTCATCTATCCCGCCGTCTATGTACCCCAATGCGAAGCATGGGGGTCCAGGACAGAAGTCGAAGTCCCAACAGCTGCCGAAACACACTGGCGGATGTGGCGGACAGGAGGAAGTCGCCAGCTCCACCCTACAACGCAGTTATCTCGGCGACGTCCATTCTATGCATAGCCAACATGCAGTGTAACGGCACTGAGCGAGAAACAGAGACTGCACCAGAGCACAGGTAGAACCAAGGCGTTGGATGGGCGCATGAGGGCAAACAAACAACAGGACCGGCCAGACTGCGCCCGCGCCCGAAGGGCGCCGAGGGCGCCACGCCCCCAGCAACCCATGCGCACATACACTCATAGTCTAGTGGTTAGGATGTCTCTCTTCCAATAATACCGTTCGTTGGAATGACGTAAAGAGACGGCCCGTGTTCGAATCACGGTGGGTGTAGCGACTACTCCAACACTAATAGTCTAGTGGTTAGGATGCTTCTCTTCCATCCTTGCGGGGAAGATAAGAAGCGGCCGGTGTTCGAATCACCGTTAGTGTATACGAGTCCTTTTTCAGCATGCGGACATGATGGATAGCTGCATGGTGTAGTCCAGAGTTGTCTCCCAGAGGGCAGAGATGTTGTTGAGTGAGGCTCGGATGGGCGAGACACATTCTGTCAGTGCCGAGGTGGATTTGCTGCATTAGGCAGTGTTGTAATTAGATGTGACTCTGCGCTGCTTCCGTCGCTATTAACGCGCATTGATGCATTGATGGGACCATTTCCACGCGGCTCAGTCCGTCCGTCCGTCCGGCCCCTCGAAGCCCCTGTCTGCCCTCCACTTCCACATCGACAACATCACTTCCCGTGCTCTCACAACACGTATACCTTTGACTCCTGCTCGCCCAACGTCTCATCACACTCCGCATGGACGATCTTCTCGACCTCAACTGGTCGTCATCGTCGCCAGCGGCTTCGTCGACGTCTGGCAACGGCCAAAAGCCACCAGGCACAGGCTTCAACTCGGGAACGTCGAGCTCGTTCGACCTCCTATCCAAGCCTGCCGGCGCCAACTACTACTCGTCCAGCAGCACCCCGAGAAGCACCACTCCCCTCGCACCCGCGCCTCTACATGCAGGGAACAGGACCAACGGTCTGGGGGTGCCGCTCAACCCGGCATCTCGGACCGCGACACCATCTGCCCCGGCATCTCGAGCGAGCCCAGCTCCTGCTGCTCCCAAGTCGTCTGGCGCTGATGCGTTCTCCTCACTCCTGGGCGGCGCTGGAGCAGGTACTGGATCGGCCGCGGCCAAGTCCATGACCATGGCCGAGCGACAGGCACAGCTGGCAGCTGAGAAGGCGGCCAAGGAGGAGCACGAGCGGGCACAGTTTGCGGGTGACGACGGGTTCTGGGACAAGTTTGGCGACGCACCGTCCTCTTCCAAGCCACCAGCACTGGTATCGCCGACACCAGCTGTGGCATTGAAGGCTGCGGTTCTGAAGCCGACCTCGGCGCCGTCCTCTCGTCCTTCATCGTCAGCGCCGCCAGCCAAAAGCAACGCCGGGTCGCTCTGGGACAACGAGGATTTCCTCTCGCCAGGCCCCGCCAAGACGTCAAAGCCCACCTCACCATCTCCACCAGCAGCATCGGCAGCTCCAGCAGACCCTTGGGACTTTGACGCCTTGTCGGCCGCGGTTCCAGCCCAGCCGAGCACGAATGAGAACCGCGTGGAGCAAGGCTACGACTACGGGTCGGGGGTGGATGAGGATGATGACCTTCTGGGCGAGCTCGGGAGGCCAGTGCGTCGACGTAGCGTGAGTGCTTAAGCTGCAACAGGTTTACTGATACTCAGCCCAAGCCCGAGCCACCAACAGCTCGCGCCTCTGCACCCGGCCGCTCTTCGTCTCCTCCGCCTCACATCATCGGGCAGATTGTCGAAATGGGCTTCTCCCCTGCGGAGGCTCGTGCTGCTCTTGCTGCGACAGCCACAGGCGAAGATGTTCAGGCCGCCATCGAGTCACTTCTTCCTGGCAGCGGAAGGGCCAGCCGTGGAGACGAACGCCCAAGGCGACAGCAGCTCGAGGACTTTGAGGCCGACGATGAACGGGTGGCCCGGGAAATGCAGCTACGCGAGGAGCAGCGACGCGCACGTCATGCAGCGCGACGAGCGGGGCCATCTCGTGAAGCGGTGCGTCAGCAGCACGACCAGGGTGACGAGGGCGGCGACCAGGTGGATCGCATCATGGCACAGGCGACCGAAGTCGGCTCATCCATGCTCTCCGCTGCCACGAGCTTCTGGAACAGAAGCAAAGAGCAGGCACTCAAGGTGTACGAGGAACAGAGGCGGGCCCTCGACGCACAGCAGGCGGCAAAGCGTGGCACCAAGCCTCCCACCGACGGTCGACCACGATGGATGGTGGAGGCCGAGGAGGCCGACCGCCACGAGCGCGGTGAGAGGGCTCAACCAGTATCGCGACACCAGGAGATGAACAATGGCGGCGGTTTCCGCGATGACAGCGATGACGACGAAGTGCTTCCTCCGCGACCGCAGCAGCAGTGGCCAGCGCAACGATCCCCTGCACCGGCACCTGTGGTGTCCAAGGCCGATCTCTCTGTCAAAGAACGCGCCGACTTGCTCTTCGCGGACGAGCCGAAGCGATACGTCTCAAAGAACAGACACCCCAAGGGACGTGGAGGGCCTTCACCTGCACCCGCATCGGCTGTGGCTACGCCGCCGAGGCCAGCGACTCCCCTGCGTAGTCGCGAGATCGTGCCGGCGTCCGCTTCCCAGACCACTGCCGCCGCGACGCACAAGGCCAAGGGTAACGATCACTTCAAGCTCGGCCGCTTCGCCGAGGCCGAATCAGCATACTCGACTGCTATCAGCTCGCTGCCTTCAGGCCACCTCCTCCTCATCCCACTGTACAACAACCGTGCGGCAGCAAGGTTGAAACTCGGTGAAGCAAGCTCCTCAGCCGCTGACAGCACGACTGTCATCGAGCTCGTTGGCGTGTCGTACCACCCTTCGAAGGAGACTCCTCTCCCAGCGGCTCTCGCTGAGGTGAAGCTCGGCGATGCGTTAGTCAAGGCCACCATCAAGCGTGCCCAGGCGTGGGAGATGGCGGAGAAGTGGCGCCAGGCGCTCGAAGACTGGGAGCGTGTTCTTGGCTTTGACGCTGCCCTCACCGGCGGCAACGGCGCAGCCAACAGGACGCAGGCTAGCGAGGGCATCAAGCGCTCCAAGGCCATGCTGAGCGGTGGGACAAGCAGCGGGGCCACGTCGGCGCCCTCGCGGCCCAAGGCCGCCTCCAAACCAGCGACGCCCCGCCCTTCGCGCCCTGTCGACGTTACCAAGTCTTCCGCCGTCAGCGAGCTGCGCAAGGCTGCCGAGGAAGCTGCCAAGGAGGACGACCAACGCGACGCGCTCAAGGACCAAGTCGACGCCAAGCTCGAGGCCTGGCGCAAGGGCAAGGAGACCAACCTGCGTGCCCTGATCGCCAGCCTCGATACGGTGCTCTGGGACGACATCCTCAAGGGCGGCCTCAAGGTCGGGATGCACGAGCTCGTGACCGAGAAGCAGGTCAAGATCAAGTACATGAAGGTCGTGGCCCGCCTGCATCCCGACAAGCTGGCAGCCACGTCGGCGACCGTCGAGCAGCGCATGCTCGCCAACGGCGCGTTTGGTACCCTCTCCGAGGCGTGAGTTAACGAGCTGGAGGGAGGATGGTGCTGACTTGCGCCACAGCTGGGCCGCGTTCAACAACAACTAGACGTGAGGTGTCGCGCCGCACACCTATGCATCAAGTCCACTTAGCGGGTCGTATTGGTCAGGTGCTGACTCTACTGATACTGAAGGTCGGAGAGCTCTGGCGACACTCGTCTCCAGCACTGCTTCTCGGGGTTAGCTGTCGGTGATGCTGCTGGAGCCATCGGGAGGAGGGAGCAACAATCCAGAGCGACTGGAACCTCGCTACGCCCAGCAGAGCGGTGGGGATGGGATGGTGCTACATGCTACTGAGAGGAGGATCAAGGTCTCGAGGGCCGAACCCATCCAGTCAGTCGACGCTGAGACAGGCACACCGGACGAGGCACGGTCCGTCAAGGTCGCGGCGCTGTATGAGTGCGAGGGGCCGTGCTATTCAAGTCGATCTCTAGGGCGAATTGCAAGTGCCTACTCGACTCCCGCTTCTCCAGTTCTTTGTCGAAGCCGTTGCAGGGGCTGGCCAGAGCCTCGAGGCAGCAAGTGCTGGTGCAGTATCTCTGCGTATTCCGATGCGCCCCACACCGCTTGGGTAGAGGACGTGAGTACCCACAGGTGGAAGAAGCTCGTCTCCGCATTCGACCTCCGGAGACCCCCACGACGCTGATGCCAGCCATGGCAAACAACACGCACCTGGCACGACCTCATCTACTGCCTCCTCGCTGACATCGAGTGGAGTTACTGACACATGTCATGGCGTGAACCGGTCTACAAACCCGACTCCGCCTCCGCTACGCGGAGCAACATGCCTCGGACGCCAAGCCAAAACTGGCAGCGACTCCGAGAACGGCCGGCGCGGCATCTGTGCGCGCGAGTCCGAGCCAGTGTCGGAGGCGGCGCGATAAATGTGATCGCGGAGGATGGCGGAGTGCTAGCTCAGACGTCTAACAGCCGACGCGATCGAGGGTCCGTCGAAGCCGACACTTCGTGGTTCCGAGACCTTGGCTGCGCTGCACATAAAGCGTGCTCGCGGTTCGCGGGGCCAGGGTAGGCGGCGGTGCAATAGATGCGATCACGGAGCAGGGCGGAGTACTAGTTCAAACCATATCAAGGTCTGATAGCCGACGCGATCGAGCGTGCGTGTGTGCAAGCCGACACTCATGGCTCCGAGACGCCTCGTGGTTGGGGCTATGAATTACTGCAAGCGGTATTGACTGCTTCAGAGCACAAGCTGGAGAAGATGTGATAGCCGACGTGATCGAGCGTCCGTCGAAGCCGACTTCCACGGTTCCGAGACATCGTGTGTCTAGGGCGTGTCTCTTGTGCCAGCAGCACTGCCTGCTTCAGAGTACATACCCGCCTGTTTCATTCGCGTGACACGTCCCGGCGCGGCACGTGTCAGTCATCGCACAGACAGCTGACAGCTGAACCGCTGATACTTTGACAGTGTCAGAGTTGTCCGTGTTGTGTCCAGGCCCGCGGCTGTGAGGAGCGCGTCGAGGTCCCGGCAGGTACAAGCTTCGATCTTGGAGCACGAGGTGGGCGCGTTTCGTCAGAGTGAGGCAACGGAGTTTTCTCGGAGGGCGATGAGGCTCCCGTTGCTGTGACTAGTTTGCTCGGACGGGCTGCTCAAGATTTCTCGGACGCGTTCGAAGCTATCGGTGGGCCAGCTGCTCGGACTGACCAGCGGCTCTCGGACTGACCCACCTACCGCTCTTGAAACGACTGTGGCTGGTTTTCTTGGGCTGAATTCGCAGGGGCTCAAGTCGCCACGGCACGACTGATTACGGCCAGCACTGCCGAGAGGGAGGCTCAGTCTTGTGACAGCGCCGAGGGCACTTGTCCTATCGATCGGACTAGGTGTTGGCGTGTAGACCTACCCTAAAGCAGTACGATTACGAGCGTGGGCAAGCCTTATGGCAGCGGCCACGTGGTGGCATTGCCCGCTCGCAGCTCGCGGCACGCGCCAGGCGCGATTCTGCCACCCAATGGTCAACACGCAGACAGAAGTGCTAGCTAGCACTTGCTCGTGCGCACCCAACCTACAGTACCGATCACAGCCCGCTATCAATCGTGCCTTGGTCGAGCTACTAACTGGCCGTCAAGAATGGTAGATTACGGGACCGGATAGTAGCGCAGGCAGCAGGTGTAACGTGTGAGTGCGATCGCGTCGCGACCACGACCCCGTGGCCATGCCTACTGCGTGCCGCCACGCGAGCGACCAGGCGCGATGACGAGCGTTGACACTCGGTGTTCGGCTGTCGCGCCCCCGTCGCTGCCCCCGTCAGACCGTCCCAAGGCGGCGTCTTGAGTGACGGCCGACGCTCGGCTGTTAGTTAAGACATTTACGGTCTGGCCCCGTAGGCTGCACTGACAGCCGACACCAACAGAAAACCAGCAGCGTGGATGCACACACAGGCATGGTACTCGCCGCTTGGCAGTGAATCAGGCCCGCCATACCGCTAACGGCCGAGCCGTGCCCTGGCACATGATGACGTCTTGGACTCGACAACAACGACGTTAACGTCACTGAGTTCTTGGCTCCAAGGCTGTGCCTGGGTCCAAACATGTGGGAGGCGAGCGAGAGCCAAACGACACTAGACGACTGTCCACAGTCCTCTACAGTCTCCCTCCGTTACTAGAAGGGGCGTGCTAGTCGTGCCTCACGCACCGAGCACATTGTGCAAGTGGGCGGCGTCGGGCGTTCACGACTGCGCGCGCTTAACAGGCGCGCATGTCGTACAATCAAGCTCTTTAGGAGGCCCATTACGCTCCGCAACTACCGTTGACACCGAGCCGGAGCCGTAGGGCCCCGTTCGCCGCCCGCCGAATACCGCATGTACCGATGCCGACATGCTAGACGTCATGGACGCGGTGGCGTCGTGGGAACTGCTTGCTCGTACTGGTTAGTACGTCGCGAACTGTCTGCCACGGAACGTGGTCGCTGCGTGGGATCACATGCCGTGGACCACCAACAGGTCGAGCGGCATATCACCCGCATTCCGGGCTACGGACGAGATAGCAGGCAGCCCCGCGATCCCGGCGAGCCGGCACCCTCTGGCCCCAGAGTGCGGGCCGTGTCTCACCACCACAAGCACGGGACCGCGACACCACATGCCACAGCGCGGTGTATGTGTATGCATGTCGCTGTGCTCCTCTTGCTGGTCCGCGGCGTTCATCCGAGACCTTGGTTCCAGAGTCCATGGCAGCGGCCCCTCCTTCATGGGCTCCGCGGGAGCACGAGTCCACTGACCTCATCGTCACCGGACGGGCCGCACCAGCCTTAGCGCTGGTGCTGCGTCTTGCCGAATGCTCCGCGGAAGTGCAGGTGCACTGTGTGTGCATCGTCCCGACGGCGTCGTCGACCCATGAATGAGCCTGCCCGCCAGTTGATCGTGTTCCATGGTCCATGCCTCAGCGTGTCCAGCCCAAGGAAATGCGGGAAGCACAGGGTTGAGAGCGGCATGTCAGCATATGCAGCTCAATCAAGGGAGCGCAGCGAGGGAGGAGACATGAGCCTTCCATGCGGAATCAAGCGGATCAAGCGGCCAAGTATATCCACACGTTGTACCCACGGAAGTTTTGTTTCGGGGTCAGCCGAGACCAAGGTTGCGAGTCGGTCTCCGAGGCGAGCCCGACGCGTCTGACATGTCCGACGTGACACTCCTTACGATGAGGTGACAAACGGGGATGGTGCCTCGGTGGCCGAGAGACTCGGTGTGCAAGAGGAACCAGCTACGCGCCGAGCAGCGCTCACCTGCCCCGTCTTGTTCACCCGCCTATGCATGACGCACTCATCAAAAATTGCGATGCTATGCGCTCAGCGTGACTTGCTCTGCCGTCAGCGTCACGCTGCCAGCCATCTGCAGCCCACATCAAGGTGATAATGATAGTTAGCTCATTCAAGATACCTGATGATACCTGAGTGAGCGAAGCTCTGGGTGGCAGCAATGTGACGTGCCTGTACCTTTCTTTTTCCTGGCCGCGCTCAACTAAACTTGCTCAGAGCTTAATCGTCACAAGCCAGAGATCGACGGGCATGTCAAGTCCGACACCCTTCGCCATCGGACCTCGGACCTCGGTGTCGGCCCTCGGTCCGCCTCGGCTTCGGCCTCCACCCCCCCGCGAGCCTCGCCAACGACGACCTTTGGGTTTTGGCGACGCAGAATGCCTATCCCGTCCGTCGTCATCGATTTAGCTGCTGGATGCTTCCCGCAACCTCAATGCCTTTAGGCCGCCCGAAAGTTCCTTGGTCCGCAAGCCCGTAACCCTGGCACAAGATTCGACCCAAAACCCAAATACCTTTACCTAGTAAAGGGCAGCCAAAGTATTGTACTGTATTCCTGACTATAGGCACACTCCTGGAAGCATCACCTTTATGGACAGCAATAGGCACCGGTTCGGCTCTCTGGTCTGTCCGCATCGGGCCCGATGTTTTCCAACCTAATGAGTTTGTTTGGAGGAGGGCAACGGCAAGAAACGGTTCTCGTTCACCATGCCCAAACAGGTATGGCGCTAATTCAGCTGGTCCGCAATGCAGACCTTGTCATTCCTTCAACCCAACTGGAGCAAATAGCATTCATTCCAGTAGTCTCGTCCCTTGTGATCAATAGCAACTGTCAGCCCGTCGGGTATGAAGAATGCCTCTCAGCACAAACAAATATGCCAGCAAACCTTGTGTCTACGCGTCCCTGCGACTCGCGTACTGTCGGCGCGTATGCTGTCATCAAGCGCGCCCCAACCTTTTTGTGAAGCACCAGCCCTGATTGCTATGACTGGCCTCCTGCAAAGTTTCTTTTCTATTTCCTCATCACCCCCAACTCTACGACCAGCTGTGTTGGTGGGCAGCCCATCCAGGGGTACAAGTGCGAGGACGTAGATCAAGCATCGCATTCCGACGGACAACCAAGCTCGTCCTGAGCAAAACTAAGCTGTCTCTATGTCTGTTGTCGTTGGTTGAGCGGTGTCTTTGATGCGGTGTTTTTGGTGGTGGCGAGAGGGTGGCGTGTGGCAAGATGCGCCAGTGCGATGATCTGAGTGTTGGTGGTAAAAGACAATAGCGCAGCCGACGCTGCGGCTGTTGGGCTATGCAGTTCGTGGAACTGAGGGCTCGACGACGTGCCGATCTTGCGGTGTAATAGTTGCCTACTCGGCGTTCTTGCGCACCTCCAAGAGCGCCTGCTTGAGTGTCTCACGGAGCTTGGTGACTGTCGCATCCTCTTCCTTGTCCGGCGGCGGCTGGGTCAACGTCAGCCATAGGAGGTGGTACCGGACAAGTGCGACTATGGTCGGTGGCGAGTGGGCAGGATCAAGTGGCAACAAGTAGCTAAGCCGGCGGCGACCGCGCCGGTCTCCGTCTTGGCGAGTCTAGATTGCCAGCTCGGCGACGGCGAAGGGCCATATTCGCTCGCGAGCAAGCTGACACACATACGCATGCTCGCGGGCGTCTCGGATACAAGCATAGTGGGTGCGGGGGGCCATCGGGAAGAGTGCGTGTCAAAGTGTCCGAAAGGCTCCCCTGTGACGTCGCGTGTATGGTGCAGATCACTGGGCGATCACGCCAGGGAGATCATCGACGGCGCCACCTGGCCCGCCACGTCGCCCGCCACGCACCGTGCCCAGACGCCGCAGAACGCCCTCGACGTTGAGCGGGAACCCGCGGCCGCCGTCCGAGCAGGCCTGGGCACTGCTTACCACCGCGTGTCGGGGTTTCCACAAGCCTCCGACCTGACCGGGGGCATTCGGGGGTGTTTGTGGAACACGACATGCAATGCCATTCGGGCAAACCACGGGAGGTGCACCACAACCACCTCGTATGCAGACGTGCCAGCTGCTACTGCCACGGGACGACGTGAACGGGACGACGCGAACGCGTCACCGCGTCGACGTTCGCGTGGATGACGCCGGGGAGAGTAAAGTGGTTTACCGCGTAGGAAAGACTCTACTCACGAGCTGATCGAGCAGGTATCTGTTGTCACCGCGTCAGCCTTTTGGCAGCGTCAATCCGCGCCGGGAGATGTATCCGGCACTATGGTCCATACCACCAGGGTGGGGGTGGTGGGCAAGCGAGACATAGAAGCAAGTAACCTGGGCTCAGCCCAGGTAGTATCATCAAAATCCCCTAGGAGCCGGGAGGGCAGAGGGCGGAGCAATTGCCGAGCTAGTGACTAGCATGTTGTGGGGGAAGCACGGTTGGAATGAATGCCAGCCTGCTCGACCGCAAACGCTGCGGTTGCTTGCTCGGTACACGCAGATTTGCAGGGCCTACGGCCAAGGACAAGGACTCACTCGACCTGGTCAATTGTCTGATCGGCCAGTGGATAACGATGCACACAAGGGAGACGAGATTAGCGCCAACTTGTTGCTGGATGCAGGGGACTGCAAAGGGACAACAGGACATACGAGGACGACGGGAATCCTAGTGGACGAAGGCACGAATGGATTCAGCTTAGTGTGCGGTCTGATGCAGTCGTCAGTTGACTTACCTGTTCATGATGGCTTTTGGCTGTGGGTGCGCTGGATGCAATGGATGGGGGGAAGGCTATGCAGCACGCGCGCTCGTTGTGGAATGGACAAACGGGAATTGTCGTGGTGGGTCCTGCGCGGACGACATGCCTCCACCCCGCGCAGGCCTCCGTCTGCCGCTCGCGTACGACGCCCTTCTCGACCGCCACCGTTGCCGCGCTGGAATGCGCCGTCGCCAACTGTAACTCTACCTCGCGCTAGCTGTGGCATGCATAGCGTCCACCTAGATCCGGGTGATACCAGGTGCATGTGTGCGTGTGAGTAGAGGAGAGTAGCGATGATGCACTGGACAATGGTGGTCGTGACAGACATGCATGTACTAGACTGGGTGGACCTATCGAGGCAAGCGTGAGGGTGGTGGAGACGGCTGGCGGCTCTATATGCGTGCGTTTTGTCTACAACAACAGAGAACTGGAGAACCCAAGACGTGAAGGACTGCTTAGGGTGGCGTGAATGTATGATTGAGATGGACAGACTAGATCAAGGGGGAGCGAGATGTAATTCGCTTAGACGTTGGCGGCCCGCCGCATCGTCGGTCGCAGGAGGTGAGCCTGCTTGAAGCTGAGCTTCTTCCACATGGGCTCGGCGGCAGGTGGTGGGGGCGGGGTCGTGGCAATGGCGGCCGACTGGGCCTCGATGAGCTTGTCATCGTAGCCTTGGTAGGATCCCTTGCGGTACTGGGTAGCGTACTGGGCTGCGTACGTGTCGTGGCCGTGGATCGTGGAAGCGTCGTCGTCGTGTACTGCGACGTTCCAGACATCACCGCCGGGGGTGCCGCCAGCAGACGAGGTCGACGAGCATGACGAGCAGGTCGAGGCGCCAGAGTCGCGGCGGAGAAGACCTGGAGTAGCCTCGTCGAGGTGGAGGCGGGCAAAGCTGTTGAGGGGGGAGTGGTGCTGGGTATGCATATGCTGGTGAACGTGTCCGTTGTGGTGCTGGATGGAGAAGTAGTCGCCGGATGAGGAGTTGGAGCATGAGCTGCTGGCGGCAACGGAGGGAGGGGTAGGGAGCATGTTAACGCCGGTAGCGGCGACGGCGGCGGCGGTGGTGACGGCAGCGCGAAGGGTGTCGGATGAGTATGACCGGGGAGGCTGCTGGGGAATGCGGGAGGATGAGGGGAGGGAGATGGTAAGGGGAGAGACGCCAGGACGCGTCGCGTAGCGGGCGGTAGGTGCGATGACGGCACCGGGGGAGACGGCGGCAGCGGCGCTCTGCTCGACCCAGAAGGGGTGCATGTAGCTGGTGAGGCTCTGCTCGTCGACACCAAGGTCGTAGTCGAGGATGTAGAGAAGCTGCTTCTCCATGAGGTTGACCTCGGCGAGAGAGAAGAAGCGGCCGTAACGCTGCCAGTGCATGTTCTTGGGGCTCGAGTCGTTCAAGTACTTGGCAGCACAGATGAGGACGGCGAGGAAGACACGGTGGCGCGTACACCTCATGCCGTGGGCGACTGGGGGGAGGCGCTCACGAAGGCGGGCGAGGTAGACGAGGACGACGGAGAGGGTGGGCATCTGAACGTTGGACTGGACAACAAGACCACGAATGAAGTCGCTCAGCGACGGCAAGTCCTCAGACGCGCCCTTAGGAGGCAGAGGTGCCTCCCACCATCGTGATGGGCTGCCACGAGGGGAAGGTGGTGGGGAAGGGAGAGCTGGTGCCTCCTGCTCAATGCGGACGACTTGCTCGCACTTGCGGGCGACAAAGTCTGGGGTTCATGTTAGCCGTGTGCCACCGCATGTGGAAGGGGCGTGCTCACCGAAGAACTCGAGAGGAACCTTGTTCTTGAGGGAGTGAACAAGGGTTGGGTCGTGGTGGGAGAGGGGGAGGAGGGAGGCTGGGTGGGTGGGGTCGCGGGCACGGACAGCCATTGTGGGGGGTGGTTGTTGTGGTAGGTAGGGGAGGAGAAGCGAGGGTGAGGCTGAGTGGCTGTCGGGTGATGAACAGCGAGTGGTGGTTTAAGCGGCGTCTAGTCGTGTCGTGGTCGTGGTTGTTGTATCAAGGCAGAAAGAGTTCAAGACCAGTTGACCATTATACGGCGGAAGAGTCGAAGCTGGCGCAAGGGTGTGTGTGTGGCTGAGGCTGATGATGGGAGGAGGAGTGAGGCCGAGGCAGGTGTAGGAGTTATAGATATGGGTCGTGTCGGGTGCGTGATCGACTAGGTAGTAGGATCCGATTGCGTCTTGGGCGTCTGATGATTAAATATGTATGTCAAGGTCTAAGAAGGCCCTTTGCGGCTCTGGTCACCCAGGAAAGGATGCGAGTTAGACCAGACGCCTCGAAAGCCATCTAACCAGAATCAAGCAGGCGTCAGCCTGCCGCCGGACGAGGCGTCGGCGGCGGCGGTGAGGAGTGAGCCAGCATGGGAGTGGGAGGGAGGAGTGGGAGTGGGATGGGACCGACGCACCCTCTCCCGCGTCAGGCGTTCAGGTAACGGCTACAGGGCCAGGTGGGGATGACTGGGGTACAAAGGGCATAGGGGAGCTCGGTGGCGCTCACAATTTTTTCTTGCCCTTCTTTCTCGTTCTCTGGTCCTGTTGAGGAATACGGACCGAGGCGGCGCACGGCAGCGCACAGCAGCACAAGGCCCACAGGGCTGGAAAAAAAGAGAATGGTGCCTGGACCGGATCATAGAGAAACAAAAAAGGTTTGCTCAGGGAAAGGTTGGGGAGGTGATGACGAGAGAGCGAGACCAGAGTGACAAGGTCAACGAAAATGAGGACCCGAAACCAAACTACCTTGAAAGAATGACCCTAAGGTGCGACCCAGGGTTTCGGTGCTGTAGCAAGCTCACCAGGGCCACATCAGCCATAGAGGTCCGCCGTTACGTGAATGGCGTCAGAAGCGTAGCGCGCGGTAAAAGTCAGCGGCCAAGGGCGACAAACCGAATCCTCCCTCGACGCCACCGGTTTACAGCGGGAACCCCAGCCCCATAAACCCTGTCAAAGGCCATTGTTGTACCGCTGTGCGCATCCTATTGTGGTGTGGCTGGGCGGCTGGCCACCGTACGCGCGGGCCCTGCGCGCATCTTCTCGGCGCAACGCGCATCGGCGCGCGCCCTGCCCTCCCCCCCCCCCCGTCCGCCGCCCGCCTGCCCGCCGCCTCCCTCCCCATGGTATCCACCCCTCCAAAAAGCGCGGGAGGACGTGGCGCTGGCCATCGTCATCAACAACACCGCCCCACGGCCAGCGACGACAGAAGCTGCGAGATCTCACCATAGACCGAGCGGCCCCGGCAGTAGCAGGGTGACAGCGAGCGGCGAGCGGCGGGCGGCGGGCGGCGACGGCTCGGTATTTGCCTGCTGCTGGCATTCACCATGCACGTCGGTTACTGCCGCCTGCACGCACGCGTCTCCCGGCGTGCACGCGGCGACGCCCGTGCTTTACCGCATCCACATCGTCAATGAACCTCAGATCCCTCCGCCATCCACGGACGTGACCGGCGCGTAGGAGAGAACCTGATGACCCCTCGCACTGTAGGGTCGGACTTACAGCATCGACACATGCTTGTTCGAGCTGTACGTAGGCATCCGGAGATATGGGTAGGCACCTGTCTTACGCACACCGTTCCTGTTGCCCTGGTGACGACCAAACCCATACCTCCCCCTCTCCTTCGGCCCTCCGTCGCTGTGTTTGGTCACCTCGGCCGCTCTCTATTCCCACTCAGCGCGTGTACATTCTCTGTCAGCAGGCTGGCGAGGTCCGCTGATTCCGGCGGATGACGGTGCGCAATTATCTATCACGCTAACACTGTGGATGCATGTACTGCCATCTGCTAGTCTACTCGGACCGGTCGGGGGTTGCCGCCGTGCCCCTCCCCGAACATCAAGTGGACCCACGCGCACCATCTATTCATTTACATCATAGATCTCACGGGCTACATACCATCCCGGGAACACCCAGAGCGGAACGGCGTTGTTGTGGATGACCCGTCTTTGGAGTCGGAGAGTGCGCCGAGGTCTCGGGATAGCCGTGTGCTCGACGGACGAGCGGTCGTCTAGGCCACTAGCCGCTACTACGACGTCAGCTGCTCTCCTGCCACAGCCTAGCCAGAGACAAGCGACTAATTACTTGCCACACGGCTCTTGAGAACGCATCATCGTGTCTGCGATCACTGGGCCGGACTTCCTCATGCATCTACAGCTGCACATATTGTGAAATGCCATACAGCCGTGGAATGCACGCGCCGCAGCAGTGGCATCGACAGTTAATACCCAAGCTCAGGGCAATAACGTTGTTCATTAACGCACGCGTCGGTGGAGCGCTCGCCAAGATCGGCTGGGACTCGCGACGGGTGATGATGCTGATTACGCAGCAGCGGAACCTGGAACAGACAAGTTATGTCACCAGCCAGTGCCAGAGACAGCGCCAGAAACAATTTGCCTGCATAGCTGTTCGAGTCGGACTCAGCTTCTTGCTGTTCCTGGCAGAAAAGAGGACACCGTGTAATTCAGCAAGCTGTTTCCATTACGTCACGCTACCCTGGCCTACCGCAGCAGCGATGTTGCTTGCACGCCGCCTCTCACATCGGTGCAGGTGAGAGAACGTCGGGCCACGTTTTCCCTCTCGAGGAGGCCCAGGTTGCATGTGCCACAGAGTCGGGTGGTGGAGCATGCCGCCACGAGCCACGGGTGGTGCGCCACGCCGCCATTCTCAAGCCGTAGGAATGGAGACCTCGCATCCGGACGGTCCGACACACTATTGATCAACGGGGAGACAACAACGACGCCACGCCAATGCTGTTCTGAACACCGGCTGGAAGCATGTGGTGCAGGTGAATCCGCTTGGACGCATCAGATCCAGACGAGATAGACTACTATGAACCCCGAGTTCCGCATGGTGAGATGTCGCTGCTGGTCCTCTGCGGTGAGGTGCGTCTTGCTGGTCGAGAGAGTGACACGCCTCCGAATCAGGGAATGGGGACCTTGCTGCTCCCCGATCAAGCGTGACGCTCGTCTCAAGCCTGCCACCCTGCGGCTTACCCTCGCAGCCTGCCCTGAACCCAGACCCGGAACCACACTATAAACGCGAATAAGCAGTGGGTTGCAGTGGGCATGCTTGCTGGACACACAATTAAACCAGGGAGGTCCAGTGCACTGGTACAACCACGCTCGACTGCTCCACTTTGGGTGGGTCAGGCATGATGCATGAGGTGGGATGGCGTCACCCGTTGGCGGTGAGGTGTCTTCGCATCCGAGAAGTGAAGATCGCAGTGATCTGCTCATGGCGCATCGTTGGCGCACACGCTATACCCCACTGTGATCTGCGCGGCGCCCGCGCCCGCGTGTTGCGGCGTCTGCACCGACCAACGACCCAGGACTGAAGAATTCACGGAGAAACGCATGGGGCGTTTCTGCGTGTTTGTCCATCACTGGCTGCGACGTGTATACACGTTGCGCCGCGCTCTGCCCAGCGGGCGCCACGTCCACGTCTACACCACCAGCACAGCCAAGCCCAGCCCCAGAGCACTTGCCTCCACCTCGTTTCACTGTGCGACAGGCGCCATAACGACATTCAGTCGGCGAGGAAACGAGCGCCGACGAGCGCCACGCCGCGACCTTCCTTCGTCCTGGATTTTCGCAGCAGGAGCAGCCATCTTGGCGGCCGCGAGCACCAGCAGCAGCAGCAGCCGCATCTTTCCCAGTGCTAAGGGTGCTCGGCCCCCGAATGCGGTAGCTCTGCGCATGCCGCAGCTCCCTTGTACCTCACCGTAAGCCGAGAACCAGAGGCCCACGATGCCGTGCAGAGGATGGCGGCGAGGCGGTAACGATATCCTGGAAAGTTTTGTTGCCCTCGTTCCTTGTCCCTCCTTCCAACAAACCATAAAGTCATCTCGGCTCTGCTGTTTGTTGTTTGGCCCAGGCGTCCCTCCGCGAAGCACGTCCGCATCCATGAGCTAGCTCCCTGTGCGCTCCCGCGACTGTAGCCACGCGGTGTGGCTGCGGCAGACCTGTCAGTCACCAGATCTCATCCGTCCTGCACTTCCCGCCAATTGTGACTTTGCAAGCCAAGCAGCCAATACCGAGCCGTGGCTTAACTCCGCCCTGACAGCCGCTTTACACCCGCTCTTGCCGCAGTGCTAAGGCCGACTCCGCCCGCTGAGGCTCCTGTCTCAGGCGGCTTGTCCGCCGCCTTGCAGGCCTACGCCAGCAAGGGAATACCGACTCGGGGGTCGGAGGCCGAGGGCTGGGCCGCCGGGGCCACCGTGGACTGACAAACAGTCAGCTCCTACTCGATGCGGCACGCCTCGGCACAGCCGTGATAAACGGACGGGACACTGACTGCGTTGAATGGCGGGTACGGCTGCTCAGGCGGCGCCGAGAGGACGCCAAGGTGCTGTTCACACCTCCCGCCCACTGCCACGACGGCTGCGCTGTGGCCGCCGAAAGAAGTGTCGGGCACCCCAGCGGCGCCCGGATGCCCAGAGGTTTCGTATCGCGTCGTCAGTGTCCGTTGTCCGTTTGCCCGAGGCGTTCATCGTGAGGCGGGCTTCAGCTTCACACCCCGGCCGGCACGGAAGCGAACGCGGCGGACTACGAGTGCGACGTTCGTTGGCGTGTGACGGTGGCGGGGTGAGCGGGTGGCAGTGACGAGCGTTGTGAGTGGTCTTGTCCGCCGTGTCTGCTCGCCACCAGATGACCAGCGGCCATCATACCCGTGTCACTGATGTCGACCGGTTACGGCTACCCACCGGCCAAGCAGTCGCTAGCTCAGCTGAGAGATCTGGCATACTGCTCGTGTTCCAGAGCTCTTCCGAGCCTCGGCAGTACGCACTCCTTCGCCGCGTTCGTGCTCGAAGCACTTGTTCACATGCCTGAAACACTTGGCCTCGGACGTGGCGTGGACAGAGGACTGAGATCTCTCCTATCGACCAGTCTCTCCGCGGCCACGACGCCAGCGGCCGCGGCCAACCTTACTGCAACCAACGCCCCCATTACGAACCGACATGCACTCTGAGAAGCCCCAACCCCCCCACCCCCCCAGGTCGGCCTCTCGGCACCCTCGGCCCCTGCCCCTCGAACGTCTCGCCCTCAACCCCTCCTCGACGTGACTGGAGAGACACGTCGAAGCATGGTACGTTCATGCCATGCTCTCGTAACCAGTTCATTCTCGTAAACTGCCAAAGACCCTGCAACCCTGCAGCAGGAACGGCGGATACAACTGTCGGATCAGGATGCATGGCTGCATTACGAGAGCTAGGGCCAAGCAGCCAGAGTTAGGAACCCGGCGAGACCCCCAGTTCATGTTGAAACGATCTCCTGGAATCTGAGTGAATGGGCGCGGCGTGTCTGCGGTGTACATGCGCAGCCAGCAGTGTGCGTACGTGTACGCACCGTTACGAGATGGCGTCGGTGCAGGGAGGAGGCGTTGCGGAGCATACAAGTCTCCGGGAAGACACACATTGCACGTCCAAAGACACACAAGGACAATGAGCACACTCCGGCTCCTCCGGACCGGAGACTTCCCGCGCGGGATAAAGAATCAGATCTCGTCGTCGTCGTCCAAGCCGCCGCAGAGGGAATGTGCAGGCAGTTACGAGAGCGCAGCCGTGCAGCTTAGTCATGGGTACTGAAGAGCCGAGTGTCAAACAAAGGTACCTGCTTCGGAGCCAAGGGGGCCAAGAACAGCGCAAGAGCACCATACACCACGGGCTCCATCTCCGGGCTCTGAGCCCACAAGGCACCGCGGCAGCGGCGCGGCACGGTGAATGCACGTCTAAACACAGTCACCGCTGCTGTCACTGCAACAGGTGCGAGGCTGCGGTTAACCCCGCGCGGTGGGCGTGGACGTGACTATGCATTCATTCAGCCTCTGCGCGTCGTACGCGCATGCCAAGTTGGTTGCAGTGGGCGGTGAGTGGCGCGCGACTGCAGCCAAGCAAACTAGGCCGCGGCGAGGCCAGGCCGGAGCGACTCGGTGTCCGACTCAAAAGTTGGCCGCGGGAGACGTCTAGCTGGCAATTGTAGGCGCTCGCCGAGGCTCGGTGGCCGGGGTCTCCACGCTTTGGGGGCAATTTGATGTCTCGCTGCAAGCACGTACGCGTGGCCGAGACGAGACGAGACGATCAGAGACGATCAGAGACGAGGCGTCGTGCGTGAGGAGATACTCCGACGTGATGGAAAGCCTCGAGCAAACGCACGCACTCAGTCTCAGCGTCCCGCTGGGCCATCTCTCTCGATCTGTTCGCATTGAGTACTGATGCGCAGCAGCCGCGGAGAGTATGGCCAGATCGAATCGACGACAGACGAGAATAGCCGTGGCGGTAATGCCCACCGATCACGGTGCCCACGCGATCCAATTGGCAGATCCGATCCCAGATTCCTCTGACCGCGTCTAGACCCGGAGGAATGGTCGCTCCGCCGTTCCGTCTGACATTGAACTCCAAGAGAGAAGCTGCTAGCATCGATGGACTCGCAGCGAGCCCACAGCGGGCTAGCCGGGTCTTGTGGCGAGTCTCCGCTAGCTTCGTCTCACAGGTGAGACGCAGCGCAGTCGTCACCCCATGCCGCATAACCACCGCATGCATGGCTCTGCACACCGCTCACGACAGTGGGCATACCCGTAGCCCAGTCCAATCTAATCAACGACGGCGTGGTCTCGATTGCGCCAGGCCCGTGGGGTATTGCTTTCGGTGACTAGCGCGTTGTCGCGCGTTTCAACGCGGGAGGCGGTGGGGCCGACCGACCGCACACGGAACCTGCACGGCGCGGTTGTGCGAGGGAGCGGAAGTGCTGCGGGATGCCGGATGCCTTGTTCGCTGCTCGCTGGTCTGCTCGGCGTGCGTTTCGTCGTTAGCGGAGCGTGGCACCCACCGCTCGGCCTGGACACAGCAGGCTTGGCTTGGCGCGGCGCGGGATGCCGTCGTCGGGAGGCCGTAGCCTCTGTTTTGTGCGCAGCGCGTGACGGCGTCGCCTGTTAGCTGACGTGGAGTTGTGTAATGACCAGAAGCACGAATCACTGTACAGTGCACGACACAGGCGCCGTTTCACAGAGTTGCAGAGTTCTGCGACTGTGGCTTCAAACAATCTCGAGTAGACTTGACGACCTCACGATTCTCGGGAGCGAGACTGAAGTCCTGCTTGGTCCGTAGCATGATAGCTTAACATAGGGCTCCATTGGACGTGCATGTAGAATCTGGGTATCGGATAGTGTGAGAGCTTACGAATGTGGCACGGAGGCATGGCGGAGAAGGTCGAGCTGGGCGTGACCTTGCGACGGTTACCTCCGCAGGTTGCACGGGTGTGCATGTACATACACTCGGCGCCTGCTGCTCCCCTCGCGTCTACGCGCGCCACGGGCCAGAATCATGCGACGAGGAAGACGAAGCAGTCGAATCGAAGATATCTGTCGCCGCCGCCGCCTCCGCCGCCGCGCCACACCACCGAACCACACCTCTCCGCCGCCACCCCACCCCGCGCCGCACCATCACTCCGTCTCGCTCACACCGAAGCCGGCGGTCCACCCCGCCGAGCGCAGCAAAAGACTCACCGCCTCCTCTGCTGGCAGGATTCGAACCTGCAATCCTTCCGGAATGCATCATAAGTGCATCGCGTCTGCCGTTCCGCCACAGCGGATAAGTGTGTCGTGTCGTGGCGGGGCGGGGCGGGGCTTCGGGCCCTGGTCACAACACCTCCAGCTCCTCGCGTGCCATCACTCGGTGCGAGGCGGGTGATGGGACGACTCCCCCACATGCAAAAGACGTAGTAGGACACCTCCGCTGACAGGATTCGAACCTGCACTCCTTCCGGACATGCATTAGAAGTGCATCGCGTCTGCCACTTCCGCCACAGCGGATGTCGTGTTGGTGGCCCTACGTCGGGGCGCAGACACGTCCAGCTGGGTGCGCCATCACTCGCACCTCCCACCGTGTCGCTGCACGGGTGGACTACATGCATGCGCTACATGCTCGTCGTAGCCAGCCAATGCATTACGTGCGAGGGGACGGAGAGCCGCGAGTTGTGGCATCCATCCTGCTTGCCCGCCACATCGTGCATTCATTCCCGTACAGTCAGTCCAGTGGCACGCATCCGCGCCCGCTCGGCGGGTGACGTGGTGCGCCGTGCGCTCAGCGACAGCGCATGGAGACTGCCAGCGCCTGTTCTGCGCACTTGCAAGTCGGCCGAAGAGGGCGTGTCGGGCGACACGCACGAGTGCCACCGCGCGCGCATCTGCACACAGCCAGCGGGCAGCCCGACCCGCCAGCCCAGGCGCACAATCTCCCTCCCTCACGACGAAAGCCTCTCGACAGGCCAGCCGCCTGTCCGTGGCGGACGCGCACCCGACGTCGCACACACGCGTCGCACACCGCCCCGTGACCGTCAGCGGGTGGCCTGGACGCGACGCAGCCGACCGCACCCGCCACCCGCTGGCTCCACCTCGGCGCAGCGCAGCGCAGCGTCACGCACTCGTCTCCTGCCGGCCCGTGAATGCTCCTCACGCGCGCCCGCTGTGCTTGATCGGGCTGACCGCGATTATCAGCTTGGGCGCGGACGCACTAGCGTCGGATCGCAGACTCGGCGCTACCGACGCCTACGTCATGCCACGAAGGCGTGTTTGTGTCGCGCTTAGTCGAGCTTATCCTCCCCACGTGCGCATGCCGCATACCGTCGTCCTCGATCGCGCCAGAGGCAGCGCGACGGCCAAGTTAGCGGCGCTCATCTTAGCAACAAAGTTAGCTGCGACGGGCTACCTAGTGGCGGGTAGTTGCAGGGCTGACCACGGTGGCGTCCGCGTCGGCGCCGCCGGTCAGTGTCTCCGCTCCGCCCCGGTCAGTACACCCGCTCGGTGCGTGGACGCTACATCACATGGGTACAGGCCGCGACGGCGGCACGAGTCTGGGTACGGAGGATGCGACAGCGGATGTATGTAGATGCAGTGGCGGAGATGAATGGCACAATGGGCATGGGTCAACAACAAAGTTCGCGTGGATAGGTGATGGAAGGTGGATGGTGCATGGTGGAATGGGTGCAATGGGATGGTGGGATGGTGGTGATGGGGGGATGGGTGGCGGCGATGGCAGGCTGGAAGACTCCGCGCTCACGCCTCACACCAGCCCCATGCCGACGTTCGGCAGAGGCGGGTCCGCGTTGACGGCGGACATCCACAGGCTGTGGGCCTCCTTGACGCCCTCGGGCGTCACCTTGACAAGGATCCCGTACGCGGCGAGGTCGCGGCGGCACATGGGGCAGGTCGAGGCGGCAGGGGTAGCGTGCCATTTCTGAGAAGGTCAGCTACATCAGCCGGACACGAGACACTCACGTCGAGGCACGACGCGTGGTACATGTGGTTGCAGGGCGTGACCGCCACGTCGTCCTTTGGCTCATAGTCGTCCTGGCAGACGGCGCAGCACTCGTCGCGCTCCATGTCCGCGTTGTCCGTCTCGACGTCGCACCACTTGACGCGGCGGAGGCAACCGGCAGCGAGGTTTCGGCGCTGCGCGGGGGCCATTCTGAGCATGACACGCAGGATCTGGCACACGACCTGCTGGCGCTCCTTGGGGGCCATCTCGGGCGTAATGGTCAGCTGCAGGGCAAGCGGCACCAGGCGGCGGGTGTGGAGCGAGGGCGCGGCGTTGATGTGCAGCGGGCGGACCTGGCTGTGCTGAGGGAGCGGCTGTGACGTCTGGTAGATGAGACCGACGGGGGGTCCAGAGCGCAAGAACTGAGGGTCGAGCGCCGAGCCCGAGGCTGTGGGCTCGGCGTGCGCGCCATCCAGGGCACTTCTGCGGGCGTCCATGTGAGCTGTGAATGCCTGAAGCTGGCGCGCGTTGTGCGCCCAGTTACTGCCCTGCAGGAACTCGTTGTCGAAGCTGTTGCGCGCACGCGCAACCTGCGCTGCAAACGCTTCGCGCTGGAGCTCGCGGCTCGTGGTCGCAGCCGGCGGAGCATGGGGCCCAGCGAGACCGGAAATCTGGGTTGCGTGGCGGGCGAGCTCGGCCAGACGCTGGCGCGCATGCGAATCAAAGTCAATGCTGCGGCGGGGGTGGCCGAACGCGTCGTGGCGGTAACTGGGGTCAAACGACTCGGCAGTGTCGATTGGCACGACACCGCCGCTCGCAGCCGCGCCCGCAAACCTGTTGGTCCAGGCCATGTTGGCGCCGAACTCGCTCGCGTGCATGGCAGCCCCGACCGTTGCCCCAGCAGTGGAGGGGGCTGCGGGAGCCGTGGCCATGGTCACGTCCTGCTCGTCGCGAGCAGGGCCACGCGTGGGTGAAGGAACGCCTGCAGAGCGGCGGTCGGCCGTCGTCGGCGTGCCGGTCGCGAGAGGCTGCTGCACGCGGCGGCGCCAGTCCTCGATGTTGGTGGGCACGGCGCGCTCTTCACGGGGACGGAAGTCGGCAAGGTTGCGAGTCGAGAGACGCGGCACTGTTGGTGCTGGAGCGGCACTCGCCGGGGTGGCAAGATGGCGCGTAGCGCTGCGAGCTGCCAGAGTAGACTGCGCCTGGGCGGGGGCTCCTGCAGAGGCAGCGTTTTGGTCGTGGGTGGCAAACGTGCCGTCGAGGCGCGATAGCCAGTCTGTGGCAGGGACGGCACCGAGAGGATTCAGGCCATTCTGTTCGCTCTGTGCGGCAGGCCGGGCGGGGGTCGCGTTGTTGTTGTTGCCGGTGTGAGTCAAGCTTGGGTCTATGACCCAGCCGGAAATGTGACCTCCGACGGCGTGGGCGGCTGCGTCAGCAGCGCTGCCACCACCTCCCGATACGCCCTGGAATGCTTCGGCCAGGCGCTGGGCACGGCTCTGCTGCCACACGAGCAGGCTGGACTGGTTGGTCTGGGCTGGGCGACCGAACGACGACGTGCGTTCCATGGGAGACGAGTTGGATGACTGCGGGAGCGAGGGCGCGGGCGCCGGTGCGGACTGCAGGTAGGTGTTGCGCTGGGGAAGGGCCTCGGGATAGAAGGCCGTGGCCACCTGCGGTGCCTGCGGTGCGTGGTGGTGGTGGTGGCGGTGGTGGTGCTGTGCGTGGTGATGGTGGTGGTGCTGTGCCTGCTGGTGCTGGTGCTGATGGTTTGGACGCTGTGGAATGCGAGGTGCGGTAGAAACGGGATGCAACAAGGACGCTGTCGCGAGGAATCTGCCCTGCATGACCTGTCTTCTGTGCATGTCGGCCGGCGAGTTGCCCAAGGTTGCGAGCTCTTGTCTGTACGCTTCGATCTCTGCGGGGGTAAGTGGGGCGAGTGAACGTGGGTCCGTCGTGTTGTTGTCGCGCACGCCTGGCCTGGCCGCTGCTGGCACAGTCCCCGATGTTGCTGTGCCCTCAGCCTCAGCAGCCTGGTTGCTGGCACGCAAGCGTCTCAGACAGAGGATCATTTCGCGACGGATGCGGTCATGGTCGGGTGGGTTGGGCGCCGCCGTGGCGACGGTCGCGGGAGCCGGCTGTTGCGGGGACTGGTTCTGCCGTGCGGTGGACGACGACGGCGTCACCGAAGTGAGCTCGGAGTGGCTCAGTGGCCCCATCTCTGTCAACAAGCCCCAGTCGTCGATGACGTCGGAGGCTAAAGGCGAGTGGCTGCTTCCTACACGGTTTCCGACCGTTGCGCCGCGTCCGAGGAAGCCGGTCTGGTCGAGTCCGCCACTCCAGTTGTGGATGTTGAGTGAGGGCACGGGCGGCGCAGCAGCGGCAGCGGCGGCGGATGACATTGGCGGCGGCGCTTGTGTCGCGGCTTCTGCTGCTGGATCTTGGCGTTGCGGGGGGAAGGCGTAATCGAACGCATTGTACGACGTAGCGCCAGATGCACGGGGCGGGCGATCGGGTGGCGTTGTCGCCGAGCTCGGGGCCGGAGGAGCCGGCGCATATGATGGAGCACTGGCCGACGCCGGGAGAGGGAGCACCGGGCGCGGGGGGGACGAGTGGGATGAGCGGGGGGACGCCGACGAGGCGACACGTGGGGAGGTTGATGTCCTTTGCGAGCGCGGCGATTGCCGCTGGTGGTGCTGCGGTGTTCGTGCCGAACTGCCGCTGCCGCCGCAGTGTCGGGCCGACGAGCGGGCAGGGCGTGCAGGCGGTGAGGCGGCGGCCGGGTCGACAGGGATGGGTTCGCCCGACGGCGAAGCGCGGCGCTTTGGGCCTGTTGAAGGGCCAGCTTGGGCCAGGTCGTCGTGGTCGACAACGTCGATGTTGAAGCGCTTTCTGGCGCACGCCGACGCCCACGACGTGGGCGACGGCGGCTGGGCGTGAGCGGGCTGTTCAGCGCGGCTGCTTGTCGCTACGGGGTTGAGCGTGAGCGCATGGAACGGGTCGGCGCGGGTGGCCGCGACGGCGGCGCCGAGGGCGCTGGACACCTCGCTCATCGAGCCGGCGGACGAGAGCGAGTGGACCGGCGAGGCGGAGAGCGAGTCGGCGCCGCCCGTGGCGGCGAGGGGGGGCGGCGCGCGGCCGACAATGTCGATGGCCGGCGGCGGCGGCGGCATGGGTGTGGGTGGGTGGTGGGAGTGTGGGTGGAGTGGGTGGAGTTTGGTAAAGGAGGTCGTCTGGGCTATTTAAGACGGCGGTGGGTGTCAGCGAAGCGAGGTTGGAGTGGGAGCGGGCGGGCGGGTGGAATGTGGGAGGGGCTGGCGCTGGTGGTGGCGGCGGTGGTGGTAGTGGTGGGAGGCGAGGCGGCGGCGGCGTTGCGAGCGAGCGAGCGATCGTGTTGTGTTGTGTGTGTGTGTGCGAGGAGGTGCAGTGTGTGCGTTGCAGCACACACAGTGGTGGCTGTGACGCAGTGCTCGTCGACGCTGTGGTGCGTGCGCGCAACAGCAGCAGGAGCAGCAGCAGTGATGGAGCAGGAGCAGGTGGAATGCTGCTGCATCCAGCTCGCAGTTTTGCCGTGGCCAGTTGCCGCACAAGTGTCGCGCGTCACATGGCCGACGGGTGGCCAGGCGGCCAGGCGGAAGGACGGGACGGGAACCAGCAGCCAGAACTCACAATAGACCAGCGCCAGGCGGCCAGGCAAGAGCGTGCAGTTGTGCAGTTGTGCAGTTGTTCCAGTCAATGTTGCGTCAAGGACAATGCAGATCTGCTCTGGTCTGTTCTGAGCTGAGCTGCCTGCCGTCGCTGCTGCAGCTGCCCTCGTCGTCGCCGCCCGCGCCGCCTGATGATGACAAAAGACGTACGGACGGCGGCAGGGCGGCGGCCAAGTCCGACGAACCCGGCTCCCTCGGCTTGGGCTTGGAATCAAACCAAGCAGGCTTGGCTTTTCCTGGCGCGCGTATGTCGGCGCTCGCTCGGCCAGGCAGGCAGGCAGTCGGCCAGGTGGAGGGGAGGGGAGGGACATGGACTGCAATGGCCGTGGCCGACGGACGTAGCAAGCGACCCGCCCTGTGCTGTGGAGCGAGCTGCAAGCTGCGGTGGAGTGCTGCTAGTAACCGAGCGCGAACCGAGGCTGCTGTGGAGGAGGCAGGCAAAAACAGCACACGCCTGCTCGCCTCCGATGACAACGACCGACGGCGCAGCCGAGGCAGGCATGCATACAGTCACTGCTCACTCACTTGCGGTCGCGGTCGCCGCACGACACGGCCAACGCGGCGCCCGCCGCCATGCCGCACGCGGAGGTACGACCAAACCGCACCGCGCTTGCCGCTTGCCGCCTGCAAGCTGCTTGTCGCCTCGTCGCTGCAGCCGAGCGTCCACCCGGCCCGGCCGTCCCTGTAGCCCGACCGACATCACTGTCGCTTGCTCGCTCCACCTCGGACAATACCCACCCACCACCCACCCAGCCTCGTCCACCAAAGACCGAGCTGATATCACATCATGCCAAGCAAGCGTCTACCGCCCCCGTCCACTTTGCCCGCCTCCACCATGCATACAACCTCGTAGCCCAGCCTGGCCTCGGCCAAGCAACCACAGTCAGCGCGGCGCACGTCACACACCCGCTGTCCTCCCGCACCACCTCCACATACATCCACATGCATTAATACTAGAGGCAAACAAAACAAAAGTCGTGCAGCAGCGTACGCGATACGCGGCCAGGCGTCTACTCCAACCAGCATGAATCCCAAAGCAAGACATGGAGCACCAGATCCGAGACATCAACTCCAACTCGCGACCTGCCCCGCCTCGTCTCGACCGTCCATCCGTATCACCGCCGTCCATCCGTTCATCCGTCCGCACGTCCGGTCGGCCGGTCGGCACGCTGCGCGCCCGCCTGTCGCACCAGTCGCACCAGTCGCGCCCGGGCCAACCGCGCCAGACCACGCCACCCTACGCCGTGCGTGCGTCCACGCACACGAGCCTCGAATCCACGTATCAGGCACAGGCCGCACGCGACGCTCCTGCCTAGATCCGGTTTCCATTGCGCACATGTCCTGGCGCAGCGATAAAGACTGGTTTGCCGTCTTTATCCTTGTGGGGCACCTTCTTCTCGTCGAGCTGGAAGTCGGCCTGGGGAGGGTTAGCATAGTGCACGAGCGGAGCAGAAACACTCACGACCTGAGTGAGGTAGGACCCCGCACCGAGCTCCAAAACCCAGACGTCGTCATACACCTCCACGCCGTTGTAACCACCACTGATCCAGATACGTGAATCGTGAAGCACCGCAACGTGATAGCCTCGTCCAGGCGGTGGCAGGCCCTTTGGCGACTTGTACTCGTAGTGCCAATTCACTGAGGCGTCAGCCCTGGTTCGCGACCATTACATAACGCCCCGAGGCGCTCCACTTACACAGATCCAGCACGAGCACGTCTTGCGCGTACGCGTGGCCATTGTGACCACCGATTATGTACAAAAAGTTGCCGACGAGTGAGGTCGTGTGCGACAGCCGGTTCTGCTGAGGCGAGACATCGATGTGCGTCCATTCCAAGGATTCTGGGCGTGTCAGCGGTGGTGGCGACGCATGACGCAGGGTGACGCGTAACCAGCATCAACCCGCATCAGCAACACTTACGCAAGTCCAACACATGTACGTCGCCGAAACTCGCGTGGCCGTCGCTGCCCCCGAATACCACCATCTTGTCCTGCACCAGGTTGGCCGAGTGATAGCCCTTCTTCGGCGGAATGTCACCGTGCGTCGTCCACTCATGCCACGACAGGTGGTCGGGATCGGACACGTCCAGGGCCCAGAGGTCGTTGAGTGCTGCCTGGCCATTGCCGCCTCCAAAGACGACGATAAAGTTGCGGTACAGGAGCGCGGTATGAGCGCGCCGTGGCGGTGGGTGCTTGTCCCGTGGCGTCGTGATTTCTGGGCGCGAGAAGCGATGCGAGATTGTGTCAAACGCCCAGACGTCATTCGAGTAAGTCGGACCGTCCCCTCCACCGAAAAGATAAAGGGTATTGCCGACAATATTCGTCGTGTGGGCTCGTAATGGTGGCAGCGCGTCGCCAAACGTCTCAATCATTGTCCAGTGGTAAGATTCCGTGTCAAAGCAGGCCACTCCTCGCCAGCACGACTTTGAGTCAACGCCACCAATAACCCAGATCTTGTCGTCGACGAGGGTGCCTGTATGCGCACGGATCGGCTGTGCCGGCGGCCGCCCGTGTGCAGGTATAGGCGCAAAGTACATTTCACTTGGCGGTGCGCGGGGAACCTTGCCAGAAGGAAGGAGGGGCTCAAGCGAGTGGCCGTTCGAGGTCGCTGCAGCGGCGTTGGCAGACGACGCTGCTGCTGCTGCGGCTGCTGCTGCCGCGGCTGCCTCTCGCGCCTTTGCGCTCTTGTCCTCTTGTGTAGGGTTGGACGCCTGGCGGGCCGAGCTGACTCTTCTAGCCGTTTGCTGCGAGTCGCCCACTGCTGCAAGCGTTCTCAACGACGGGGCGCTGCTCACACCGTTCTGGATAGCCTGATGGGCCGAGAGGTTTTGCGTTGTGAGGTTCATGGCCGACACGAGTCCCGATGACCCGAGGGTGAAGTCGCGGTAGCGGTGAGCGGAGCGGGCGGGGACTGCCGGCGCCACCGGGGAGGTAGCAGGAGCGGATGCAGAGGGCACCGGCGTGGTCGCTGGGAGTGGGGAGATGGTGTTAATGTTGGGCGGTGGACTCGAGCCCGATGGTGACCGCGAGGGGGGAGCGGACGCTGGGCCGCCGTGTGGTGGTGGGGACGAGCTTGATCCCGGCGGTAGCCTCTGGGCCAAGTGTGCGGGGTAGGTGATGGGCTCGAGGTCGTAGTTTGCTGGGGCCGCGCTTCCTGTCGTGTTGACGTTTACAGTTGCCAGCGGCGACGAATGGGGGAGCGGGGAGCGGCTTGTTCCCGGCTTGTACGGGTACGCGACCAGGGGCGAGGACGATCCGTACAGGCTTTGCGAGCCCGAGATCTGGGGTGGTGTGGCGGCGATGCCAGCGAGGTCCGAGGTGGAGCCAAGGGCGCCGAGTGCGGCGGCGCTGGCGCGGGGGTTGGGGGTCGAGCTAGCTGGTAGAGGAGGTGCCGCCGAGCCCGACACCGAGTTAGGGTCTTCGGTGATCGGGGGGATCGGCGTGCCAAAGAGAGCCGAGGAAAGCGACGAGTCGTCGACTACGACGCGCGCGAGTGATGGGAAGCTGGACCCGCGCGCTGCTGCTGCTGCTGCTGCTACAGTGTTGGCGGCGTTGGCGCTGGCTACTTCGGCAATGGGCTCTGGCGAGGGCGAGGATCCCTTGTCTGTCCGTCGAAAGGGAGAGCGGGTTAGGGTCGGGAGCCTGCGAAATGTCGACGAGCCGGGGAGCGATGCGCGTTGCCGGCCTGTGGGGGGTGAGTTAGCGCGGTGCGGAGCAGAGGTGGTGGTAGGTGGTGGATGCGGTAGTGTGGTTGTAGTGGATGTGATGTGTGGTGGTGAGTAAAAGGGACGCGGGAGTGAGGAGTGAGGGGGTGAGGGTGTGCGCGTGTGGGCGGCGCATTGTGCTACGCGGCGGTTTGGCTAGATTAGGAAAGGTGTTGCAGGGCGCGAGGGGGGGAGGGGGCGATGGGGCCGATGGAAGTGGGGGGCATGGCGCGTGGTCGTGACGCCGCAGTGTGTATGCGCGCGCAGCATGCGCTGCGGCGCGCTGGTGGCTGCAAGGCTGCAAGGAAGGAAGGCAGGTGCAGGTGCAGGCGCGGTTGCGTGGTGACACGGCGGCGGCGTGGAGTGGGTGTATTGTGTTCATGGTGCAGCTGCATCCGACGCGTAGCGGCTGTTCCCCGGATGGCTGTTGCACGCGACCGAGTTGGGGTCAAGCGCTGGCTGGGCTAGCTTACCGTTCGAGTCCATCGCTGGTGCGTGTGGATGCGGCCGTTTGTGATGGTGGTGGTGATGATGGTGAGAGGGAAAGAGAGAGAGGGAAGGCGGATGGATGATGACACGGCGGGTCGGTGGGTGGGTGGAATGAAAGGCGCGTGGGGGAGTGTGGGTAGGTAGGTGGGTGGGGTGGGTGCTGCTGCTGCTGCTGGCTGCTGCAATGTCGGCGTGGATGGACGAGGTGTGTGTCACTGCCGCCGCTGCTGCTGCTGCTGCTGGCAGAGAGCTGTCGCCGTTGCCGCAGTTGCTGTTCAATAAGCTGCAGGGTGCGTTCGTGCAGCAGCAGTACGCGGCAGCACGCCTGACACGACCGACCACATCAGCGAGGCACGCAGCGCGCTGTCAGACTGCACTCACCCACCCGTTTCAATCATCCTTTCCCTTGCTCTCTTCCGCACCCCTGAACGCCGTAACTCATTCCAAGTCGCCTCCAGCTCTTCGGCCCGCCCGGCACGGCGCAGCGCGTACACACCCTACAGCAGGACGCCCCCGCCGCCGCCGCCGCCGCCGACGCCGAGTCCATCACCGCAGCCCAAAGGCAGCTCCTCGCCACCCACCCACCGTAAGCAGCCATTTCCCGCGCGCGCGCGCCCTGAGCCGGCGCCAGCACTTGTACCAAAACTTGCATCCGATCACCTCCACCACCACAACTCACCACACCACTCTCCACACCATGTCCCTCCTCCCGCCTGTTGTGCCGCCGCCACCGGCGCAGCAGTACAGCCTGCACGCGAGCGTGCCCTTCCATCTGGGCACCGAGACGGCCGTGCTCTCCACGCTGCTGCGCCGCTCGCGCGCACAGCACAGGTCGCAGCTCTTCCTGCGGCACCTTGTCGGCGTCGTGCGGCTCGCGCGGCGCGTCGTCGCCGCCGTCGGGAGCAAGGGCGACACCAAGGACGCCGAGGCGTTGGCGGTGCTCGTGCCCGTCGTGAGTTGGCGCCGCCCCCCCCCCCCCTCTCACCCTCCCCGCGCTGACCTGGCCCCCAGTTCATCAACGCCCTCGTGAAGGCCGCCGCCGCGACGCGCCGCATGATCGACCTGCACCACTTCATGCCGCTGCAGACGGTGCTCCTCGGCTCGTATGCGCGGCTGTACGCCGTCGCGCTGGGGCTCGGGCGCAGTGTGGGTCTGGACGGCGCGGCGCTGGGCCTCGGCGCGGACGAGCGGGCGGGGGCGGAGACGGTGCCGGCGGTGCCGGAGCTCGTGGCCGCCGAGCTCGCCGACGGCGAGCTGGGTGAGCGCGTCGAGCGGCCAGCGGCAGTGGCGGCCTCGAAGCGTGTGCTCGAGGCCGAGGCCGAGGCGTCGCCCTCGCCCTCGTCTCCCGGCCCCGAGCCGGCGCAGCGCAGCCCAGTACCGGAGAGGATACCGCCCAACACCAAGCGCACGCGCAAGGAAGGCGCGCCCAAGGCCAAGAAGCTGAAGGTCGACGGCACGGCCACGCCTCCCGCCACCGACGCGGTCAACAAGCCCAAGGTCAAGCCTGTCGCCGGCGAGGACGTGCCCAAGGCCAAGAAGCTCAAGGTTGTCGGTACGGCCACGGGGCCTGCGGACCAGCCTGCCACCAAGCCCATGGCGAAGGCCACCACCGACAACATGCAAAAGGCTAACAAGCCCAAGGTGGACGGCGCCAATACGCCCCCGCCCAAGCCGAAGAAGTCGACCAAGGCCAAGCTCGACTCTGCGCAGCCAAAGAAGAAGAAAAAGCGCGATGCGATGGACGACATCTTTGGCTTCTAGTCGCGCCCGCCCCTGGCCCGCACGTACAACATTGTAGCATCTACTGTAGCACTATTGTATACAACATGGCATTGGTCAATTAGATGGAGAAAGAGACAGAAGAGAACCAAGCACGAGAAGCAGGCGGTGGCTTCGGTGGCGAGCGATGGCGCGTGCAAGTAGGACAAGCAATCGCACGAGGGACAGCAGCTCTTGCACTCTGCAACCACCACTCCTACTCACTCGGCACGCCGACCCGTAGCTCGTCCCACGCGCCGACGACCTCGGCGGCCGTCGGGCGCGTGCTCGCCACGGGATCAAGCATGGCGCGGAGCACGTCGCGCACGTCGTCGGGCACGCGCGTGAGCGGCGAGCCGAGGAAGTACATGGCCGGCGCGCCGTCCTCGTACGGCGTGTCGTCTGGCGGGGCGGCGGCAGCGGCGGCGGCGGCGGCGTCGAACGCGGCCGTCGGCGAACGCAGCGACGTCGGCGAGCGGCGGCTGCGCAAAGAGTTGGAGCGGCTCGCGAGCGACGAGGAGCGCGTCACGCCTGCCCCGCCCGCCTGGCGGAGCGAGCTGGCACGCGAGATTGGCGTCGGCGACGGCGGGGACGTCGCGCCTGCGACCACTGGGTCCGGCTCGTCATCCCCGCGTAACAAACGCTCGATCGGGTCCGCGCCGTACCCGGTCCGCCGCCACGCCGCCCACAGCTTTGCGCCGGCGGGCGAGTCGCCCGTGTGCGAGCCAGCCAGGTCGTCGCTCGCCTTGATCGACTCGGCCGAGCCGACGCGGTTGATGGCCGGCCGCTCGGGCTTGTCGCTCTGCGGCGGGGAGACGTGCCACACGCTGTCAGCGGTCGGGCGCGACCCAGGCCCCGGGACGCGGAGCGAGCCGCCGCGCCGAACGAGCGCCGCGTCCACTGTCGCCACCGGCGCGTTGTCATCGCGCCAGGCGGACGGGTACGGCGAGCCGGCCGCAGTGCCGGGCACGACCTCCTCGCCGACCCTCGACAGCCGCTCGCGCTCCTCCCAGTCCCACAGCCCGCCGTTGCGCACGTGGTGGATCATCTCGACGCCGCGGCAGCCGCGGTACGGCTCGCGGCCCGTGATGCACTGGTACAGCGTCGCGCCGAGGGCGAACACGTCGATGGGGAACGAGAACGGCGCGGCGGGGTCGACGAGCTCGGGCGGCGAGAAGGGCAGCGTGCCGAGCCCGACGCCGTCGGTTGGCGGATGCGCCGGGTGGATGAGTAGCGACGAGCCAAAGTCGCTCAGACGCAGGTGCAGGTCGTCTGTGAGTAACAGATTCGACGCCTTGACGTCGGCATGCACAACGCCGCGCGAGTGCACCCACTCGAGGGCCTCGGCCGCCTCGCGCGCCCAGCGGCCCCAGAGCTCGGCGCCGACGAGGTCAGGCGAGGTGCGGAGCAGGCGGTCGAGCGAGCCGAGCGGCGCGTGCTCGAGGACCAGCACCAGCCGCGAGACCTTGGCCGACGGCGTCGGCAGCCCAGCCTCGAGGTCGACGCTCTGCCGCCCGTCGGCGTAGATCGTGCTGCTGCGGTGCCGGAGCGCGCGGGACGGTGTTGTTGGCGCGCCGTCCACCTGGTCGCTCGCGCTGCGCACATGCGCGCGCGGGGTGTCGTCCCCGCCGTCTTCTTTCACGGCGATGAGCTTCACAACAAACACGCGCCCGCGCGCGTGCTGGCGCTGGCGCATGCGCTCGCGCAGCGGGCTGGTCACGCGTGCTGCTGGCTCCCCCTTGAGCCGGTTGAGGAAGAAGGCCTCGCGCAGGCCCATGGTCTGCGACTCGCGGTCTGGGCCGAGGCGTTTCGCCGCGCACAGCGTCCAGCCGCCGGCGCTGCCGGCCCGCTTGTACGAGCCGAGGTACGCCCGCGCGTAGCGGCCCTCGCCGAGGAGGTACGCGGGCTCGGGGTACAGCCTGAGCTGGATGTCGTCTGCGTTTGGCGGGCGCGGGAGCTGCCATGCCGCCGACGTGCTCGTGCTCGGCAGGCTCGGGCTCTGGTGGAGCGGGGAGAGCGCGTCGTCGGCTGCCGCGTCGTCTGGCGGCGGGGGCGGGGACGGCAGGCTGGGCAGCGTGCGAGCACGCAACGAGCTCGCGCGGCTCAGCGAGAGCGGGGACGGCGTCGGTGCCGGGCCGAGCCCGAGGCCGGGGGGCGCAAGCTTGGGCGCGGGCGGGGGCGTGTCTGCCGCCGCGGACGCGAAGAAGCTCGACGTCTTGGACGCTGTTGCGGCGGGCACGGCGGCGGCCTGGCGCAGCGGCGACGAGCTCTGGCCCGGGGCGGCGAGGTATCCGGGCGACGTGGGCAGGCTGGGGCTAGCGGCGGGGATGTGGACATGGTCGACGATGACCGGTGGCGGGGGCGTGCGCGCGCGCCGTGCAGACAGCGGGAGGTCGTCGAGTCGCGGGGGCGGGGGCGGCGTCGGCGCGTCCCACGCCGTGTTGAACAGGTCGTTGCGGGACGCTGCCGGGGCGGCGTCGGACGCCGACGCCGACGCCGCGCGCGGCTGGGGCGACGGGAGCGGCGCGAGGCGGGGCACGCTCGCGGACCGCTGCAGGCTGCCTGACGCGGACGCCGCAGCGGCGGACGCGACGGCGACCGCTGCCGCGGCGGCGGCGATGCTCGACGCGCGCGGGGGCAGGCTCGCCGCGTCAAACGGGCTCGGCGCACGGACTTGGTGCAGCATTATTGTTGTGGGGCGGGGCGGGGGCGGCAAAGCCCGGGCCTTGGTGGGCCGGGGGTCGTGGATCGCCAGGTAGGTGGGAGTGAGCGGCGGGCGTTGCGGTGCGTCGATGTCGCTGCCGGTGGGATGCTCGATGCGTAGTGTAGCGATGGATGGATGTTTGTCAACACGACGACGACGGCGCGCTGAATCAATCAAGCAAGCAGCGGGGCGGGGGTGGAACAAGTGATTCAGCTTTAGTCGACTCGCTCGTCGGGCCGGGCGACGGCGGCGGCGGCGGCGGCGGGGCGGGGGGGCGGCGGGCACGGGGCTGTTCGGTCATTCTGTCGTCTGGGGCGACGTGCCTGCGTTGGGCCAGCCAGCCAGTCAGTCTACCTACTTCTACAGTCACCCGGTGTCGACTTTCGGCGATGTCACCGGGCGCAGGCAGGCAGACTGGCCGGACTGGCCGGGGCGCGGCATGGCCCCAGCTGGCTGGCTGGTGTGTGGCCAGACTCGCTCGACGACTCGGTTCCTTCCTCAGGGCATACGCCTCCTGGCTCCATTCCGGCGCGCTTTCCGACACGCGCTGCGTCCCGCGCCCTTCAAATCCAATCAACCAAGAACGCGGGCAGGTCAGCTGGCTGATGCTGCTGCAGCCGGTGAGTCGCGGTGCCGTTGCATCTCTCTCATGGCAACAACACATCAACACATCAACAACCACTATGCATAATCCCAATGTTACCCACGCTCGCTGCGGATGCCCGCGTCGCCCGCGTCGCCTCGCTACTGCTATCCGCCAGTCGCCTGGCCCCAAAATGCCAAGGCGAAAAGCATTCGCCGTGGTCGCATACCCACCAGCGCATGCAGCCATGACGACCGAGGTATGAGGCACGGCGCCGCCGACGCGTGCGCGCGTGCACTACGCCTCGCCCAATTGTCAGTGCACCTGCACCCACCCCGTACACATCATGCACTCCTCGATGCATCATTCATACGTATCCGCCGCCCACACCCTACCACTGCACGCTTCCCCCAAACTCGTCGGTCGCGGCCACGAGCAGCTTGGTGATCCCCGGCTCGTGGGCAGAATGGCCTGCGTCGTCGACAATGTACAGCCGAAGTGCGTCGCCCCAGGCCTTCTTGAGGTCGTACGCGGAGCGGGTCTGGGGGTGGTTGTTAGCGAGTGACGCGGGGGAAAAGGCCCCCGGGGAGGGGGGGAGGGGGGGGGGGAGAGTAGCGGCAAGGCCGTGCATGCTGCGCCAGATTGGCGAGGCCGAGCGGTACGTGGTGAGCGAGTGGCGCCCTGGTGGTGGCCAGCAGTGAGTGCTGAGTGCAGCCGCAACACCACCTCCCACCCCCTCACCCACGTCATCCAGCGCCGCGGCGCCCAGCACACCCACCCCCACCCCCACACCCACACCCACACCCACACCCACACCGCTCCACTCACCGGGCAGACACAGTCGTAGCGCCCCTGCACGACAATGATCGGGATGTGGCGGCTGCGGTGTCAGCGCCTCGCCCTCAGCAGCCAGCAGCAACGTACATCTTGTCCAGCTGCGCCTGGTCGATGAGGTGACCGTCGGGGAAGAAGCCATTGTTGACAAAGTAGTGGCACTCGATGCGGGCGAAGGCGCTGGGTGTCGGCGTCAGCGGGAGCTAGGGGCGGCCAACGGCTTAACCCACCGCGACCACTTGGGATCGTTGGTCGCGCGCGCGACCATCACCGGGTCCTGGTACAGCTTGCTCGTGCTCTCCTCCCACGTGGCCCACGCGTTGGCGGCCGCGAGCGACGTCGCGTTGTCGTCCGACGTGAGGAGCTTGTAGTATGCGCTGATGAGGTCGTCGCGGGACTCGGGGGCAATGTGGTCGTGGTAGGGCTCAAAGGCCTCGGGCCAGATGTCTGGCGGTCGGCGTCAGCGAGCATAGCGAGCTGGCGCGGGCGTGGGTTTGTGGGAGTAGCACCCCAGCCAGCTTCGCACAGAATTCGCCGCGATCGGCGCCTCCGACCCCTACCACGCCCCAAACTCACGACTAGCGCCGTCCTGGTAGAACCAGCGGAGCTCCGACTTGCGCAGGAGGAAGATACCGCGGAGAACGAGCGCAGCCGTGCGGTCGGGGTGCGTCTGTGCGTAGGCAAGCGACAACGTCGAGCCCCTGCAGCCCGTCAGCGCCGCCGCACACGCCCACCCACCATGACCCGCCAAAGACGAGCCACTTGTCGATACCGAGACGCTCGCGCACGCGCTCAATGTCGGCCACGAGATCCCACGTCGTGTTCTCGCGCAGCTCAGCGGTCCTGCTGTCAGCTCGGACACGGCGCACACACCCACGGCTCGCTCCGCCCCGCGCCGCGCTGGTCGATCAGCACAATGCGGTAGACTTTGGGGTCGAAGTAGATCGTGTCGTCTGGTCCGGTGCCGCCGCCTGGTCCGCCGTGGCTGGGGCGTCAGTGTCGTCCTTCGCTTTGTCGACGCACAGAAAGACGACTGAGGTCAGCGCTGCATACACACACTACCCACCAGGCTTGCCGTTCGGGTTGCCCGCCTGCCAGAAGCTGTCGGCGGGTGAGCGCGAGACTTTACCGCGGCAGCCGAGTACCAGTACCCACTACACCGTGTGCAGGTCCGACACCTTGAGCGTCTGCGAGTCGAACGGCGCGGAAGCGGGGTACGCCGCCTTGGGCGTGAGCGGGGGTGTGGACATGGTGGTGTAGTGGTGGTGTTGGTGGTGTGGTAGGAAGACAAAGAGTGCGAACCTGCGACTTGCACCATGTGATGTCGTCACAAGTGTCACTCTGCTTATAGCTTCCGAGTGGCGGGCGGCCCGATGGGCGTGGCGGGGCGGCGGGGCAGTCTCCGCCACGCGTGCGGCGACGCGTCCGCTGCGCCGCTGCGTGGGGTAGTTTCCGTGCACGCGGCATGCTTGGCGCGCGCGGAGCGTACTGCTGCATTCTGCATCGCTTCATAGGCTAGGCTAGGCTGGCTTCACTACTTGCTACTACCCCCCTCCACTGCTGGGCCTCGCGACTCGCTTCGCTCGTCACTCGTCACTCAGCGCTACACCTACACCCAGCGCGACAGGCCGGCGTCGACGCGCAGCGTGCTGCCGGTCACGAACGAGCTGTCGTCGCTGAGAAGGAAGAGGATGGCCGAGGCCAGCTCCTCGGGCTTGCCGTTGCGCTTGAGGCTCGACAGGGCCTTGGTCTTCTCCTCGAGGCCGATGGCGATGGAGACGGGGGTGGAGGTGAGCGGGGTCTCGACGACTGTGTATGTGAGTCAGAGTTACTGGGACTCGGGCTGGGGCTGGCGCCGGCAGCTAGCTGGTGGTGGGCCAGAGGGAAAGCCCGTGTCCTGTCCCAGACCAAGCCAGCGTCCCGACCAGCAGCACCAGCCATGCTGCTCGCTGCGCTCGCAGCTACTCACAGCCCGGACAAACAGTGTTCACACGGATACCCTGGGGGCCGTACTCTGCCGCGGCGTTCGCGACGAGGCCGCGAATGGCGAACTTGGAGGCCGAGTACCCCAGGATGAAGGGCAGGCCTGCGCGCCGGCGTCAGTTCTTCCCGTCCGTCCACTTGTTGTTGTGGTCAGTCGCCGCGCGCCCGCACCCACCGTCAAGACCAGCGGCCGACGAGATGGCCACGACCGAGCACCCCTCGCCCTTTGTCGGGCTTTCGAGCATGGCTGCGATCGCATGCTTCATTCCGAGGAACACTGGCGGTGTCAGCCGCGCTTGGTGAGGCCCACCCACCGCCCTTGGCGTTCACGCCCATGACGTGGTCGTAGTCCTCCACGGGCGTGAGGTGGAACGGGCTGGGCCCGTGGCTCAACCCCGCGGAGAGCACGGCGGCGTCCACGCGCCCCCACTTGGCGAGCGCGTCCGCGGCGGCCTTGGCGCTCGTCGTCTCGACGGTCGTGTCGCCCTGCACAGTGAGCAGGCGGTCGGCGTCGGCGAGCGACGCCGCGGCGGAGAGCGTCGTCTCGTTCACGTCGACGATGACGACGTTGGCACCGGCGCCGAGCAGAGCCTGGCGTCGTTAGCTTTGATGTGCGCCTCCCGCCCGTAGCCCCGCCTCACCTTGACGGTCGCGAGGCCGATGCCGCTTGCGCCGCCCGTCACGATGGCCACTTTGCCTTGGAGCGAGGGCACTTGGCGAGAAGAGGTCATGGTAGGTAGCTGTCGCTGGGGTTGTTGTTGTTGCGTGGGGGACAGGACAAGGCGGCATGGCTGCATGCGAGCCGGGCTGATATATGTTGGGGTGGTAGCGCTCGACACGGACTTGAGCGATAGCGAGCGGGGTGTAACGCCCGCGCTTGGTCGAGCGAGGTGCCGGACGGCGATGGCAGCGGCCGGGAAATGCAGACATATTTAAAGATGTACAGTCAGCTCGTCACCGCCGCCCCTCACGTCGGCGACGGAAGCGTGCGCACGTCCGCGGGGCAGTGTAGCGAGCGGGGTGTCAAGCCGGCGGGTTAGTCGAGCGAGATGGATGCCATCGCCGACCGGGAAATGCATTCATGTATAGTCACGCTCGTCACTGCCACTCGCGTCGGCGACGGGTGTGCGCGTCCGCAGGGCAGTGTCCGTCGGGGAATGCCTGGCATCACTGCATAGGCTGCCTAGGCTGGCTGGCTTCACTACTGCTACTGTTGACTGCTGCTCCGCACCGTGGTCCACGGCCGCCACTGTCGCTCTCTTCTGCCACCACCGCTATCGCTCGCCCACTCCCCCTCGGCCACCGCCGCCACGCCGCGCTACACCCAGCGCGACACGCCGCCGTCCACGCGCAGGCTGCTGCCGGTCACGAACGAGCTCTCCGCGCTGAGGAGGTACACCGCCGCGGCGGCCACTTCCTCGGGCTTGCCGTTGCGCTTGAGGCTTGAGCGCTCTTTTGCGCGCTCCTCCATGCCGAATGAGCTGGCCGCGGCCGTGAGCGGGGTCTCGATGACTGGGTGTGGGTTAGTGGGTGGGGGGCGGGGGTGGGCTGGCGCCAGACCACGCGATAGCGCTTGCGGCACGGCTCGCTGCCCTCACAGTGCTGCGTGCGACTCACACCCTGGACAGATCGCATTCACACGGATACCCTTCGGGCCATACTCCGCCGCGGCGTTCGCGACGAGCCCGCGCACGGCAAACTTGGACGCCGAGTAGCCCGCGATGTAGGGCAGGCCTGGGTCGTTGTCAGCTCGCCTCGCCCATGCCTTGCTCCCTCCCACCCTCGAGCCCGGCAACCGACGCGATCGCGACGATCGAGCACCCCTCGCCCTTGGACGGGCTCTCCAGCATGGCCGCGAGGGCGTGTTTCATCCCGAGGAACACTGTGTCGGCGTCAGCTTGCCTCTCGCTCTCTCTCTCTCTCTCACGCCCCACGCACCGCCCTTGGCGTTGACCCCCATCACGCGGTCGTAGTCTTCCTCAGCGGTGAGGTGCAGCGGGCCCGGCGTGTGCCCGATGCCAGCGGCGAGCACGGCGCCGTCCACGCGCCCCCACTTGGCCAGCGCGTCCGCGGCGGCCGTCGCGCTCGTCGCCTCGACGGCGGTGTCCCCCTGCACCGTGATCACGCGGTCGGCGTTGCCGAGCGCCGCGGCCTCGGACAAGGCCACATCGTTCAGGTCGACAATGACGACATTCGCGCCGGCGCCGAGGAGCGCCTGGGGGTTGTCAGCGGGGTTAAGTGCCGCGCCCACCTTGACGGTAGCCAGCCCGATGCCGCTTGCGCCGCCGGTCACGATGGCCACTTTGCCTTGGAGCGAGGTCATGGTGGTGGTGGTGTTGTTGTGGTGTTGTTGTGGGGGTGGGGGCGGGGGAGGGGGGCGGCCGGCTGATATACTACCCGCTGTCGGTCTTCCCCGGGTACGCGCTACGCGGGCTTGGGCTGGCGATAGCGAGCGCGCGAGCGAGCGAGCTGCACGCCGGCGCGCTATGTGAGATGCCGAACTGCGACGGCGGCCGGGGGGTATGCATACTGCGTATAGCATGTAGCATGTAGCCATGCTTGCCACTCCGACTGCCCATGCATATGCCACATGTCTGCCTGCCACAGAGCTATGAAGCACGACGGAAGCACCGAGCGCGGGGCCGGTGCGCATGCAGGCCCGTTCCACCCCCTCGGCGCCGCGCACTGTCTCGCCTCTGCTGCAGCATCCACCTCTGCCCAGTGCATCGAGCGCTATGGATGCGCCGACGGACGCGCCGGACGCGCGCGCGCAGCATACAGCATCCACGGCCCCACAAGCTCGCGGCGCGCGCCGTGCGCCAAGAGCCAAGACCAAGGGAAGGTCATGTGGCGTTTGTTTCTGGCCACTGGTGTGGTCTGTTGCTGCTGGGGCTTCTGCTGGGCTGCAAGCGGGTGGCTACACCACCCACTCCCGCCATCCATGCCGGCGAGCACGAACGCATACCAGTAAGCGTCCCAGCGCGCACAACTCGCGCTCAGCTCGCTTGCAGCTTGCAGCTCCTTGCTTCCATGCACTCTTCTCTTCACTTACTCAGACAGCTCGTCCATCCACCCACACTCGTTACCATGCTCACCACGCTCCTTCTCCTCCCGCTCGTGGCCGCCGCCCCCGGCGTCCTCCAGCGCCAGGCCGCCGCGTCTTCCTCCGACGTCGCGCTCGCCTCCTCATCGTCGCTCGCGCCGTCGTCCAGCGTGAACTCGGTCGTCTCGTCGGCCGTGACCGCGTCCTCGGCCGCGCCGAGCAGCTCGGGCACGCCGTCGGTCGTCGGCACCGTCCAGTTCACGTCGCCCAGCTTCAACCAGTACTGTGGGTGATCTCTGCCTTGCGCTCAGCTAACCCCACAGGGCAGATCGGCCAGCCCAACACCGTGTCCTGGACGCCGGTCAACCAGGCCGTGGACCTCTACCTCGCCAACGAGACGCCCGGCCTCCTCCCCGGCGGCAAGACGTACCTCCTCGCGTCGAACCGTGCGTGACTGACCTGAAAGCGGCGCAGCTGACCCCAGTCCCGGCCAACACTGGCAGCTTCAAAGCCGACGACAAGCTGATCGCGTCCGGCGCCAAGGCTGGCAGCAACTACTACGTCTTCCTCACCCCCGTCGGCAACCCCATCAGTGAGTGGTGTGCGCGCGCCGGACGCTGACGCCAAGACAACATCGCGACCTCGGGCGGGTTCAACGTGCTCAACGCCGCCACGCCGCTCACCGGCAAGCCGTCCAACGCGTCGTCGTCGGCGTCGGCGTCAGGCGCGTCCGCGTCTGCGTCCGCGTCGGCCAAGCCCAGCTCGGCGGACCGGCTCGCCGGCGTGAGCGTCGCCGTCGCCGTGTTTGCCGCTGTCGGCGTCGCAGCGTTCTAAGCGTAGCGTCAGTGCCAACAACAACTCGTACCGTTTGGGTTTGCTCCGGGTTAATCAGAATGCAAAGTGTGTACAAAGGCGGTGACGGTGGACGCCCTCCACAGCTGCGTCCTTCCCACCCTGCTTCCCTCCACCGTGACGTCGTCGTCGTCGTCGGGCGTGCCGGGCCTGGTGCCGGGCTCGTGTCATCCTTGTGCCGTGTAGCAGCCCCACCCTGTCCCTGCGCGTTGAATTGGCCTTGCTTGGGTCACTCATCATCAAGGCGGTGAATGTGCCATGCATAGCTCAGGTCGGCGCGAATGGGGGTCTCGGACTTGTGACGGGGTGGGGTGGGGTGTGACTGTGGAGGTCAAGAGGTCCCCAGTCGTGAATGACATCGCCGCACGCCGCAGCGCGCAGCCTAGTGACCACCTTGTTTCCACCTGCCCCTGGTCGCACTGGTCGCGCTAGCACGCGCGTGTCGTGTTTGAGGGTGCTGTCGCTGTCGCCACCGCCGTCATAGATGCTGCGGTCGCCGTCGTCGCTGCGTCACACTGGCCACATGTCGTCAGGCAACCGCTGCGCCAGTCGGTTGGGAGGGGGCCATGGCCAATCTGCTGTGCCGCACACATCTGGCGTGCCGCCGGCCTTACTCACGCCTCTCCGCGTGCCGCGGGCGACCAGCCCGCTATGAATCTGCGAGGATCTTGAAACCGTGGCGCGACACCGGATGCGTAGTGCACAGCATCAGAAACACGCTGCGATGGCGCGGCGGGCTATTTGCAGGCGCAGTAAGATCAGATCGCCTCGTCGACTCTCGACACACCCACACAACACCCCACCTTGCTCGCCTTCCCCGGCACCGCCGACGCGTCGCCCGACCCACAACGCTGCGCAGTGCATGCTCAACACTTTATAAAAACCCCCAGCGCCAGTCCCATCAGTCCGTCCTCATCACCACACCCCCCTTCCCCCGTTGCATCACCAAAACAACAACAACACACCACACACCACACACACACACACCACAATGCTCGTCACCAAGGCCCTCATCACCCTCCTCCTTCCCATCGCGCTCGCCCAGTCGGCGTCCGACGCCGGCGCCTCGGGCGCTGATGCGTCGGGCGCTGCTGAGCCCACCGCCGCCGTCTCGGGCGGTGCGGGCGCTGACGGTGCCGATGGCGCCGACGGTGCGGACGGTGCCGGCCCCGGCGGTGGCCAGGGTGGCCAGGGCGGCCAGGGCGGCTCTGGCGGTGCTGGTAGCGGCGCCCTCATCACCGCGACCAGCGCTGTCGGCTCTGTCGGTGGGGCCGCTACCTCTGCCGGTGCGGGTGCCGCGTCCGCCATCACGTCTGCTGGTGCTGCCGGTGAGTAACGCGCGGCCGTGCGCGCGCCACTCAACACTGCTGACACGCGCAGCCGCGTCGGGCGCCTCGTCGGGCGTCGCTGCCGGCGCGTCGGGCCTCTCGTCGGCCGTGTCGCACGCCGCGTCCGGCGTGTCTGGCGCCTCGTCGTCGCACGCCTCGGCGTCGGCGTCGGCTTCGGCTTCGAGCCAGCCCTCGTCTGCCGGTGCTGTCACCGCCTCGGTCTCCCTCGTGATCGCCGGTGTCGCCGCCGCGCTCGCCCTCTAAGTACGTGTTTGCTGCTGCTTGCTCTGCGTTATCGCGTGTGCGCGTGTTGACCATAAGGTTTTGTTAGGCCCTGAACAACCAACGGGCAAGTCCAGGGCATCCATCAACTTTCCATAGTTGGGTACTGTGCGCCCCCGACAACCTCAACACCCCTTCAATCCCGGATAACCGACCCTTCACCATCCCTCTAACTCTCCCTTGTACACTCTCTTGCAGCCGCTCCTCGAGCCCCCACGTAGTCTGACGAGAAATGAAACTGTTCATGTCTATTTGAGCGACGGCGAATGGCCCAAGGTTAGGTGCGGCGGCCATTGAAGCTTCCACAATTGTCGTCAGTTTCAGGTGGGACGCCAACTTTTCTTAGCTGCTCGCTGCGCGTCTGTCCCGAGACTGAGGCATTTCCCCATGCCGGACCACTCGCCGGCACCGGGTGTATGTAGCTGCAGCTGCTGCCGGTGCCAGCGCCGATGGAAGGAACGGGGGCGCAGCGGCACAAGCGAGTTGCGTGGCTAGGGCGGTTCCCGTGTTCAAGGTCCAAGACATGGCTGCATGGCTTTATGTCATACTTTCTTTTCTCCCTGGCCACTAGGATGCTCTCGTACGCCACTGGCCCTTTCTCTGGATCGCTCCACGCTGCAGGCAGCGTCGTGCGCAGCAGCATGCCAATCCTTTCAGTGCTAGCCTCGCGCCCGCCCTGCCCTCACCCCGCACACACACCATGCATTCTGTGTTTCTCTTGTCGCGTCGACAGATCGACATTGAACGGAGCAGAGACCGCAGCGACACACGCAGCAGCACCAGCACCAGCCAGCCTGACCTCTCTCCCTGCCGCGTCGCCCACCTCCGCAGCCTCCCCACGCCATGCTCCAGCACCGGCGCAACATCCTGCGCCTGGGCCTAACGCTCTACATCGCAGCGCTCACCATCGCCGTGTTCCAGCGACAAGGCAGCTTCCTCCACCTCCAGTCTCATGACAGCGCGACATCAGAACAGCAGCAGGCGCCACCACCGCCGCCGCCGCCGCCACCACCACCGGCACCATGCTCGATCTGCACCGCGGGCCCGGTCGGACGGCAGCTGTGCAAGGAGTTTGGGTACGTCGCGTCCCGCGGCCTTAGTTGACACCACCCAGAGCCGACGCCATGACGCGCCTCGTGAGCTACGCTGGCACGAACCACCGCCTGCGGCGCGCGCTGGCGCGCATGCGCGCCGGCAAGGCGTTCACCGTGGCCACGATCGGCGGCTCCGTGTCCATGGGCCACGGGCTGAACGCGCCCGAGCCGCACGCATACGCCGACGCGAACATGAACACGCGCGTGTTTGCGTGGCTGAACGCGACGTTCCCGGCCGCCCGGGGGAGCGTGTACGACCCGGCGACGCGGCCGACGGACACGAACGTGTTTGTCAACGGCGCGCAGCCGGCGCGAGGTGGGTGCTGTGTTGCGGCGCTGCTGACCACATCCCAGGCGCCGACTACTTCTCCATGTGTAGCCAGCTGCATGTGCCCGCCGACGCGGACTTTATCATCGTCGAGCAGGGTGAGTGTGGCTGTGTGGCCCGCGGCTGACGCCAGGCATCAACGACCCGCCCGACAAGGCCACGACGGTCAACTTTGAGCTGCTGCTCCGGCAGCTGCTGCAGCAGGAGAGCGAGCCGGGCGTGCTGGCGTTCAAGTGAGTTGTACCCCGCCGCACACACTGACGCCAGCGTCTTCGCGCTCAAATTCGACGAAATGGCCATGGCCGCCGAGGTCAACCACGGCGTGGCGCAGTTCTACGACGTACCGACGCTGACGGTGCGCAACGCGCTGGCGCCCCTGTTCGCGCACGACAAGAAGCCCATCCTCGAGTGGTTCCACCACGACGTCAAGGAGCCCAACCCCGAGACGCTCGAGGGCGTCGACGTGCGGCACTTCGGCGCTCGCGGCCACGAGATCGCGGGCAACATGATGATCGCGTACCTTGAGCTGCAGCTGTGCGAGATGGACCGCCTGGAGGCCGCCACGCCTGGCTGGACGCTCGACGCGCTGTACCCCGCGCCGCCGCTCTTCCCCAACCTCCTCATGCAGAAGTGGAACCCGGCCAAGCCGGCGCCGCGCCTCAAGCCGACGTGCATCACGACCAACTCGGACAAGTTCCCGCTCGCGCCCAAGCGCCAGAACGGGTGGCGCGCGTGGGCGTGGAAGGACAAAAAGTACCTTGTTGCTGACGCGCCGGGGTCCTCGCTCGAGTTCGAGTTCTCCGTCGCGCGCGGCACCGCGATCCTGTACTACCTCCGCTCGTACCAGTTCGGGCTGGGCACGCTGGAATGCGAGGTCGTCGGCGTGCCGGGGTCCAAGAAGAAAATCCCGGGGTACTGGACCCAGCCGTACAACATTGGCCGCAGCGACCGCTGGGACGGGCTCAAGCCGGGCACGCACACGCTCAAGTGCGAGGTGGGTGCGGAGGGAGTTGCTGTTGCTGACGTGCAGTTACTAAAAGAGACGGACGACCCCAAGGGCGGCACAGAGTTCCGCCTCATGGCTCTCATGAGCATTTAGACGACATTGTTTCGTGTGCAGCAGCGCTGCCGCGAGCCATCTGTAGATTATCATATGCACAGGACGTACGCACTGGGTGCGTTGCACAGTATGTGGGATGAGCTGGGCGTGCGGTTGGCCTCGACATCGCCTGTGCCTGCAGCTCCCGAAGCCATGTCAGGTACTTGTGCATTAACGACTTGGTGGACGGAGAGCGCCAGTGGTGTCCCCCCCACCCTCCACTCAGCACCCAAAGTAGTCTGCGAGCCCGTGAATCGAGTCAAAGTGGAGTGGATGGCGCTCCTTCCTCGCCGAGTCCTTCAGCTCCAAGTGCTTGGCTCCAAACTCGAGCGGGCGCGCGATGTACGCGGTGCGCAGGCCCGCGTCCTGCGCGGCGTCAAGGTCGTTGTGGTGCGTGGCGACCATCATGACCTCGTCATCCCGCACGCCGAGGACGCGCCCGACGCCGCGGTACACCTCCGGCGTGGGCTTGTACGCGCGGAACACCTCGGCGCAGAGCACCACGTCCCACGGCAGGCCGGCGCGCTTCGCCATGTGGGTCAGCAGCCCGATCCCGCCGTTGGACAGCGGCGTGATGATGAACTTTGTCTTGAGGCGCGCGAGCGCCGCCGCGCTGTCGGGCCACGGATCGAGCCGGTGCCATGCGGTGTTGAGCTCGTCTTCCTGCTCAGGCGACAGGGCCAGCCCGAACCCGGGCGCGATGGAGCGCAGGATGTCGCGGTGCAGGTCGTCGAGGACGCGGAACGACCCAGACGCCATGGTCGCCGCCATGGCGGGCGCGTACCCCTTGCGCCAGGCGAGCGCGAACGCGTCCCCGTCGATGCCCGGGACGATGCGCTCCGCCTCGCGCGCGATGCTGCCGTGCCAGTCGACCACGGTGCCGAACACGTCGAACGCGAGGACCTTCGGGAGGGGCGTCGGGGGCGGCGACGCGGCGCCCTGGGGCGCGGCGGGGGGTGTCATGGTGATGGAGTGCTGCGAGGGAGGTCAACTCGGTCAGGCGGGTCGATGTCGCGACGATGGCCCGAGGGCGAGCTGCCGGCTATGACCTGCCCGCGCCCTGCCCGCGGGGACCCGGAGGGCCCTTGAGCGTCCGTGCAGGCTGTGGGGAGGAGGAGCTCGTCGGTATGCACGTACTCACTGTTGTGACCGATGAATGTGGGTAATCGACGACAGTGAGCAGCGACGACCTCGGGCATGATATGCTCAAGCTCGGTAAACGCCGTTCCGGATAACGTGGGGCAGTTACCGAGCCGTTGTTGTTGTGGCGGGCCGGCGATGCCGGCCATGCCGACCGAGGCAGATGTATCTCCTATGATCTTGGGGCACAACATGTGTCTGTCGCCGCGTCGCCACTATCGCAGTGTCCCCCGATCCCACCTCTCGGCCGTAGTGACGGCTGGCTACACAATACGACACGCCCGACTGCCGCTGAGTCAGTCACTTCACGCTCGGCCGCCATACCACCGCCCGCCCGACCGCGTCGACGATCTCCTCTCCCCCGCCCCGCCTCGTCTACCTGCGTCACTCGGCTGTTTCTGGGCCCCGCGCCTCCCACCCCGCATGAGGGCGTGTGCCCCTCGGAACAACGAACGGCGGGGGCGCGATAAGCGTGAGCGCGGGCGTGCGTGTGTGGCGGTGGGAGGCCGGGCCGCGGGCCAAGGCAGAGGAGAGCACTACAACCCCCCATCCCCTCTCGCGATAACTGGGTCGAGACACCTGACTCAACCCCGCTACAGCCTGACATGTACCGCTTACAATTGACCGTGGGTGTACATACCCGCCACCCGAGTGCCGCGTTCCGAGACGACGTGGCGCGCTGCAGGTCGGAAGGTTGCAGGTCGGGTGCTCGAGCTCGAACACTTCCCGAGGTGGAGAAACCGCCAGAATAGTATTTAAGTGCGTGACAGAGGCGACAGGTGGTCTGTACCCGGCGAGCTTGAGCAGCAGCCAGCAACTAGCACCACCCCACTCTCTCAGCACTACAAGCAACCCCCAAGCCACCTCCAACCCGACTCCCACCCCATGACCGGCACCACCCCCACCGAAACCCTCGACGCCGTCGTGCTCGGCGCCGGCGTCGCGGGCCTGTATCAGCTCTACCAGCTCCGCAAGGCAGGCTACAAGGCCAAGATCTTCGAGCAGGGTGGCGACGTCGGCGGCACGTGGTACTGGAACCGATACCCTGGCGCGCGGTTCGACTCGGAGGGCCACATCTACCAGTACCTGTTCGACGAGGACCTGTACAAGGGGTGGACGTGGAGCGAGAAGTTCCCCGCGCAGCCCGAGATCGAGCGGTGGATGCACTACATCGCTGACCGGCTCGACCTGCGCAAGGACATCAAGTTCAATGCCAAGGTCACGGCCGCGCATTACGACGAAGACCGCGGGCGCTGGCTCGTCACCACGAGCGCGGGGGACGTGGTCGACGCCCAGTTCTTCGTGTCGTGCGGCGGCATGCTCTCCGAGCCTCTGCGCGACCTGTTCCCCAACAAAGACAAGTTCAAGGGCCAGGTGGTGTACACCTCGCGCTACCCCGCGTCCGGGATCGAGGTCAAGGACAAGCGCGTCGGCGTCGTGGGTATCGGCGCGACCGGTATCCAGGTCATCCAGACCTTGGCCCCCGAGTCGGGCCACATGACCGTGTTTGCGCGCACGCCGCAGTACACTTTGCCGATGAAGAACCCGGCAATCGGGGCGGCCGAGGGCGCGGCGTACAAGGCGCGCTTTGGCGAGATCAAGGAGCGCATCGTCGGCACGTTCTGCGGCTTTGAGCACGACTTTGACCGTAACTGGGTCGACTTGACGCCCGAGCAGCGCCACGCGCACATGGTCAACCTGTACGAGGACGGCTCGCTCAAGTTCTGGCTCGCCGGCTTCCCCGAGGTCTTCACGCACCCCGAGTGCTCTGAGGCCGTGAGCGAGTTTGTCATTGCGAAGATGAAGGACAGACTCAAGCACGACCCGCACCTGCTCGAGGTGCTGGTCCCTAAGTTTTCAGACTACGGCTTCGGGACCGCGCGCGTGCCCCTCGAGCGCGACTACCTCGAGGTCTACCTCCGCGACAATGTGACTGCCGTGTCGGTCAAGCACAACCCCATCGTGGGGTTCACCGAGAAGGGGCTCCAGCTTGCCGACGGGACCGAGCACGAGCTGGACGTGATCATCCTCGCGACCGGGTTCGACGCGGGCTCGGGCGCGCTCTCGGCCATTGACGTGCGCGGGCGCGCCGGCCGCTCGCTGCGCGACGAGTGGAACAAGGACATCCGCACGACGTACGGCCTCGGGAAGCACGGGTACCCGAACCTGCTCACCACCGCCGTGCCCCTCGCGCCGAGCGCCGCGCTGTGCAACATGACTACGTGCCTGCAGCAGCAGACCGAGTGGATCACGGGGGCGATCGACGACCTCAAGAAGGACGGCAAGACGACGATCGAGCCGACGCAGGACGGCGAGGACGCGTGGGTCGCGCACCATGATGGGATTGCGAACGCCACGCTCGTCGTCAAGACAGACTCGTGGTACATGGGCTCCAATGTGCCCGGCAAGCCGCGCCGCCTTTTGTCGTACATCGGCGGCGTGGGCGTCTACAAGGACAAGTGTAATGAGGAGGCCGCGGCGGGGTACCCTTCGTTCGCGCGGGTCTAGGGAGGTGGACGTGGTCAGAGCGCGTGGTTGAAGAAGTCAGAATGCATTAGCAGTCAGAATGCAGCGAATTCAGAATGAAGAGAGGTCAGAATGCAGTGGAAATCAGAGTGCAGTGTAGTATGGTGCGGGTTAGCGGAGCGTGGCGAGGGCGGCATGTGAGGTCGCCGCGGCGTGGCGATGAGAGTGTGGCAAGTGCCACCTCGCCGCCATACAGCATGCAGCGCGACGGCCACAGCCTGCCCGCCGCCGCGCGCGTCTCAGAGCCCACCAGAGCACAGCGCACGCGAGGCAGCACCTCAAACCAGAACACTGCTCAGGCCGCCACGCCAAGGCTGGCTTCCCAGGCCCGAGCACTGCGGCCCGGGCTATCGGGCAAAGAGCGGTGCGCGTGTGTACATAAACTGGCCGTCCTTGTCCCCTTCTTCACCCAACACTAGTTACCCACCACACAGGTCACTCCCATACCCAATCCCCCACGCCCCCACCGACCCACCACACCATGCTCGTCCCCCTCGCGCTCCTCCTCGCCGCGCCCGCCCTCGCAGCCACGACGAAGGGCGGAGTCGACGACGGCATCGTCCCCGACGTCCGGGGGCCCGACTTCAACTTCTCCACGACGGGTGCGCCCCGGCAGCAGTGGTAAGCTGACAGCTCAGGCACGTACAGCATTCCCGGCGCCGCTGTGACCCACCCGCTGCCGTCTGGGTCCGCGAGCTCCTCGGCGGTCTCACCCTCGGCCGCAGCCTCATACTCGAAGCCGCCGATTACGCCGGTGCCCGGGGCCACGCAGGTCACCTCAACCGACTCGCTGCCCGCGAGCAAGAACACGACGTCGGTTGCGCTCGCTACAAGCACCGACAAGCTCCCGCCGCTGCCCTCGTCCTCCACGCACGCGCCGCCCAAGAGCGGGGCCGACGCCCTCCGACCTGCCACGGTGCTCCTCCTCCTCGCCATGGCGGCCGTCATCGCCCTCTAGGACACCCACCCACCCACACGCTTGTTTGGATCAGATGCGATGCAGTCATCATTCGGGCGTGTGTGCACATTGGCCCTGGTCGCACGCTGCCCGCTGTGCGTGGCATGTGCACAGGCGACCTCCCACTCCGCCGTGCAGTGCAGCGGCGTGCGGTGGCTTGGCTTCTTGTCAGCGCTGTCAGTATTTAGGACGTGAGCTCGCCGTTCCTGTCCGTGCAACACCCACAAGAAAACAACATGCGCACTATCACCAAGCTCGCCGCGATCGCCCTCGCGGCCCTTACGCTCGTCGCCTCGGCCTCGGCCGCGCCCTGCGAGCCGGCCGCCAGCCTGGGCCTTGTCGCGCGCGCAACCGTCACAGTCGTGAGCGACACCGTTATCCCCACGACTGTTGCCATCGACGACACCCTTGTCGCTCGCCAGGACGACGACAACGGCGCGGACGCGGCGCCCGCCAACTCCGCCTCTGCCGACGACGCTGCGTTGCCCGACAACAACTCCAAGGCGGTCGACTCTGGCGTCGTCCCCGACGTCCGTGGGCCCGACTTCAACGCGTCCACGATGGGTGAGTGTGTGTGTGAGTCGCCGGCTGACCCGCCCCAGGTCTCAGCCTTCCCCCCGGCAAGGTGTTCACGAACACTGTCGTCTCCGCCCCCGTCCCGTCCGCCACGCGCGTTGCCGCCGTCGTTACCAGCTCGACCAGCGCGGCCCCAACCTCCACGACCGCGAGCAGCCCCGCGCCGATCGGCGGCCCGGGCCCGTCGCTGTATCTCGAGCCCTCAGGAGTGCCCAAGAAGAGCGGCGCGTGGGCGGTCTCACCCCCGGTGGCCGTCCTGGCTGTTGGCATTGCTGCGGCTGTGTGGGCATGAGTGTTTGTGTGTGAGGTGGCTGGAGTGTGAATAGTGTGTATCAAGATCAGTATGGACATCTGGTGTGTGTGCGTGGGTGTGTGTGTGCGTGTACGGCGTCTGTCGTCGTGAGTGCCTACACCAGGGGAGATTGGCAAGGATGGCGAGGCCGTGGGGTAGTGGGGTGGTGCTGGGCCTGCAGGGTGATTCATCTCTTTGTGTCAAGGTGCTACGCTTGGACAGCGTGAGTGACGGCGGTGTGGCGCTCGACGCTCGCTGCTACCAGCAACGTGTGCGCGTCGCCAGCTGCACAGCGCTGCGGATGCTTGCGACGTTTTTGCGGATCCTGCGGATTGGGGGACCCAAGCGCCGAAGCAACAACAGTGGCGTCGGCGTCTGGCGCGTCTGGCGCGTCAGGCGCGTCTGACGCGTCTGGCCACCGCGCTGCTCCCTGTGGCGTCGCGTCTCAAAAGGAAGACTGAATAGCGGGCAACTTTAGCAAGGCTGTGGTACGCAACCTGCGGGGGTATGGGGGAGAAGACGCGGCGAGGCGATACCAACTGTAAGTTGCCAAACACCAGCCGCCCAGATGGCCAGAGCACCCCCGTCCGCACCAGGCGCAGCGCGACGCGACCCCCCACCCGCCGCCGACGACGACGACGAGCCACCCGCCCCCGCTGCGGCCACTCCCGGCGGTCCCGACGGCGCCCTCTGTGCTGCTGCACCGCCCCCTGCGCCTCGCCTTCCTTGGCGCGGGCTAAAAGCGTCGCAGGGCGTCAGGGACGACGGGCGCACGGATCGCGGATTGCAATCTGGATCGCAGGCGCAAGTGTCGTCGTCGTCGTCGTCGCCGTTGCTGTTGTCGTCGTCGTCGCGGGGCGCATCGGCCGACACAGATCTGAGGCGAGGGCGTCGATGCGGTGCACTTGGTTCCACACAACAACGCCAGCAATAGCCACAGCCACAGCGACGGCTAGCATCCTAGCAGTCACGCACGCACGCGCGGCGCCCTCGCAGCTGGCCCACCACACCCGGCACACCCACCACGCACCCACTCGCGCACTCGCCCTCGCCCCGACACCTCCTTTATAACCACAAACAGGCCAACTCGCTTCCTCCAACTGCTCTTTTGTCCTCCTTTCTCTCACCTCACACTCTTATACCTCCCCTTTCTCTCACCCACCCAACCCCACCTTCACTCACTCACAATGGTCGCTATCGCCAAGGCCCTCACCCTCCTCGTCCTCCCCCTCGCCGCCACGGCCCGCGCCGTTGCCCGCCAGGACGACTCCACCTACGACGTTGCGTCCGTTGACGACACCGCCGACAACACCGACGTCGTCGAGACCACTGTCGCTGACGGCGGCGACGGTTACGACGACTCTGCCGACTACTACGACGACGGCGAGGGTGCCGACGAGGGCGACGACGCTACCGACGACGACGAGGTCGAGGCCGACACCGCCGAGGAGGACGACTCGGTCGACACCACCGAGGAGGACGACACCTCGGACGTTACCGTCTACCGTCGCCAGGACGCCGAGGCGTCGGCCTCTGCTGACGCCTCGGACGCCGCTGCTTCCGACGTTGCTGCCCCCTCCGACGCCGGTGCCTCGGACGCCGCTTCCTCGGACGTCGCCTCCGCCTCGGACATCTCCTCCGCCGACGCCACCCCCTCGGACGCTGCCTCGGGCTCTGAGGTCGACTCTGGCTCGGCCGCGCCCACCGGCGCTGCCTCTGGCTCGGCTGCCCCCACCGCTTCGGGTGAGTACCACGCCGTCCCGCACAGCTAACCCCCAGCCGTCGTCCCCACCACCAAGGCCCCCGTCGCCTCCGCCTCCGCCACCCACTCCTCGGGCGCCCACCCTTCGGCTGCCGCCTCGGGCTCCGCCTCCGCCTCGGGTGCCAAGTCGTCCGCCGTGTCGTCGTCGGCCAAGGCCTCGGCGTCGGCTTCGGCGTCGGCCAAGCCCTCGGCCGCTGACATCAAGACCCCGGTCCGCGCCGGCGCGGCCCTCGCGTTCGCGATGCTCACTGCCGTCCTCATCCTCTGAGCGTGAGCAGTGCGTGTCAGTTGCCTAGTCAAAACAACAACCCCCAGTGTGTGTGTTGCGGCTGACACACATGATCCGAACATTGAGCCGTCTAGTATTCCTTCATGCAATTAGTACATGTCAGTGGGGTGGGTGTGGGGGTGTGGCGGCGGGGAGGGCTGGGCTGATCGCTGTCGAGTGTGGTGTGTGGTGTGTGGTGTGTGGTGTGTGGTGTGTGGTGTGTGGTGTGTGGTGTGTGGTGTGTGGTGTGTGGTGTGTGGTGTA